>JAOXYM010000013.1:11512375-11541717 GCA_028567055.1 Leptatherina wallacei
CTCTGAATTATTTGTCAGCAGACTGATGCTTGCGCCTCCCTGGTGACATTTTAGATCTAAAGTGAAAAGAACAGAAAAGAGGCAGCACGGGTACAGGGATAATATGGTAATATATAATGATGCACAGTGAACATATAACAATTCATATTGTCCAGGGGGGGAAAAGGGTTCTCATTTAAAAAGGTGACACATTAAGAAATCTCATCTTATTTTGTCCATGCATCATTTGGACACATAATTTCTGCTTCTTCCTGTGTTTCCATTCATGAAAAACTGTAAAATAATAATATAAATTGATCTGTGGTGGAAGAAGTTGATTTAGTCACATTACATATGTACCTGGTCTGCTTTTTAAGCAGACTTCCTGACTACAGGACACAGCTGATAATAAAATTAATGTTTGAACCTTCATAAAAACTGCAGGAGAACAAGGGAAAAACAGATACAGCATCAGAAAGTGCAGCAACGGAAGACCAGGCCATCTATTTTCACACTATTTGGACATGATGCTTAGATCTTATAATTTTTAAGTTTGTGTCTCGGCTCCAAGGGCTTTAATGTATGGCCTTTTTGTCTTCATTTAACTGTAGTTTAGCTGTAAAAGGAAGGAACCCAACACTAAAGTTAATTATAATCTAAACTTTCTGCATTATTTCTGTAATAAAAATAAGCCAAAACTAAAATCATCAGGGGGAATCTTGTCTCAAGCAGTATCCAAGAGCTCAGGCCATGTTGGTTTGAGCTCTTGTTTGTAGATGTTCCCTCCGGTTTTATAACAACTAATAGCAAGTAAATCAAACAAACTAGATCGCACCTCATCGTTCCAACTAAACCTTTGTTGTCACGTCACTAAACAGGCAGATCCAGTACATTGTCTTTTCGTTGTAGGCTTATTTCATTTTTGATTGCTTTAAATAAAAATACTTTACCATCCCCAAAACGATACATATGGACTCTACATGGGTGTTATAGAACCAAGTGCAAAAACTAGCAAGTAAAATTTCAACGTACTCAACAGGAAGAGATCAAGCAAAACCAAAGGAAGACACTGATAAAGATAAAGATAACAATAACTGGATGTTGAGATTAGCCTTTCAGAATGCTCATGTAATCTAAATACTGACATTTAAAGGTTTTTACAACTGCACAACTTTGAATGTAAATATATCCGTGTTGCATCTCAATCATCCCTATAATATGACAAAGACAGCAATGATGTTATACAGGTTTGAAGTTAGCTTGAATAAGTGGAAAAGGACTTCATTTAGTTGTATTTATGTTTTAGACAGATTTGAATGTGTACAAATTACATTTACAGTTGCCAACATTACCATGTCTTCTCTCACAGAGACAGTCAGACACATAGATATGTAAATCCTAAAACTCAAATGTTTTATTTCTCCGCCTCTAAATAAATAATAAAAGAAACATTAAATATAAGCTATTTCAGCTGCTACTTAAGCTTCTATTATCAATTATTAAATCAAAAGAAAAACTTCTCTTGAAAACCTCTGATCTGAATGGGGGTGGGCAGAAATCTGCCTTCTATGTCCAAGTCCAACCTACCACTTAAATGTTGTTGTGGAATGTGAACTTGACCAAACATTTAATTGCATCTGAAATGTATCAACTGTATTTGTGTGACTGTTAGGAAGCCAAACACTTCAGTGAGATGCAACGCCATAATAAAAGGTAGAATTGGGTGAAATATGAACTGCAAATTTCTTCTTTTATCTTTTCTAAATGTAGCAATATTCTCAAGTCCCATTCCCAGCATGCTCTGCTGCAGCCTCCAATATTTTCACCACACTGAAATTCAGTCACTACTTGACTCCAGGTAAGTACAGAGCCTTGAGGGCATGCAGCCATACACCGTCTCACAGAAAATTCACTTTACGCCAGCCTTCTGCAGAACCAGTAGGAGGAGGCCGTGTTATGAATACTTTAATCACTGCCACCTTGAAAAATTTCACATGAGCTAATTCAGGTCTCTGTTGAGGCTCTGGCGCAGGAAAGCAATGGCCACATGACATTTACAGAAAACACAAAGTGAATGCTGCAGAGGGCTCACAGGAACATTATTTAATATTTGCCCATATTCAAATCATAAAATAAACCATTCACAGTGAGTTGTTAAAGTCCGGATAAAGCCTTAAAGAGAGGAAAAAAAGGGAACCAGTTCTGCAACGGATGCCCCTGTTCTTATCTTTTCCGCATGCTACATTTCAGTTCAAATCAAACATGTGACCGAAGGGCTTGTTGCTTATAAAATATTGAGCCCTGACAAATGGAGTAGTGCTCTGTGAAAGGAAAATAAAGCTGTTTTCTTTTCACGTTCACCTAGCAGCAATTCAAGTAACATTAAGCAGCTATTAACGAATAAAAATAAACAAGGTGATGTTCATTGAGCCCTTTTTGGTGGAAAAGATTGAATAGTGAACTTAAAACAGAGGAGACATTTTGGATTCCTGGAATCATTTGTCCCTTAAACTCCAGCCGACGTCTCCCAGGATTATGTGAAGAGAACCTGGTATAAATGCAAATACAGCATGTGCTCATCATGAGGAAAATGGATTTTCCAGTGTAGTATTACATGAGGGAGACTGTTGGAAACAGGGCAGAGTGGGTGTTGAGTGGGTGCATGAACCTTAACAACTGAGACCCAGAGTTATTTATGAACTTGAGCTTGAGCAGAGCAATTTTTGGAAACACAAAAGCCAAAATCGCGGAATTGGCCAACATATGTACCACACTGGACTCGAAATCGGTTTGAGCTGTACGTCACCCTACATCTGTCTAACGCCAAGCTGACCCGACCCTCTGAAATTCACACTCATTTGGCACCATTATGACCAGTTCTACAGGAGTGGGGCAATAAAGAGGAACTGCACTTGTCTGTTGTGCAACTTTCTATATCTTCAGGCTTTCAACCACCTCCACTGTGGCCTACTTTTTTACTCTGCCTTCTTGTTTGGCCATTGGGGATGACAATGAATTTGATTTCTGATGTATTCAGACAGCACATCTTCAGGACCATTTGAAAAAAAAAAAAAAAAAAAAAAAAAAAAAACACATAATCCTGCCGTTAAAATGAAGTGTGTCTCAGAGAATCTGACCGTATCTACAATTTACTTATTTACTTATACAGAATTGGAATCGCGGGAGGAGAGGATGGCGACGTTGGAAATTTGCTTTAACAGAGGAGCCACATTCTCCTGCAATCGCATTTGTGCACACAGAGTAGGAATACTTACAATAAGTTAGCACTTAGCCTCATTGTATATGTGTCCATGTTCAGAGGCTAACATTTTGGAAGAAGTAGATTTATCTAAGATATGCAATTCAATACTCTAAGCTGTAACTCTTCACCTGTCAAACACAAGTGATGGGATGCCTGCAGACAAGTATATGAATTTTTTAAAGGTAGAAGGGGGGAGAGGTTGACACCACTTCATCTTCTAGTTTAAGGGTGGGAAAGATTATACACATACCGTCAAATGCTTTAGCAAGCACTTCAGTTTAAAGGCAGCATTACAGTCCCCAAGAAATGGTTCTTAAGATGTGATGTCCGAATAAATCAGAAATCAAATCCAAAGTGATTCCCAATGGCCACTCTGGAAGGCGTAGTGATAAGCTAGCTATCATGGAGGTGCTTGAAAGGCCTTGTATGAAGTTGTGCATATGAGAAGTGCCACAACAGAGGAGTGTAATGCCTCTACTGGACTTACTTCTCAGCACTTTTCTCACATACTTCAGTTTTACAGCTTACAGGTTTTGAGACCAGTTCAATGCCAAAAACAAATCCTTACCTGCCAAAGTTATGTATTATGGCTATGTAAAGAACAAAATTAGCTTGTTCATACATGGCATATGCAACATTAGTGAAAGAATTAATTCTTTCTGACACGGGAACTTTTGCATGCTCACAGCATCATTTAGAAATCCATATGCTTGAGGTTCAATTGGACTGGGCTCAGACCAAGTATGCTTTGGGGTGCTTCACTTCCTCTTGTACATCTTATACACTAACATATTTCTTTATACTGCTATCATTCTATGGATTATTGGCAAAAACACTTGGTATAATTAATCCAGATACACTTGATGGTTATCCTGGAAGAGTCAACTGGATTCAAAATGACAAAACGATTGGTGTGGAGACCATAGCGATGTGATACTTTGACGAGCTCACAGACACGCTGCACCCATTGCAACACTAAGATTTCAGCGACACCCCACCACCCAAACACCATAAATCCCATTTTAACCCCTGCCCATGACAGTCAGACTCCCAGGGCATGCACGGTATTTGGCATTCACATAAGACTGGACAGCACATCAGAACTCTGACAGCAGAGTCTGTTAACAGCCTTCTTATTTTTCACTTCAGTATATCAACAACAAAAGTCATATCAAAAGAGAAGGTAAAAAAGTTAAATACAAGTAGGCCTGTCACGATAAAACATTTTGCTGTGCGATTGTCTCAGAAATTATTGCGATAAACAATAAAATGTGATAATGTCATTTTGAAACCATTTTCAACTAATATAATGAGAATACCATAGTGATGCAAGTACATCCTGGAAATTTTTTTTAAATAACTAAACAAAAACAATAAATAGAATAGACTACCAGTCTCATTTATAATGAATGAAAACCAAACACAACCAAAAACAATGAATATGATAATGAAGTCTCTGTAAACAAAATTACCCTTCAAAAAATATCGAACATTGGGCTCAGACAGAGAAAACGGGCAAAACTGACAGTTAGTACATACGTAAACAAAAAAGTAGCAACAAAATATGCCACTCTGGTACAAGACCATGCGGCTGCCACGTACAACACGAGAGATCACTGCAAGAAAACGAGAGGGTTCAGAGACAGAGAGAGAAAATGAAAGTTATTGTGGCCGGCAAACTTATTGCACTTGTTTTTTCTTACCTTGCGATTAATTGACTTATTGCTTACTGAGACAGGCCTAAATACAAGTCCAAATGAATCATACTCATTTCAGTTCAGTTCAGTACTCAAAACGACACTAGGAACTTAAAAAATGCCAATTTATAAAAGTATTTTCAAAATGGAAACTAACAAATTCCACTGAATCTTGAGTTCCATTAAAACGCACAACCTGGGCATGCACAACGTGGTGGGTGACCTACAGCCGGACCATATACAGCATGCCACACTACCATTACAATCCATATGAGCTTAAAAGCTCACTGCAGTCTTATAAATCACACCAATAATGGATAGTAGCAGATTAGAACAAAAAAATAACCTCTTACTGGTTTAATGTCTCATATATTCCAAAAATAGCCTATAGCAGCTCACACTTGCACCCAACTGAAAATGATGGGTTTTTTAAACGGCAGTGTAGATGCATGAAAACAGTGTTTTTTTTATATATATAGTGGTGAAGACACACAATCTCATTCAAAGTTATAAAGGATAATAATGTTTTTTTGTGCAACTGCACACAACTCAAACTAATGGACAGCTCAGAGCACACAAACTTCAATCAAATGAGCGAGCATCAAAGTTTCTGAACTGGGTTTGAATAAATTGTCGTTCTAACAGGAGCCCTGACGTCTGTTGTTTGCTCTGAAGAAGATCAGAAATTAATCCCAAAGCGAGACAATAGGGTGCAAAGATGTAAAGAAGCTGCACAGAACTTCATTTCATCATGAGAACCGCTCTGTAACAGAGAGATGGAAATCAGTCACCTTTTCAATAGTCTAAAAATCAGCATGGCCCACGTCTCTGGGCTCCATCTGAAAAATTTTGATCAAATAGAGAAATTGCTGATTACTATCTTAACTTTTTTTTACTTGCCTTTGTAAATATAATTCACATTTAGCTAATATCATTGCAAATACCTCAATGTGCAATGTATTCTATGCTTTGTAATCAAATTGGGAGAAAAACCTTTTCAGTTATGAATCTGATGAAAAATGTAGGCACTGCAAGCAAGAACAAAGACGTTACAAACCATAATGACGATATTGAGAAGAAAGAAGAAGGAAAAGCACAGACTAAAAGAATTGCTTCTCCCCTTCCTCTCTTTATTAAGCCCCAGCTACATGTCCACTCTACTTTTCCGTCTGGAGGCAACAAGGCTATTACCATGTGGGAGAGCAGACTTCACCCTGTGTAATTATGCTGGCAGCATCTGAGCTCTCCAAAGGGTCCACTGCACTTCATTACATCTTCAAGCCCAAAGTGCAGCTGTTAAGAATAGCCAATAGGCTAAAAGTACCCAAAGCCAAGATAAATGAGCAAGTGACGACAGGACAATGTCAAAGCCAAAACAGTATCTTGTTATTATAAGAAAAGTAGGACTTTATTTATCCAATATTCTCTTTTATCTCTCTTGTCTGCTAATTTGTCTCTGGTCAAGTCAGAGGCCGTCATAGTCTGTAAGGATGGGTAATAGCATCTTTGTGGAAAAACTGTATCTTTGTTTTCTTTAATCAATGGAAAGTGTTAAGTTGTCTTTACTTCCAAGGTAAAAGATCAAAATCCCAGGGTGTAAATCTCCTTATATATCCAGTCCTGATCCAGCCATTGCTCCAACATGATGACATAATGAAAGGCTTCCTCCACCCTTAACTTCCACTGCTCACCTTCTTTCCTTCCCCCCCATCTTCCTTCTTATGTGACCTACATTTAGCTGTGGTGCTGTGCATACAAATGTAAGTGCAGACACCACTCTACGGACTGTGTCTGTGTCTATGCATGTTTGCTCTAAAGTCAGTCACATTAGTGCTATACTGTACCCATGCATACAAGCGTATTAATATTGCATCCTCAGTTGCATCCCTGCACACAAGACGGTGTGTAGTAACTGTACTACAGCTTCAGCTCAACCTGCCAGGTTTTTTCTTCTTTTTTTGGGGGGGTTTATATGTGGAAATGTGACTTGCTACCAGCAGCAGATCAACTGGCTTCTCACCACTGGCACCTAGCATGAGGAGGTGAGAACACACTGCAGGCGATGGAGCTCATTCCAGCCATCCAAGTGGCTGCCAATCACATACCCTAGAGCATGCAACTACATGAGCGCACACATAAAAATGTACAACCAAGTACATATCAGTGTTGAAAGCTAAAAAAGAAAATAAAAATACAGCACAGATGGCAGCAAATGTGAAACAAAATTTCAATTTCAGGTTCATCAACAGGATCAATTGTGAGGCATTCATAAAACTAAAAAAGGAGCAGTTATGCTAAGTTTAACCTGCTAAATGCTTGCAGGGACTTCCATGCAATGTCAGCACACGCTCTTTTTTTTTTTCCTCCACTAGTATGATGGCAAAAACCAGGATTATGATTTTTCCTTCTTGCTAATAATAGGTCAGCTGTGATATTTTCCACATATACCCAATTATTAGTGCATCTAATTCCGTTTTTGACAAACCACACAGAAGCACATATGCAGCTCATTTGTCAGTATGACCCATTTTTTAAAAGACAGAAACCAATCTTAGCGCTGAAGTTATAAAAACATGAATCTGTAAATACTTTAATAATTTAGAGCGTCGCTGCTGAATTTTAGGAGTAAATATTCACTGCTCTTAGCTGCTCAGAAACAGATATTTGGGGGTTTATTTCAGTTCCTAGAGACTAATATCAACAGTTTTATATAGAATATATAGCAATGATGCAGTATGCTTTACCAGGCTTCTGGTCATGAATGAATATTTAAGACTATTCTATTCTACAGTCATTTAGCTGACGCTTTTATCCAAAACGACTTGCATCTAAATACACCAGTAATGCCAACACTGGGGGCAAGGAGGGTAAAGTGTCTTGCCCAAGGACCCAACGGCAGTTGACTGGGGGAACAGGACTCCAACCGCCAACCTTCCAGTCATTGGACGACCTGCTCTACTACCTGAGCCAGTGCCACCCTTCAGCCTAACTTAGTCTTTAGCTGATTCGGCAATGCTGCATCTTTCCATACTCCACTAACAGCCCTGGCTATAACCTTGTAGTCTAGGTACAGTTTTGACAGTTGTCAGAATTTTGCAAAAGGGAGTTTTGATCTGGAAAAAAAGGGAAATACATCAAACAAGCTTATTTTTTCTTTTTCCAAATGTGAAAAAGCATTTTTCCCAGTGTAGTCACTTTAATGAATGTTCTATAATGTAACATTCAAAATGCCTTTTAAAAAACTTTGATGGAATCACAATAAAGGACTTACCCACTGGACCAAATTATTGTCATCTACTTCAACATCCAAGATGAGTGCTTCATTAAGAACCACACTTTTTCTTAACTTCGCTATAAATCTGTCATTTTACCAAGGAAATTTAGCTGCTGCTCTAAGAACAGCTGTCTGCGCTGTCTAGGAAATCTGGTTAATAAGAATTGTCAGAATGGTATAAGAAGAAAATTGGAAAAATGCTACATGGATCAAAAGAAATTTGAGTGATCTCATTGTTAAAAATTATATTCATATGTCAGCAATGTGTATCCGACTTGTCCATGCATGCTGGCAGCAGTGCCATATTTGTCAAAATCCAAAATATAAATAGGCTATTTATATGTAAACAAAGGCATGAACAAAAAAAAAAAAAAAAAAAGGGGGAAATCATGTTCAAGACTTTGTGAAATGATCAAAGGAACAAGCCAAATAGCCCTCGTCTTTTTTGGAGGTGTAAAATATCAGACTCACTAGGGAAGACTTCATGCTGTTGTAATATCAGGTCCTGCAAGGTCAAACCAAAAAGTACAAACTCCATTAAAGACTGATCCCGCTGAGGCAGATTAGGTCTATCCTGCCTCTTCTATCCTCTTTCAACTACAGCCATGATTATATCAGCAGAGCACAAAAACGTCTATTTTCTCAAAGACGTGCTTTAGTAGTTCATTAATCTTGCTCTGAAGCAACTAGACCCAATAATGGCCAAGAGGTGCAGGAAGGCGGAAATCTCTCTCTCACACACACCTGTCACAGTCCATCTGTTATAGAAAGCTCACACCTGAATCTTTATGCAGAGAAGACAACACAGTCTGCAACCTGCAAAATATCCATATAATGAGTCTTTGTTCTGCTGAAAGAAGGTAAGAAACCATAACACGGAGATAACACCTGGACAAGGTCATAGTCACTGCCAATTAGCCGTTCTATCAAAGCACCAAGTGAGACGTTCATGCACCAAATATTAAAAGTGAGAAAAAGACACAATAAAGTCATAAACCGCCAAACATCCACAAGCTAAGCAGGCTCAGAAGTCTAAAACTAAAAAGCACTATGCTTGTCAAGTCACAGTCACTAAAAGGGAATGACTCATAGTTGGAAACTTAAAAAGTAACCTCTAAAAGGAAAGGGTATCTGATATTGAAAAAAGAAGAGTTGAGTCAATGTGACCTAAGCGCAGCTTCTTCTGATAAATCACACAGGCCAATAGTTCTTGATGACAAGCTTTCACGGTGCAGAGGGCTCTCTTGAATACAGGCTGCCAACGGCAAGGTCCTATGAAGGAAATGCAGCTCTACACCTCACATTATGGCTCATAAATACAGCCGGGAGCGCTGACGCCCACGGGACGAAGCTTTGAAGTGGAAAAAGAGGAGAAAGTTAACTTAAGAGATCATACCACTGTCCGTTTTGCTTCCATTTTAAACTTAAAGGGCATGAAAAATAATTATCTTTTCTTTTTTTGCTTGTTGAGACTATTGCTTGAATCAAGACTACACTAAATCATCATGCAGAAACAAGATGCAAATAAAAATGGAGGCTTGGACAGTAAACCACTTCCTTTATATCACAAAAGGAAAAAGCAGATCTTTCAGGTCTACATATATGCTAATGCCTCGCAAAGATGCCGACACGTCTCAGTCATATCAGCAATTCACACACAGGCTGCTGCATTTGTGAAAACTCACCAGAGAACAAACCCACTGATTTACAGCTTCGCGTCTACTTTGAGACAGCTTAACCTCATAATCTGTCTGAACTGTGGACACTTACTTCCAAACACAGGCTCAGATTAGCAGTCTATCAGAGATTTACAGCACAACTATGAAAGCTACGCCACAATAAGCTGCTCAAACACCCCCTTGTTCCTTTTTAAGATGCAAAATAAAGAGCAGAGGCACCACAAATCAACACAGACTCGCACACACACTGTGCCTACACCATCTCTCCTCCTCAGGAAGTTTACAGTCTAGTGAAGAAAGCCAATTACCATGGATATCCATATGTTCCTCATGTCCTCTAAGTGCTCATGCGCTCAGCCAGGAGTGAGGGGCACAGCTGGTCTTGATGACTCCAGCGCTCCTGCTTTTGAGGGCTGAGCTCAGATAACTGCTGGCCTGGTCGGTTAGAAGACATCTGAAATTACACCTCCACCTTCCCTCAGTGCCCATACAGTCTCTGCGCTTCTCCGTACAGTATCTGTGCAGGCAGTCTGGAACAGATGAAATGAAACTTTATCTCTCCAGTAAAATTATAGGAGCAATCTAGGATTAACAAGGAATCCGATATAGAATCTGAGTGTAGCCATGCTGTATCATGTCTACATTGTTATTTATATAGTTATATATGATTTATATAATAAAAAAAAATAAAAAAAAGTCATATCGAGCAACAATTAGGGAATGATTGGAAAGTTGATCCAAAACCTTCAGCTATGCAGGGCTTCGTAGCAAGTCTCAGCTCCCAGTTTTTATTGTTTTGGTACACTCTTTGGTACACTTTTTTTTTTTTCTTTGTGTTGCTTTAGGCAACCAAACAACAGATGGACTCGGAGACTAAAGCCCTATCCACACGGTGTTATTTTGGGCTGTCTGATAAGACAATGTAAAGTCGTGAAAGAAATGTGGTAAAATCTGTGATTATCGCTCCAAAACAGCGATCTGCTGCTGATGCAGAGCTTTGATGATCAAAGGCAGGAGGTCCTGTGGATAAATTCCAGCCCCGATATCAAAGCAAGGCGTGTAACTGGCCCGCTGGATGGCCACAAGAGTACAAATCAGTGTCACATTTTACATCGCCCAAGTATGAAGACACAAAGGTGCAATTGAGACACACTTTAGATCGTTATTTAAATTTTCTTCTTTTTCTTTTTACCACTACGCAATGTCATTGCAGTTTCAGTCACTGTATACTTAAAAAAGCTCATAAAAACTATTTGGTCAGGTTTATGAAGACAAACACAGTTTTTCTTTTCTGCTGTGGTTGGGCTGCATGTGTAAGGGACTGGTTGGTGACTGAAGCCAATGCGATCCAGCAAAAAAATATACAAAGTAATACATGAAATATTACAATAAACACCAACTATAGTGTAATGACACTAAAATGTGTTGCACAGTGTGGCAAAATGCAACTGTAGATTTTTCTTCTTTTTTAAAAAAAATCTTTGCTCCAGATAATATTTCCAACAAAGAAAGGGAATATCTAATACACAAAATCAAAGCTTCAAAGTGCGAAAAGTGTTTAGGATAAAGTTAAATATTTATCTAGTCCGAGACCTTTTCTATTGACACTTACACAGCATTTCATCAGGATATTTTAGCATATTGCAAATATGGCTGCAACGATTCGTCGGCAACGTCGACAGTAAAAATTCATTGACGCCAAATTTCATTGTTGACGCGTCGTGTTATAAACGCCTGTAAGGACTTTGACATTAAAAGTGCGCCAGGCATCCTAACACAGTCTTTACCAATTATGGCTTTTCAGACAGTGCACTACGCAAATAACTGCAACGCACCACAGGAACCAGATCTAACCACATTTGGCACTTTATTTAGTTTATTTTCAAGTCGCTGCATTCTGCTATGTAGGCTACAGTGTTTTTCAACGTAACCTAACTAGCCGGCAACCGGAAGTGTCAACTCAATTCCGGAAGACTCATACACTAAAAGTGGGCGGGCGAAATAAGGTGAATATCTGGACACTGATGCTGGAGACGCTTAGTGTTTCCTTTACCAAACGGGACATGTTTCAAAAGTATGGAGACATTCTTATTAACTGTTTTAACTCCCTGGTCATTGTACCCGACAGCAAAAGTGAAAATTATCACACAATGGAGCCGGTGAATCTTAACAGGTCTGTCTCTCAACTCCGCTGGGAGTTGTTTAAATGTTTTTGTCCACACTCTTCATTATCAAACAGTAAGCCAGGGCGAATTCAGCCAGTAGCAGCTTTGTGTGTTTCATTCTTCTGAGCATGGGGCACAGACTTCCAAAAGTCTCCTGTATTGCGAGAAAATTACGCTAGATTTGCTGCTAGCTGCTATTTTTACTTTTTTTTTTTTCTAAGTCGCTAGAGGGGTCTAAAAACTCGCTAAATATAGCAACAAAGGCGCTACGTTTGCAACTCTGCTGGAACAAGCCGTGAGTGAGCCACAGAAACCCAGTGAGTGGAGGGGCGGAGTTTTGCCTGCATTGAAAGACGCACACACAGATATCTATGGGCGCACACACACACAGTGGCCTGAAGCCTGTAAGAAGTCAATAAAGCGTCAACGCAAAATCTATTGCAGAACCGAAAACCAGCGGGATGAGAGGGCGGATTGTCCCGTGCACTGCGTACCGAACGGGCCGGTATTTCACCGAGTACCGTTGCATCCCTAGTTTGGACATGACATTACAGCTGAGTTTGGAAGTATCAAAATAAATTAAGAGTAAGCTGTTAAGCTTAAATTTCATATTCAACTGGTTCAGGAGTCATTGGTTTAGTTTACTTAAGGATATTGTGTAGTGTTGTGACTGGAAATCAGGGGGTCATTAGTGTGATACAAATTAAGAGAGGGGTAAAACATGCACTGGGGCATGTAGAAAGAGCTGCGTCAACGGGAAGTACAGACGGTGGATGTGACAGAAATAATCGTGAATAATCGACTAGCCGAAAAAATAATTGACAGATTAGTCGACTTCTGAAATAATTGTTAGCTGCATCCCTATAATACACAATGGTACCCTCTCATAATAAATCATAGTACACGATATACATTGCTTTCAATAAGTCTTGTTGATTGTTTCATATATTTTAATTATAGTATTTTTAATCATATGTTTAAATCTTCTATTCTAATCCTATTGTTTGACACATTTTTATTATTTCACTGCAACTACTACTTCATCTAGCCCCTCCTGGAGAGATACGGTGAAGTTTATTCTTTATTCTCACAGCCGGTTCTTTGAATATAAATGTTCCTCTCAGACTGAATTAACTCTCCCTTAATTGGAAAATCTTTTGGTTGCCGTTTGGCAATTGATGATGTTTAATGCATTGGATAGCCAAAAGTTAATCCATAATATGGTACGCTCATGGTAGTGTGTATAGCTTGATCCTTAAGTTTGATCCTTGGTTGCGCACATATCCTCAGACATTTGACTTGAGGTCATCCTTTCAGATCCTCATTTTTGGATTCCATTTCCAATGTTTTTGCAATTATTGCAACTAAAACCAAACTGCAGCCTGGATCAGACATGAAGATCATGAAACAGGTGTCACCACCTCCCATTATCCCTCAATAGGATCATCTAGCTGCAGGAAAACAAGCTCCAGACTCCCACTGACTCAGTGATGTTTGCAATCATGCAGAAAAATTGCACCTTTGGAGCTATACCATGCAGCAAAATTCAGACTGCCTGAGATCTAATGACCAAGTTCCAACAGTGCAAACTGAAACCAGAATTTAACATGAAACACTGAATATAATCCACCATATTTGTGTGGGAGAGGAAAAAAGAAAATATACAAATCAAAACAATAAACGATTTGAGATACTTTACGAGATGCCACATTTTTGAAAACATTAGACGAGATGATAAAAGCTAACGCTCCGACTCTGCTTTCATAATCTTTTTTCTTATTTACATCATTACATCTAAAAATCTGACATGCCTCAAATCGATGCTGTGCAGTGTGACAAAGACTGAGGCCAAGATATTATTGGGCCCATCTCACACTGTGAAATCTAATAAACTCATATTACTACTGTTGGATTGTCAAAGCAGCAAAACATATGCCTTTTTTCAGACATGCAATGCATTCAATGACTCAAATAGCTACTGAATAAGTCAAACCGATGTCAGAATAAGCTCCTCGATGCTTCTTAGCCACAAATCATGATGGTTTTACTACACCAACATGGCACTGGTCTGGTTTTCACTTGGTTTATGATTCCCTTACCAGACAAAAATTCAACAGATCATACCACTGAAAATGAGTGCATTTCTTGTTAGAAAATGCAATAAAATCCACTCAAATGAAAAGCTTTTAATCTGTACACGTACACCTGTATGTGTAGAAAAGTGACATTTTTATCTGCTTCCGTCCACCATTGATACGTTTTTTGCAACCACAGCATGCTTGTCACGCCAACCAACATGAATTTTTTATAGCATGATGTAAGAAAACTCAGAGTCAAGAAAGACTTGACAAGAAAGGCATTCTGCAATGGCAAATACGGCACAGATACCCCGGCTCACTCTGTGACTGTCGAGGGTTTGTCTGAATGAAGCCGTGAGGAGAAGTTATGTCCGAAAGACTGAATACTGTCCTTTTCACAGAGTGATTCAGATTACCTCTCTCATGTCTGCAAAGGGCAGAAGTGAAGCATTTATCACTAGAAACAGACATTTTTCATGAGTTGGCAGAGGATGAATGCACTCATCAGGATTTTTGCCCAAGGACACTGGCATGGAGGAGCTGGCCATCAAACAGCAAACCCTGTGATCAACGAATAACCTGGTTTTCTGTCACACAAGAGGTAATGTCTTTATTCCTTACCACTGCTTAAAAGGTGACTAAAATAAAAAAAATAAAAAAATAAAAAGCTCTTATTGGAGGTTTAACCTCAATTTTCTAATTTGGTCATTTGTGGGATCATTCTTACAAAAGATCCAGTGCGCCCCCATCTAATATCCATTAAAGAGTAGGGTTAAGTTACATTGCAGATCTTAACGGTCGATTCTGATCTTTAGCTGAGATTGATTTTTTTGTCTCTATGTATCTATTTTATTTCATTTTTTATGCTGATTGTTCACATGATAAATCTAAACATGTCCTCCATTAGACTCCAGTGTGACCAGTCTGCAGCCCTGAAGCGACACTCATGCGCAGAAGACGTGACATCACACTTGCAGCACGCTGTGTTCATGAAATTAAATATGGATGCTACATGTGTTAGTGAGAGTGTGTGTGTGTGTGCGCGCGCGTGCGCACACAGGGTTGTCAGATCTGACTGACAGTTTCCAGCCCAAACACAATGTAAAATCCACCCACGTCAATAAAAACAAGCCCAAATCTCAACCTCAGAACTCAGGCTAAAACCATAAAAACTATTGCATGCGTAACAACACATTCTAAGCAGACAACTGAACTAAATAAACTAAGAAAAACACAACAGGTTGACTGATCAGCTAAGAAGGATTCAGCCACAACTATTAAGTCAGTTACACACAGAAGTATAGAAGATATAGAAGAAAGGCCATCAGGCTAACACACCTCGGTGTAGTTTGATTGAACTCTTCATCCTGTTTGGGGCACTTACAAGTGACCTACTATTTCATAGAAGGCTATCACTGATCGATGATGTCAAGTTCAACAGATTCTCTTCATTTCAAAATAAATGAGCCAATGACATACACTACTCACAAAAAGTTAGAAACATGTCGTTGTTCCAGAGCATTCAGTTTCAAGGTTGAGTAACTTTCGGGGATTTTTTTGTGGTTATTCATCTTATTGAGAACAGCATGTTGTACAATAAGTACTTAAATAGTGAACAGTTTTATGTGTGCATTTAAAAGCATAAAGACAGTAAAGGGAAGCTCACAAATAAAGGTTATTGTGCATTTTAGGTACATTCAGACATCATACAAAAAGGCAAATATCCCTAACTTTTTGTGAGTAGTGAAAGTGCAAGGACACAACAGCTTATTGAAAAGTGTACGTTTTTGCCACATAATGGCAACTATTTAGATCATGTGACATGATCACACAAACTGGAGGTCACTGAAAACAGATATGAATCTGATTTAGGACAACACAGAAAGTGGACTGGGTTTGACCTGGAAATAGCTGATTTATGCTGATCAGACCAAAAAAAAGAAATCAGATAGGCAACATATGGGAAAATAATATATTTATCTGCAGTGTGAATGTAGTGCAAGTGTCTTCCTAGAATATATAATGTTAATTATTCTGAGTTACATCATAAAAGTCCTGCAGTGAAACTAAAACTATGAGAATAGAAATTTAAAAAAACTAAATTAAAAATATATTTTATGGATCTGATGGCATTCATAGACCAGTGAGTGACATGCAGCAAAGATGTGAGCAACAACTGCGCTAGCAGATGAACTGACCATAACCGCAAATACAATACGTGGATCACATCCAGATTATGTCTGAACCCCGCTGAGTGTAGTACAGATAATTTATGTGCATGCTAAGCAGCACCAATTTTAGCATGTAGCATTCCAAAAATGACCGGAAGAGACTGGGAAAAAAAACCTACTGGGCACTGCTACCCAAGCAAAGCACAATTAAAACCAGAAAAACTTTTAAAAACAACCATAAAATATGTCTTACCTTTTCTTTTTGTGATCAAAACTTATATTCCAGGTGGAAAAACTACTGCTAAGGTCTATTGCTTTTACTCTGTTAGTTAAAAGTGACTCATGAAGGTTATTTATATAAAGAAGAAAAGTTGCTCTTGTTTGTTTCTAGGTTAGAGCGTGCCATCTTTTTACAATTTACTATCCCTGGGTTCACTTCCTTCTGATTTCTCATTGGTGTTTCTAAGGTGTATTTGAGAACAAACCTTTGTTTCTCCTGACTCTGATTAACACTTATAACTCGACAAATCCTGAAAAGTGAACAACGGATTCCCAACTAACCCTAAGAACACTTCAACCACCCTCCTTTTTTTAATGCATTGCAAAAAAAAGTTTCACACCGGAAGATGCAATTTTTTTGTGGTTTTGCCCACCTAAATCTCAACTGCTGAACATTTGTATCACACAGACAGAAAGCTTGTTGTCTACTTACAGACTAACACAGACTAAAGAACCACATCTCTGAAACTAAAGCAATACCTTCATCTGTCTCTGGTTCCATTTTCATTCAGTGTCCTGAGGTTGGTCACACACTTAAATCCTGAAAAACGGTAATACACCATCACAAAGATCTCCAACTCTTCAAAAATTAAAAAGGGACATGGTGTCTTTTGTGAACATTCAACTAACAAAATCTAACAGTGGCTGATGTTAAACACGCCAATAAGACCGTCTCTTCTTAACCACACACTCTTCTGCATCACTTCCTCTCATCTGATGCTAATGAGGAGAGTTGATGTCTGATTTTAACTCTGCTACTGGGTCATCTCTGGTTGCAATTACGCATTTCATCAGTTAGTATTTTTAGAGGAGCGTTCGTCCTCAATTTTATACAGCAGCTTTTAAAAGATAAGTCAGCCAGCAGACGCCGCCTTTTCATCTGGGAGGCTCGCATGATTGTTTACAACAGGAATTCAAATGCTGCATAACTCGTGGACTCTTCTTATATCTGAAAGCAGCTGCATGTCCATATTGACATCTGTATATGCCAGCTAAAAAAAAAAAAAGATCATAAGGAGGTATATCAACACACTGTATTAAGCTCCCTCACAAATCTGACACTGTGTCGTCTTTTCTGGGGTATTTGTCACTGTGCATGCATCCTGAATAAGCTATATGTCCCTTTTTAGACATTATGTAACGCTTCTGCTCACATTTATTCCATATAATTGTACACAAAAGAGAGGTATTGAATCTATGCTGAATCTGTTATCCCTGCATTTTGTAGCAATTCTGCAAACCTGACTATATTGATTAGCTTTCAATGAAGAAACAATTATAAAAGAGTCATTTTGTGGGTGGAAAATGAAGCTGCTGTACTGTGAATTGCCTTGTAGAATAAAACTAGAATTCTGATGTCTCCTGCACATCTGTGCTCTGTCTGTGTATGCAGAAGAAGGGTGCTCCATTTGGGGACAATAAATGCCCAGGTGCAGGGACAAAAAGATGCCAACCAGTGTGCAGCAATAAACAGAGAGTTGTGTGGAAAAAGTATTAATGCAGAAGGTCTGCGAGAGTTGCAACCCTTTCACAAATCCACTTTTATCTTTGCCATAGCTTCTACAAAGCCTTGCGAAGCAGGGCATAATTATACACAAACAAAATAACACTTTCCTGATGCAATGTCACAATAACCTGGAGAGAGGCTTTGAGTTGTCTTCCCTGTGCCGATTATGCTGCAGAAGGAATAAAAATACAAAGAGCGGGCTGGTGTCTTTGATTCCACAGAACTACAGAAAGGCCAGAATGTGTGTGATCATACAGTATATTCTGGCTGTAATGAGTTTCAGTCGACTCTACTGCAGTTCTCCGAAGTGATGAGATCATGTGTTTCCGTGAGATTTAAGTCACAACCGAGTAAACTCTTGTCAGACAGATTCAAAAGATACTACACTCCAAACCCCCCCCCCCCCCCATCACACAGAAAAGGAAACTCTTAACTGCTCTTGACACCTTGTGTGTTTTCCCTCTGGTTTAGAATGCTCTCACCGTTATCAATCATGTGTTGGGAGGGTAATTAACAACCAAACACCTTTGTGTTTCCCTTCAGTCCAAAAGCTGAGATTGCATCTGCCTGTCGGTGAGAAGATTGTGGCAAGAAACACATTTTAAATGAGAGATATAAGCGGTTCAATCTTTGGTGCACAAAGATGATAACAAAAGTCAGTTATTACAAACATTTACAGAATTTCTGATAGTCACGGGTTAAAACAAAGACACATAAAACTTCTCTCTTTGTCAGGGTTGCATATGGGTTACACTTCATGTGTTATAGTAATATAATTGAGTAAAACAAAGCATCAAACCCCCTTAAGTTGTAGAGAAGTGTGCAGGCCTGGCTTCACACTCAGCTGTGAATGAACTCAGTCCATCCAATGAAGTGAAAACCTAAAGGGACTCATTTTGTTGCCTTAAAGGAAAGAATCGCTCACCCACTGACAAACACTGAACTCTGCTGCGTTTGTCAATAACGCCGCTCGTTTTTGTTAAACCTTTTTTTTCTCTCCCTCTCTCTCTTTCTCTCTCATAGAGCCGCGTGCGGTGCCTAAATGAGCAGTTGCTAAATGAGCCACGGTGATTATGGTGATCCGGTAAACTACCGGAGAAAAAGCGTCTTCTGCAACATATTCACGTGCACGTTAAATCCATTTAAGCCTTCTACATGGAATCGTTTCAGCCCAACTACATGCATGCACATCCTCCCTTCACGCCGCTCCGTGTCCGGAAACAAAGCGCTCCGAAGCACCAAAAAGGCAGATCTGTCTGGAAATCCCACAGAAAAGCGAACAAAGCATTACCTAAACGCTGTATCGGTCCTCACTGGATGCTGCTGCTGCTGTCCGGCGCTTCATTTTTGCTCCTGTTCGCCTTGTTGAACAGCGAGCATGCCGCTCGCTTTGGCTCGCCTCTGCCCTCCCTCCGTTCACTGAGAAGATATCCACTACTACGCGGAGTGGCTGTGTTGTCTGTCACATTGTTGCTGGCCTTTTTCTCGCATCCACAAAATGAAAAAAAGGCGGAGCCTCCTTTTCTCCAGTGAGGGACGGAGGAGGCTCGCTCGCTGGCTTGGAGGGAACGATCGAGGAAAGGAAACGAAGGAAGGGAAGGAAGGAGGTTTTTGATGTAGAATTGATAGATTCTTGTAAGCAGATGGGCGCGAGGGCGGGGGGGGGGGGCGGTCATGGTCATAATAACAGATCTTTTGTCAGATACTGCCTTAGCTTTATTGTCAAATTTTAAGTGAGAAGACTAAAATAAGTTAAATCTGTTCAATAGGCTAAATATAAAGTATAGCTAATGTGGGGCAATGATATCTCTGAGAGAGGTGTGTAAGTTAATAAGTGGATTTTAACATTCTACTATCAGGGCCATAGTCTACAGCTGAGAGGATTACCACCATACAGCTCTTCTGGCCAACCCTCCCAAGCTTCACTTGTGAAGTTCAGGGACGCTGCTAGTCATTTGGCTGCCATAAGGACAACTGCTCAGTTGGAGGACCAGGAGGGTAATTGAAAAAGTAATGCAGCATTTTCATGATGATTAATTAATTGTGAAATAAAAATATAAATTACTAGATATAATTTCAAATTCAACAATTAATATAAAAAGAAATCAAATTTGCAAAACATTTTGGAATTTCACATTTGAAATAGAATTATTAAAGAGGAATTGCATATTGTATTCATTAATTCATTATTAAATCCTGTGATTTGAATATGCATTTTCAAATTTCTCAAAGCAGAATTAAATGACAGAATTCATAAATTTGGTAAGAAATAGCTTTCCATATCATTAATTTAAAAAAGTTATTCCCTTTTCCATTTTCTTTTCCCCCTCGCATTTTCAAATCCTACTGAAGTTTTGTTGTTTAAATGTAAAATGATCATGATTTTATCAGCAGTTCAGGAAGTTTAACATCTCATTTGATCAGGTTAACATAAACACTGTGTTCTTCTACCCAGCAGATATACGTCTGTGTATGTAAAGCATAAAGACAAAAAAAACATATCTTACATGAATGTGCCTCTCAGTAAACAGTAATTAGACATCTGTTTCCTCCTGCTTACCAGTTTCTGTCTGGCTCAATTTACGGCTGCTTTGCACATTAGAGTACCTTTAACTTGTAAGGGGGAAAAAGTTTTATTCAATTTTGTATAACTTCTTTAACAAACAAATGACAAAGCATAAAGAATAACCAGGTAAAATTTAAAATAAAATTTTTTAATTAAAACTTTTTTACAGAACTTTCTGCACGATTCTGCACTCTCTGAAATGAATAAACTATTTTGTTTGCCTTTTTTTCTGTTTAAAGCCAAGAATGTATCTAAGAAGCAAGATTTGTTTGTTACCTCCAGTTGAGCCTTGTATGAAATTAAACCGCATCATGAATTGTCTTTAGTTGCCGACTGAAATGATACACGGTTGTAATTTCCCATTTTAAGACCATCATTTTACCAAGATGCTCACATCACTGTTGACTGATAGACATGCTTTAGAAGATGGAAATGATAAAGACTAACTTACAGTTGGTCACTCACTAAGAATACTAAACTGTAGATACTTTATAGAAAAAACAAACTGAGGACAAGATTGGGATTGAATGTACAAAGGAAACGATGTGACTTGTTGTAGGAAGCAGGAAACAGCTGTGTCTGTTAAATTCAGCTGTTTTGCTGACACATCTATTCACCTCTTCCCATGATGGACTCATGCTGCTTTTGTGAATAATATAGGGCTATTTTATTTTGGAAAGTTACTCTGGTTTACAAGTATGTTTTTTGTAGATTTTATCTTGACTTTGTCACCTTTTTGTCTTTGTGTGTGACACTAAAAGCGCAAAGGAAAAGCAGCAGAACATGGAGTTTGTTTTTGCAATTTATCCTAAACAAGCTCCAGTTTTGTCACAGAGTAACCCACCTCAATTATATGATTGAATGCTTCATAGGTCTTTGGTGCAGCAATGAAACCATGGAACAGATACAGAGTTTTGTTGCATTTAGGATGAGCCTGAGCAGTGCAAGTTGTGCATCTGTGTGTTGCTCTCTTAATTGCCTCATCAGTAAATGTCAAATGTTCAAATGGCTCTTCCATCTAGATTTATTTATTTATTTGTGCTCCATCAGATGCAGGCACCCTGGCTGCATGCTGCAATTACTGCTGCACGGCAAAATGTGCCAATGAATAATAAATCACAGCACAAAGGGATCTAACTGCAGACGGTGAACCGGAAGACCAGCTGGGAAGTAAACTTGGAGTGGATTGGTTTTTCTCAAACCACTGAAGGAATGCTCAGATACTCCTAGAGCTGTGGTTCCCATCCCGGGATGAAGGGGGTCCTCAAGAAAAAAAGGTTGGTAACCACTGTCCTAAAGAATAGAGGAGAGACACTTAAAAAGCAGCTAAATATTCCCCTTAATCACCCATATAACATCCAAATACACATTCATGTGGATCAGGGCCTCTGGAAGAGATATTCAAAATGTTGCCTTGAATTAACCAAAGACAATGGCTCCATTGTGCACATGTTGTTCTCTTTAAAGATAAGTTCAATAAAAGGAGAGTTAGGAGGCAGATGACTCATAAGAATTCACTGGTGTGCTCAGAGACTGTAAGGGGGCTAAGGGAAGTGTGCATGTGGCCCTGAACAATATTTTCAGACCCCTGTGCTGAAAAGCCAGCTGCAGTCATTCCAACAGCCCCAGGCAGGTCAAAAGCTCTTTGTTGAACGCCTGACTCAGGTGCTTATCATCTTCCTGCAGGTGCATGTCAATCAACTATGCTTCATCTTACAGCAGCCGTTGTAGTGAAGAACTGGGAAGGAATTTTGTGATTTTGTGCTTCTTTGAATCTCTGAGGAGCAAAAATGGACAGAGGATCTTCAGTTTGTCAACAAATATCAGAGAAATCATTGAACCATTTAAAAGCATTCATTCTCAAAGACAGAATGGAAAGAATTTTCATGTTTCTCCCATGTCAGTACAGAATCTCATAATAGCATTCACAGAAATAGTGAGAATGGCATCTCAGATGGCATCAAGAATTCAACTATACCAAGCCATGCAAGGTATTTATGTAGGAAACTTTACGGAGCAAAACAATATATCTTCAGTCACAAATGCCACTTAAAACTGTAATGTGCAAAAAGTAGAAGTGTTAATCTTGTCCAGAGATTATGTTGACTTCTCTGGGCTCTGGGGCATCTGGGATGGACCATCACATAGTGGAAATGTCTAATATAGTCAGGACCAATCATTAGTCAAGATGCTTTTCTGTGGAAGAAATTGAAATTTTGACCTCCAGACCAAAGACTAAAAGCACCATCCATATTGTTATCTACTAAAAAAGCCAGAATCTGTGACGGTATGGGGTTGTATCAGTGCTTTTAGCAAAGCTCATTTACATTTCTATGAAAGCAGCGCTAATGTAGAAAGGTACATTGAGATTTTCCAACAAGAGAATGCAAAATCACATTCTGTTCATTCTGTCTGGAGAATTATGAAAGTTAAAATGCAAAGATATGCAATGAGAGATTATAAAGCATGAAAAAAAGACACAACTCAACAAATAATGAATATGTAACAGCACAATCTATGGTACTAACTTTATTTTACTGAAATAATTGCCCTTTTTTCCAGGCTTTGATGCTTAAAATGTGCGCATTTCAGTGCTGACATACCTTGAGCTGTTTTCTGTGCATGTGTACAGGAGGCTTTTTGTCTGTGCCACCAGCACTAATTTTATCATTGCTACTGGTGCAATCATCATTCCTACCCGTAACTGTGATTGAGATGAATCAGCGTGCAGTCAAAGCGTTCTGACACTGCGTAATTTATATCTGAACATCTGGCCATCTCTCTAATCTACCAGACTTTGTTGTTCCTCTCTGTTAATTGTGGACATTAGAAACCTGAAAGAGCGTGACGGTTTCCATGGCGATGCACTGATGTGCTCAGGTGTTTCAAGCCTTCGGTATTCCAGTCATTTCATACCATCTGCTTCTGCTGGTCGCAATAGCTCCACCGGTTGGGAAATTGTGTGTGTGTTAAGATATCACAAAAAAATTTAATGTGTTCATTAAGATCAACAAAATGCAAGGGCTTGATGAGATGTTGACAGGTTGAAAGATGAATGAAACCTCTGAGAGCATTTAATCAGGTTTGTATTTAGTCTGTAGACACCATAGGGAGGGTGATCAGTAAATGACATTGAGCAAAGACAGCAAGAGGCTAACTTGGCTCTATGAACAAAGGCAATTACATCTAATGACAGCAGGCCACTTAATGGTTCCAAAGAGCTCAGTGCTGTACTATGCATATATGAAAGCTAGAAATGGCTGTGATGTGTGTGTGTGGAACATATGATATTATTTAAGTAGCCAAGAGATTTCGATGAACACATATTCATACTAACAGTAAACAAAAGTAACTTGACAACACATGAGCTAATAATGTGCAGAACAAATGCAAAGACCATGTACACAGGGATATGATACAAATGACAAAGGCAACATCACTACTTCAAACATAACTGAATAGTTGAAGTGGAAAAATAAGGGTTTTTAAGCTAATCTTGTAGAAAATGTGTGAAATAAGTTGTACTTCCTTAAACTTCCTTAAAAGCACTACATTGTGGTGACAAATACTGAGGGGAAATGAAGGGCCAGAATCTTAGAAATAATGTATTAAGTTGATTAACAGGTTTGTTTTGGGAGACACATTATTTCTTTCAGGTCTTGGTTCATGGGTGAAGATAGCTTTGGGTTTTGCTCTGCAACTGCTCTACACTGCCACCTTTCAAATAGCTTTTGTAGCATTATAGTGCGTTTCTAGCATTTTGGGGTAGTCTCAGAAATATGAAGAACAAACTGAGGTATGGGCTGCTCTCGGTTGGTGTTATACATGCCTGCCTCAAGCTATTGTGACGTAATGGCGTCAATCTCACCATCTTGGTTGAGTTGCAAAAGAGAAGAGACTGCCAAACCATTTCCACCTCACATAGATGGAGTAGAAGGCAGAGTAATTATCATTGCTGAAGACAATATTAATGCTAACAGCAGTAGATTTTTTAACAAAATCTTAGCACTGATTTTAAAGACCCACTCTGTAGCTTTTGACTTTAAAACTCTGCATTCTGGCCTCATTTGATGGCACAGTGACATCTATTATATGCATTTCTGGAGCTGTGGCTGCCCAGCAGTGTTCTGCTTTACGCATGTATCACACGCTAGCATGCAGATGTAAACAAACCGGCTGTTCTGAATGTGCACCGTGGCGGATTCATCAAAGAAACGTTATCGGACATTATCGGAAGAAGAGAGGAGACAAAAGAGACCCAGAGACAAAGGAGATACGAAAAGGGTCGAGATAAGACTGTTTTTGTCTTGAGAGAGCTCACAGTGCAGGTAGGATGAAAGATGGATGTCAAATTTGCCAAATGACTGCGAGTACTTTGTGGGCCAGTAGTGGACCACGGGAAGCCTTCCTTATGGCCACATGTGATGGTCATATGGCTGAGAGAACCTCACATTTAATCAACACCGTAAGTCAAGGCCAAATTTGGGACAAAGTAAAAATGCACATTTGGGCGAAACATTTTTTGCTAACGGAGCAGAGCCATGTCAGATCTGTGCCCTTCATCAAATTACTGAGTGCAATGCATGTGTGCCTTCTCATGAACTATGTAGAGTGGATCATCGTTGTTGTGTCTGCAGATAGAGAAGTGCCAGAAGTTGTTTCCACTAATATACAGTAGAAAGGAATGTCTCTTTCACCAGCTTTTTCCCTGGTTGTGAAGTTAATGAGGTTGAACGCTTTACCCAGCATAATATTTTCTTCCTCACACAAGCCTTTGTTGAAAGGGGTTACAAGCGTAACAAAACTGGTTTACTTATTGTTTCTCAGAGGTTAAGTTCTGAATCACAAAGGCATTTGCACCTCCACATAATCCTCGAGGTGGCTGCTTTGGTGGACTTAAGACACCGTGTTCTACGTGCAGAGCATGAATATATGTGTTTGTCACAATTATTTGAACTTATACTTCCTGCTATTCTAGTCCTGACACCTACAAACTGTCACTAGATAGGGTCTGCACACAGTCTACAGCCCAAAAAGTCTATATAGCCTATGTCAAAAATAAGAAGAAAACCAGAAATACAAGCAGCAAGGAAAAGGCTACATTTTTACTCGGCCAAAAGACTTGTACAAGAGCGATTATTATGGAATAAGTCTATATGTTGTTTTTTTCTAGTAAAATTCTTCTTAGTATGCCTTTAAGCGCACAACCTGCCAGGTTGGATTCGACACCCTGTCAAATTCACACAAAACAGCACACAGTACGGGGCGTCTGCAGAGGATTGTGTTGTGTGTTTGTACTGCACATACTGTAAAACTTATGAAGACATTTTCCTTATAGGCTTGGGTTTTGTTTTATTTATTGCTGTCTTGTTCAGTTGCAGTGAGCTGAGTTTCTGCTGCCACCGTACCTTCTTGAAAGGTTATTTCTACAGTTCGAGTTTTGAAATAAAAAAATTGTTTATAAGTGTTTTAAAGTGGAAGGTTTTCCATTATCACAGGAAGTATTCGGCCACTGTACCACTGTGAAGCTGTAAAATTTAAAGTGGGTGGAGTGTGTGGGTGTGTGCGTGTGTGTCTGTGAGAAGGGGTGGTTATGAATGATACATAAGCTGAGTATAGAATTATTTATCTAGCAAAGGACTTCTTCTGAGAACTTGTAAAATAATAAAGTCTTACGCAGACAGAAGGGACTGTAAGTAATGTGATGTTTTGTATTATTAATGGCTTATCTGCCTCATACTCAGTGATTCAGTACTATACCTGTGGCACTACTTATACAACGCTTCACCTACTGCTTAATACTGCTATTATGGGAAGGCATTTCAATGCTTATCAAAATCCTTGAAACATTTTTGAATGTGAGTGATTTATGATAATAATAATAATAATAAAAACAAAACACAGATTAACAGTATGTTAACTGCATGAACAACCATGTTCTGGTTCAGACAACCCCACACAAAAAAAAACAAGGAGAAAGCTGAGCTACAGAGCACGTAGACAGAGAATCAAAGAATAACTTGACAGAAGGAGACAATATTCAAGTGAGTCCAAAGGAACCACTTAAACTTCCCTGAACTCACCAAGATGTCTGAAAGATACCGAAAATAATGAAAGAAATGCCCTGGGCTGATGATTCAACGAGGAGCCTGTCACAGCCGGAATATGACAGATATCTTCATTAATTCAAAGTCCAAACAAAGCATGAAAGATGTTCTCTGGAAGATTCTGTGAACTTCATAAAACACAATGGCTTACCCTTTTTTGTGATGCAGGTAAAGCCATTTGAACAGTCTCTGCTGTTAAATCATATTTTTTGGCATCATTTGAATTCTGAGGAATTCTGCTAATATTGTGCCATGAAATAAAATTGCTCAAGAGAAACCTGAAATATTGCCACGGGAACACATTACAGACGTAATGTCCCTGCCACGTATTAAAATCAGCAGGAACAGACAAAGAGAACAAGCTTTCTTGGATTTTGACCAAAGGTAAATCTCTTCCTGAGACTCATTACCACTTCATTCTACTAATACAATGCATGAGCTTTAGGAAGACCGCTGGATGAAACCAGTTCACACCTGCTTTTTCCCAGATTTCCTCCAGTGCGTGAAAATGTCGGATGAACGCACTGACCCAGAAAAAAAGAGAGCCTCTTCATCATTACATGAGCAGACTGTTGACATCAGGATGTCCACATGTACATTAATGAAGACCTTCAGGGGGCATTTCTGCCTTGCAGCTATGCTCTTTGCTCCAGCATTATCATGTCACAATACATTTTCTTCTCCCTCTTTTTTGCCTGGCAAATGTTGTGGACAAGCACAGACAGCTGAGGCTGAATTATTTAAAGAAAGGGCAACATTAAGAAATGATTTTAAGTTGAATTCACAAGGATTCCCTAAAATATATTTTAAAAAGAGCTTTCAGCAGTCATAAAAAACCCAATTTCAGATCAACTAATAGAAGCATAAACAAACAAAAAGAGAGAAACATTTTGACCTTGTTCTTTGGCTCTGATTATAGGCTACTGACAATATCAACACCAGAAGAGTGACAGATAAAGATGAATAGAGTTTTCTTGCTTGTAGTGCTCCTAACAAAAAGTTGTGAACATATGAGCAGAAATGAAAAGGAAAAAAAAGATCTAGCTTCTGCACAAATAAAGAACTGCTAAAAGCACAAAATGTTTTTTGGCCCTCACTTAACATAAAGTCTGCACTTTGATATGGTGAAACACAGTTTTTCAAAGAAAATGGAGGACAGGGAAACTTTTGCTTTCAGAGAATAAAGATGGAAGCTTAGTTTGAGCTATGTGGAACTAAAGAAGACTCTTTGCATCCTAGCCTCACTTTGGTCCCTTGTTGTCAGCTTGGTATCTCACACAAGACATTGTTGCAAACTGTTTTTATGAATTCAGTCTGTCATGAATAAGCAATTTTTAACTCGTCTGAATCAAAATACAAAAGAATATATAAGACAAAATAAGACAACTCCCCAAAATGCAACTGTTTTGAGCACCTTTTAAACCGCTGAGTCTCAGCTAATTGTCCAGAAACATGGAAATTTGGATATATATTGCACTGAAACTGCTCAGCAGAGGAGGGCAAATAGAGTAAACGCAGACTGCATCTTTACAAAAAGGCTAAAACACATTCTTGCAAATCATTTCTAATTTAGCACAGTTTTCAAGACATTTTTCATATTATGGTGTAAAGGAATATTACTGCATCCTCTGATATGTAATTTTCATTGCTGCTAATCCACAGAGTATTTGGGCGCTGCCGGTTGCTGTCACTTGCAGCCACTATCTTCATTTGTGCAGCTGTTTCCACAGCTGACCCCAGGAGGTTTGCCTGAGATCTTTTCACACTGTACCTGTCACTTCCAGCCCCACTCCCACATCCCTGCCACACATTGATAGCAGACTGCCTCAGTTCACCTTTATGTCACTTTTCCAGCTCTCTTGGTGTCCTCCGGGGCTTCAGGACTGTGCTCCGCTGTTTATTTCCTCCTCACACTATATTCTTCGCAGCCTTCACACTTTGCGAAAAAGCAATTAGCATTCTTATTGCATGTCTTGCAATGTGAGGTCACACTCGTCATACGCAGATGAAGTTTTTGTTAGATGTCACATTCCTGCCATTCCTTAGAAACTTACTGTCATCCCATCACAACCTCCCCCAGTCTGTTTCCCATTTAATCTAAATTTTTAACAGCAGCTTAGAGACATGGCCACGTATTTCTGTCTCAGATTTTCTTTTTCTTCTTTTTCTTTGTCCTTCTACATCTCTCTCTCCTTTATTTCCCAGCTCTGCTGGTAATCTGCCTGTTATCTGACTGATGTAAGCTGGATGTAATACCTTTAATGATTGTATGTTGTTGATAAGATAAGTCTACTGGAGCTCTTTGAAACCTCTTTGTGAACCTCTCTAAACCCACTTTATCGTTTCTGGAGAACCGGTGGCAGAATCGCTATGTGTCTCGGGCCTCGCAGACCTACAGTGTATAAGTAAACATACATTAGCTTGTCCTCTAGTTGTGTATATTTTAGGCAGCAGAAACAGATGCAATGTCACATTCCCACTCCCTACCATTCTATTCTATCTAACAGCCAAAGACAAGAAGGAGGGTTACTGTTGCTTCTAAAGCAACACATCCCCAGGCAGGCATGACTCTGTCTAG
>JAOXYM010000013.1:11550884-11562260 GCA_028567055.1 Leptatherina wallacei
GGTTTAAACCTGTCGTTAACATCACAATATTTACATTTAATGTTAGATAAAGATGCTCGCTTATCTAGCAAAGTTTAATCCTGTTTTTATGCACCCCATAACCACAGGCATCATAAAACCAAATTACATCATTTTCAATCTCTGCATATTAAATTTTTTATGCATCTAAGTATAAAAGAAAGAGTTTGTTTTTATTGTGTGGACTGCCTTTTAGGGAAGAGTGTAAAATTAAAAAATTAACCATTGTCATGTCCCCACAGAGGAAAAAGGAAAACTGATATTTATAAACTTTATTATTTCATTTCCTTGAGGCAATTATTCGAATTGATGGGGTTTTTTCGCACAGGGTTAGTCAAAATATCCACGCGTGAAAAAGTAATAGCATAATATACTCTCACTTTCGCTCACACATTACATGCTTCCTCAGAGTAGTAGAGATGGCTCAGAGAGGTTTACTTTCACAAATCCTGAAGAAAATACAATATGGGGACTCATAATGTGCTCAGAGCAGGAAATTGATAAATGAATGTGTAAGAAATCAGACCTCTAGTGGTATTTTCTGTTATTTTCTCCAACTTAATTATAGAAAAGTTTAGAATTCACAGTTTCCTTTGATTACAGCTTAAGATGGATTATTTTCAACATGTCATGGTCCATGTTTACTGTAAAAAAAAAAAAAAAAATCACAATTACAACAAAGGAGCAATAATCTGTTCCCGTCCAATCTAACTTCACCCTTTTAACTACAACACCCAGCCCCACGATTATTCTTTTTTTTCTTTTTTGTAAATCCTAAAAAAAATTATCCTACTTTCTTTTTTCTTTCTTCTTTTCTTTTTCAGTAATATTCCAATATGGCTCTGCATTGAGGTTTTGGGCAAACATAACTCAGAAGTAAAAAAAACCATCTGTTGTGGACTATTTTTAGATGCTAACTGAAACACCTTTGACGTACTAATGACTTTTCATGTCATCGGACGGGACACTTAAAATGAACCACGGTGTCTATATTTAGTGTGGCTTCCAGCTAAAGCCAAAGTAGAGCAGCACAATGTTCATGCTTTTGATCAAAGTCAAAAATACCTAGCTAAACAGCAAGAGATTATAAAAGCAAAGTTTGAAACTAAATAATTTGTAAAACATTAGGAAGGACACGTCCTCACAGATGTGCATGTAATATTGTAGTTCACACTTCTGACAGTTTCACAAATTGCTGTTAAACTGTGTTAGTTTCACTGAGGAATAAGTTTGGAAAGTGGGACTTTCACAGCTGATGTTCTAACAAGCGCTGCACAAATAGAAATGAGAAAGAAAAGGCTGCTTCTGTAACTTACAGATAAAACTTCAAATACTTTGCTAAATTAAATTCAATATTTCCTGTTTCATGGTTTTTAGACTCCACTGGCATTCTAATAAAAGTTGTATCACTTTTATAAAGAGAAACCTTTTTGGAGTATGTAGGAGTTTCCTACACCCTTCAGCAGTCCTCATTTCTCACTCAGGATTGATTTCTGATTTTACAGGGACCCACTGCAGTGAGGAAACACATTCCCAACAACACAGCAACAGCAAAGCTTCAGGATGGGTTTTTTTTCTCTTTTTTTTCTTTCTTTTTTCTCTTCCTGTGACTTCCTGCTCCAGGCTTAGCAAAGACGACCATTAGAAAGGCTGGAATGAGAAGGTCTTTCAACACACTCCCTCAAGTGTGACGATTGGTTGGGAGAGGGGGAGATGTGGGTTATTACTGATCTATTAAGGGCCTGGCATTGCTTGACATGATGCCCTTGAAAGGGCATGAGGCAACATTTTTACATGCATCTCATGCTTGGCTGGGCTATCTTGAAAGCCTTGGAAAAGGTTACAAGACAACTGGTTAGGTTTGGTTAGTGTAGTCTGAAGATGAAGAAAAGGCAAATGTTCATGTTTGGTCATTTAAAAGGTGTTTTAATGTTGTCTGTGGATGTGTGTGGTGTTAGGTGAAGACCAAATATAGCTCTAAGATCACCTTTTGTTAGAATGTTCTTACCCTGAATCAACGGACTGAGGATGATGATAAAAGAACTAAAAAATGAACTCATGCAAGCACCCACATGCTGATTGTGGTGGTGGTTTTGTATGTATGCATGCATCCATGTATCTATACAAAGTGAGCCAGAGATTTTAACAAAAAAAATCACGATGAACAAGACCAAACAGGACTTCACCACTTTTAGATCAAAAGGTATTTCTTATCTTACCGAACATGCTGTAAAAATCCTGTTTAAACTTACTGGACCGTTGAAGATGAAAATATTTGTGCTGTCAAGGGGACGTCTCTGAGCTGAAGGACAACCCAGCCACAGATGAGGCTGTGATTGTCAGGACACCTTGTATGACATTTATAGCATGCTTCATATTGATGAGGGTAGTCAGCAGACTAACAGCCAGGCAGCAGTTCCACATTCATGCTTTACAGACAAACATTACTGAAAGCCTGCCAACTTGATTTGAAATTCTATAGTGGAAAGTTTCCAAAGATGCCACATTGTGGAAGAGGTGTATAAAACCATGCCCATTAAATCAGAAGTGTTTCACATTTATAGAATAATGCAGCTCCTTAATAACCTTGAAGCATCCTCAGAAGAGGACTTGCTGTTGAACATCACATGAAAATGATAAAAAAGGCATCTTAAAGTATTAAATAAAGAATGAATTATCCATTAAACCATTTAGATATTATTTTGAGAAAGAAACAGGGATTTAAAGTCTGTTTATTTTACATTGTTTACCATTGTTGAAAGCAGCAGGGAAAAGCCACTTACAATGTATGCAGCCACTTAAAGTCAGAACAAATAAGAGGTCTGAACTGAAGTGCACTCCAGTGACTTCGTAGAGGTACAGAAATCTTAAATAGAATTGAATATAAGTGAGTGTTACATTTAAGCAAAAAGTACAAATATGTTGAATCATTTATGATGTACCTAAGAGCTAAATAAAGTGAGTTTATCTATGAGCTAGTGATGTTTAACTTCAGAGTACGCTGTAATGGAAATGTTTGCACAGCACACTTACCTTTTTGCATCTTTTGACATTGGCTTCATAGGTTTGCATCTTTTTGACTTTCAGAATGAAGGAAAATATCTTGTTGTTTGTGAACCTAATGAAACTACAATGGTTGTATTTTGAAACACTTCACCCAGACTGCAGCTGCAGTGACATGTCAAATTATCCATTACAGATAAAGAACCATATGTTAGTAGGAAATTATCTGATCTCCAAAAGGAAGAAAGTTAGGCTTGATCAGCATGTTTCTCATTTCACAGGTAAAATGAAGAACTTAATAGCGAGTTTTGGAAGAAAAACGTCCCAATCTGTTAAAAAGCTGGATCTGAAAAAAGAAGGCGTCAACAAAGGATCTTAAACACACCACAAAATCCAAAACTGACTCTCTAAAGAAGCACAAGTTGAATATTCTGCCTCATGTCATTATTCCCAAACATCTTCAGATATAAAAAACGATGTGCATGCAAAACAGCATGGAAATGTAATTTTACTTCAGTTTGTGTATTTCTCTTCTGCAGCATTTAGCCTGGCAGTGCCAAACATTTTCATTGCGCTGCCTCTGCTCAGATTTCAGCTAAAACAGCCATAAACAGCTTATAATTCGATCTCTAATGCAAAATCAACTCTCACACGCTGAACTTGCTCTGAAAATATGTCTCATGACTTGGACTGCAGAAGTGCTCCCCGGGGTTTCCCCTGGGCTGATGCGTGCAACTAAAACACTCAGACCTAGATGCTCAGCTGCGAGATATGTCTATGTTTTCTAAACTTGATGAAAAATAAAAGTGGAATTCTGCGGGGAATCAGAGGCTGTTGCTGCTGAGAGCAGTTCAGTCACATGAAAGAGCAGCTGGACGAAATGATCAATCCCTCAAGGCCTGGCTGCTGCTTCTGATACTCCTACAGATACACCACAGGGACAAAGCTGAATAAGCATTAAAGCATGGTGGAAAACATGACCTTAAGGTCCAGCTCATCTGTTGCACTGACCCCGCCCAACCACCAGTTAGTGCACTCCTGCCTGCTCATGTGCTTTAACTCTAAACCTCCCTGTGCGTGGTTTTCCTCCTCCAACTCTCCACATGAACTAAGATAACCAACTATTCTGTTTGTTTTTTCTTCTTCTTCTTTCCTTCCTTTTTTGCATTACCCTGCAATATCATGTTCTCAATCAGGGAGAGGAAGAATGTCATAGCAAGAGATATGAGCTTCCTGTTCAGACAGGATGCTGATCAGCAGAAAGTTTACAAAGCTTACCAAAAACTGCAGTAATGTGTATGTGTGTGAGTGTGTGTGTGTTTTGGTGTTGGTCTGATTCCCCTACAGCAATAACCCGAGACATTCTAATAATGCCATCATAACAGAAAGTATTCCTTCTCATTATAAAGACATTTTTATTGTTGAGGTTTTTTAAATGCTTCACATTTTTCCGTTGTTTATCTCTCAGGCTTTAGAAGAAATAGTGTTTTATAGAAAAAAGATATTAGCTAAAGTGTTTAGATATGACTTTTGATCATACAAAATTGTCATAGCAGTGTTGTTGCATAACATGCTGTTCTCTAACAATGTGTTTGATCATGAAAAAAACAAAAGAAGTGTCTAAACCATTATTTATGACTAAATGTTCTGCTTTAGTGACAACTTGTATACAAGCAATCCTTTTCATCATCAGACCAACACGACACCAAACAAATGAAAAGTTATTGGGACTGTGATATCTTATTTTGTGGTATACTCACCACCATTGTTAGCTCTTGTTTCAGTAAATTGTTGTATGGATCTCTCTAACAAACTACTCGGGTCGCTGCTACGTAAAATGAATAAAGTGTAAAAATCTTATGTTGTGTACTGTATGTTGTGTTTTCTTTATCACTGTGGGAGAGTGCAACCATTTAATCCACTTAACAATTCAAAACAACAATGAATACCAACAGGATAATATTGCAGGGAATTTCTTCCCATTTTTCAGGGGCTTTTCGCCTTTTTTAGCTGCGTTGCTCATACCACAGAAGCAGGATCTACAAGTTATTCCACAATGATGTATAATACAATACTATAATCACTCTTACTGGAAGTTATATTTGATCACATAATAGTCTATCATTATATCATTACCTTGTCTTAACGAACTGATTTGGGATGTATTAGGAAATACAATGACAAAGGTTTTTAAATAAACTTTTAGATTTTGTTTAACAATATCCGTGTCTCTGTACATCCATGAAGGCTCGTATGTTGCAATTTTGCTTATCCAAGCATCGATGTCCTTTGCAGTTTCCCCTCTGAGGCATCACTAGTTTCACTTCCTGTGTGACTTCCTGACTGTCTGAAGGATCCATGCCAAGAGTTACAAACCAGTGGTCGTAAGGCAGATGGTGCATGAGGGAGCTGTGGAACAGATGGAGAAACAGAAAGTGTAAGAAGCCAAAGGTGACCAGACTGTGATGTAGGGGTGGTTAAAACAGCCAAGTGCCAGAGGTCAACAGACAAAGATCTGAATGTGCAGCAGGGTGATGAGTTAGGGGGGGGGGGCAAAGTCACTAAAAGGAGCACTAAATAAATAGACAAGAGAAGTGAAAATGCTGGGATGGTAAGAGTGAGGATACAGTGTGTGTGGAGGGGGTGTTAATTCGGGCAATGGTGGAAACACAACCCATACAAGTCCATTCTCATAGCATTTTATTTGGCTCATCAGTCAAAGGTATTTGTCAAACATTCTCAGTATTCTGTAATTGTTAATCAAGTGCATCATTTTAAACCACTATTAGATTATTAGTAACATTGCATGTTAGTTTTACAAATCCAGCAATCTATTACCACTTATTTTCTAAAATAGCCTACACACTCTTATTTGTTTACATTTATCTGTAACAACCCATCTCATATCCCCAACTCATATTACTTTGAATTTGTGGGTGAAAAGGACAAAAGCAATCAAGGTGAAATGTGGGTGTTAATAAGCGTCTGTCAACAATGAGGAACTCTTCTTCTTCAGACTTGGAGAAGCACCTGCAGGCTAAGCTAAGCTCCACAATAGCCTCAACACAGCAATAGCTGTTAAATCGACTAAAACGGCCCCTCAAAGATTGATCTTATGCTCATTTGTATGCATAATTGTAAATAAAGCACTGTAAAAAGGACACTATCTGTCATTCATGTTATTATTCTGCAGAGCTTGAAGCTCAAACCATGAAGATCTATAACCACAGTGATCAAAAAATGACAAAGGTGTTTCAATTTGGTAACAAAAGTACTGTGAGTTACTTTTGACCAAAAGTAATGTTGTAACGAAACAAATTACTTTTAAGCAAGGTTTAAGGAATCAGAGGAAACCCGAAGCAAGTGGTTTGAAGTAGTAAATATAATGTAATTTAAAGTGACTTTTTATGTCATTAGAAAAGTTTATTTTTTTAGCATGGAAATCTATTGGAGCCAGCCTAGCAGTCATCACTTTGCTCTTTAAGTAACCTCGGTATTAGCTCACAGTCTGACTTTAGATGAGTATGTCTATCCCCTTAGTCGTACTAATCATTAACTAATTAAAACAAAGGCACAAGAATAAAAAGAACTTACCTCTACAATGTTGGGAAAAGTGGCACAGCAGCTATATGTGGAATCAAAGGCAGGCGGTGACAGCAAATGATGAATGCAGCGAGACGAATGTGACAGATGGAGCGAGGGGGAAAAGAAAAATGTTTGATAACTTCTACCCATCTGCAGTGAAAGAATGACAAATTGCTTCCATTTACAGAGGGAGCAAGACTTCCTTTTGCAAGACTTCCCTGTAGGTCCAAATCTCTGAGGCCATCTCTCCTGTTGTCTCATGAGCTCTGTCCTTTTCCTTCTGCCATTCCTTTTCCTTCTGTCTGACTTCTTCTGTTAAAATGTTAAAATGTTAATACCCGCTGGTTTTAAATGATTAAATAATGAGAGCTCTGTGGTTTGCAGTGTTGCTAAGCATTTTCCAGAAAAGACCTTGTGTGAATATTTTATCCGTATCTTGTTGCTTGTGTAAGAAATGTGAGCAAGGACTCTTTTTAGATCCCTTCCTGAGAGCAAGAACCGAGTTGAACATTTTGGAAAATACATGTTTTGACTTTGTTGTTATGTATTTATGCTGTCATGTGCTTAACTGTTAGATGGGTGCTTCAAAGTCCTATTGTCAACGGTTGTTGACACACTAAAGACGATATAGGAAGTCACAGATCCATTAAACAGCACACATACATAACCACTATCTTCAATTTCTAACCCTACATATAAAACAAATGTGATATAAAATATCAGCTTTAGAGATGCTAATAAGTATTAGACGTTTCCATCATTGTAGTAATTTGCAATCGTAACATCCTGTCATCTAGGTAATCTGAGCAGTTGAAATCAATTAAAAAGTATCAAATAAAACAACATTACTTGTTACAGTCCTTTGGTGGTTTTCAGTCAGTTTCAGGGTCTTTTAATGAAATCTCACACATCGAGGCTGTTAAAATCAGGGCTCCGCATGAGCTATTTTATTAACTGCAGGTCCCTTCACACTTCTTGTGGGTAATAATAATGTATGACTCTTCTGTTACTGTACAAAAGATTGGACTCTAAACATGAGATAAGACACTAAACACCTCTAGTCACCTGAGAGATTCACTCTAAAAGAGCACTGCTTCATTTATTGTCTTTTCCCCCCTACATTTACATTTATTTTTAGTAATTTAGCACAAGCTTTTATCCAAAGTGACTTAGCCTACATGTGAGGAATAAAATTCAAGTTCTCAATAGAGCAAGAATCCCATTATCCCACAATACATTAAATGCTGAATCCATTTTAAATCTAATTAAATGGCTGAGTACAAAAAGAGCAAATCTAGTTCTGAAATGTATGTGTGCTAACAACAGCTTTTTGTTATCTTTATTTGACCTGCTTTGCTCTGATTGGCCCAGTCGACAGCTCACTAAAACACAAAGGGAACCTCTAACAAGTGCAACAAAATCGTAGCTGGTAGCTTGTATTTCCTGTTCTCATGCCTTTTTCTTAGATAAAATATGCACGAAGGTGCAGATTTTCACTTGATTGCACAGCAGCCAATAATTTCATACATGCTGGGATCCAGGGCCACCTTCATTACTTTTTCGTCTTATGTGGATTTGTAAGAGATGGAAAATGAAATTCCTCAAGGCAAACATTAATTTTCTCGCTCTCCTTCCCAACTGTAACATGGTTTGTAGACATAACACGCATATCTGATATTATCCTTGGTTCGATGGATTTCTGTCTTAGCTGCAGAGGAATTGTTCTGGGGTGCAATCAGCAGGAGAGGCTGGAGAGGCAGCAGAAGAGTGGCACTACATCTCATCCGTTATTTTCTGAGACAGAACCAAATGCTCTGTTCAAGGACTTGATATCTATTCTCTACAGCTATGTTCATATATTATGACAGGGTTAAGGCTGACAAGGTGTACAAGGTCCACAACCAGGTGAAAACAGTGTGATGGGGTGAATATATGTACCAGCCATATAAGCACATAAACATTCACATTGTAGTCTGAAAGAGATGTTAAAGGGCTTATTGTTTATGTGTAGTCATATAGTTGACATATTTAGTAAGACCTTATATCAATGGAAAATTAATACGTCATTAAAATGATAGGAGAAACTATTTTACTTTTGAAAATACACACAGTTACTTATGCAATATATTACCTTCCTCCATGACCTATCAAGTAAGTTTGTGTGATTATTTCACACTCACTGGATCGTTAGTTCATGAATGTTCACCCAGAGTTACTTCACATATCCACTTTGATAAGAAAACTCTGCCTACTTTTTCCATGATGCAGAAATATGAATCAAATGTCCCTTTCAATGCAATTTGTAACTCCATGGTACAAACAAATTACAAGCCTGTATACTGTGCTGAAGTCATTTCCACATGAGCTTCTCTGGAAGTGGTTTCTTATCTTGATGCAACCTCACATTCCAGGCCAGTATAAGCCAGTCGAACTACAACAAGATACAATGTCATCATGATGTTTTGTCTCACCTAACCATCATAACAAAGTTGGGTGACCTGGTTAGAGAAAGGAACAATACTACTAAATTGTATAAGAGGAAAAACAGCAAGCTCTAATATATCTTTTCTAAACCTTATTCCTCTAGTTGGCTGCAGTCTCTTGTTCGGTTAAGTCTGATAATGTGCTGGGAGGTTCGGTATAACCAAGATTGCCAAAATAAGAGTCACACTCAACAGTTACCATTGTGTCTTTTAGTCTTGCAAGAAGGATTACATTCAACAGAGTACTCAGGCAGTCAGTGACAAATCACAGTTCCTAAATGCATATTTTCAAATACACTTCCAGACATCAGACCATTATGTCAAGTCCGGTGTAAGACGGAAATCATTCCTGCCAGCACCCATCACCCTCCGGAACAAGGCCCTATCTTCACCTTCAAATTACATTTTTTTTGTATAATTATTATTATCTATAAAAAATAAAATAAGAAAAAAGACCTTGCTACAACAATAATTTCCCTCTAAGAGGGATAAATAAAGTATATTTCATTTCATTTCATTCAAATTATGCTGTCACTATGCAGAAAGCCAGTCCAAACACAGTTGGAACGTCAAGATGTGTTCAGCAAATGAGACAGACAAGTTACATAGGCAAGATACTAGAAAAGCTTGTGGTTGGGAAGCTTTAGTACAGCTGCTTTTCTCTCATCTGCAATTTAAATACAATGATTAAAAGTTTAGCATAACAAGGTATAACAAAGAAAATGTGGTTCTCTTTCTGCACATGCACAGGAAATAAGGGCTGGTGTATATGTACATTCATATGATTACTGTCTAAAATAAAATAATACAGTAACTTAGAGTAAATACATTTTCATACAAGAGAACATGTTGTTTCTCTTACAAGACTAAGGTAAACAAGAGTGAAAATGCAAATGAGTGAAGTTAGGGTAAAAGTCCGGTGTTGAGTTTGTATTCAAACATGGATTTCTATTGCAGTTTCAGCAAACTTTCCTACATGATTTTTTTGTTTTACATTGCTTTGTGAGCAAAAAAAACCAAACTGGTAGCCTTTTAAAGATTTGGTTTCTTTTGTTATTTACAAAACTCATCAAATCTCTTCTAATCAATGGAAATAAAACTGCCTTAGCCATCTCTATCACTTGGTTTGGGTATGAAACCAAAAATAAGTGTTTGTTATCCCATCACTGTTTCAAGTTTTGATCATTTAACTATTGTTACCATATTATTTACTGTTGTTTTAACCATTTTTTTAAATTGATTGTTATTGTCATTGTCCCAAAAAATTAAAAAATGCAAAGAAATATTTTTTCCATTCCTTTCTTCTTCGTGCCAACATCAGAGGGCTAAGCTTTTGCAGTGTTTAGGCTTGAATGGCTGTCATGTCATTGCAGACATGTCTGAACAAGCTTCCACAGCTGCACTTGCTCTTGAGGCTTTCTTTGATTGAACTTGTGAAAGCAGAACTACAGCGTTTGAGAAATAGTGCTAATTAAAAGCTCTTGCAAAACAGTAGTACAAAATATTATTAGAATAGTTTTCATCCTTGATTATGCCCACAGAGGAGAGTAAGATATAGAGAACTGTACTGATCCAACACTTCAATTAAATTAGAATTGGATCATTTACAGAGATGTATTGTACAAAGCTTGTTTGTTTGTTTTTAGCAGTTTTGCTCACAACTTTGTTGTTCTGAGTCATTCCTTTCCTAACAGGCAGTAAAGGCCCTGTACAATAACAGTGCTAAACATCTAACAGTGAGATCCATTCACTTGTACGGTCTAACTATTTATTTATTTACTTATTTAATTATTTGTAATTACTTATTTGACTGTTTCATCTATATGCTTTTGCCCCTGTTTACTGCATGAAAATGAAAATTGTTTTAAAACACAACCTTTATTTTTCTGATACTCCATGCCTTAGACAAAGAGTGTTTAAATCATTAGTCCACCAACAGGAAATTGATTTAGTTCAATTAACTGAACCATTGTCAAGGACGTGCTCGCCAACCACTTCATGATTACGGTTTTTCAATTCTGTGGACTTTATCCCTTTCCTTTTAATTACTTTAATAGTTTTAATTCATTACTTGAGCATTTTTTTAGGTTTGAGCTGCTGTTTTTGTAATGCATGCATAGTGATATTGTCTCTCCGGGCTTTGTTTAAACTGATCCAATTAAAAAGATATTTATTAGTTGTAGTTTAATACAACAGCAGTTGCGCAAAAGACTATGAGGGGCCGTTTGGGACATTATTCAGAATTACCCTCTCATAGACACATATGAAACTTAAGTCATTCACACAC
>JAOXYM010000013.1:11562360-11579966 GCA_028567055.1 Leptatherina wallacei
TGTGTGAATGACTTAAGTTTCATATGTGTCTATGAGAGGGTAATTCTGAATAATGTCCCAAACGGCCCCTCATAAAAGACAGTGAAACATTATGTCCGTAACATTAATTAAACACACATTTTTCTATCCAACACAACTTACAAATCAGCATCACACTGGGGGGGATATGTGGGCTTCAGTAGCTTGTTCAAGAATATCTCGATATGTAGATTGGAAAAGTTGCAGATTAAAACAAGATCAACCTAGCTAAACTACAGTTTCCCCATCAGCATCATCTGTATTGTGATATAAGTATAATAGTATAATAGCAACTGTAACAGTCGAGAGGGCACATGCCAGATCAGTAAAGCAGAGATGTATGTCGGAGTACGGCTGTTTGAGCCTTTGAAGATGAGCAGTAACATTTTAAAATCAATATGAAATCTAAGCCAGCAAGGGGAAGCAAGGACAGTGATGACCTCATACTTTTTTGCACCAATAATGAGTTTGCTTGCAATGTTTTGAATTAATCAGAGGCAACGGAGGGAGCCCTGACTGATATCTGAGCACAATGCATTACATAAGTCAAGGCGAGAATAGACAAAAGCATGCAGGATCTTTTGTAAGTCAGCAGTTATGAAGAAATGATCTGAGTTTAGCAATTATCTTAAGCTGGAATAAAACAAGCCTGAACTACATGTTTGACCTTGGCATCAAAACTAATGTTAAAAACAAATATTACTCCTAGATTCCAGCAGTTTGTGTAATATTATCTGAAGGATTGCCAAGACTAGAAACAATAGAAGTGACTGAATTATGGGGACTAAACAGAACTACCTTAGACTTTTTGTCATTGAACTTTAAGAAGGACATTTTGGGCTACCAAGGATTTAAAGTGAGAGAAAAAATCTGTGTGACTCATAAAGCAGCTGGGATATATGGACAATGCATCCTGCTGGTTAATAGGTTTTGACCAACATACTGGATGAATTAAAGGTAAATGGACTGCATTTATATCCCACTTTTTCTCATCTTGATGATCACTCAAAGCACTTAAACACAACAAGCCACATTCACCCATTCACACACACTCATACAGCTCTTTAGTCCATAGTCTATACAGTAATACAGTGTTCTTTATCTTTCACACAGGGATGGACACATCACAAGCAAGCCAGATGGATGGATCAGAAATAATGTGGAGTTCAGTATCTTGCCCAAGGACACGTCAACATGATCTGAGGAAGCTGGGGATTGAACTACCAAACTTTCAACTGGCACACAACCACTCTTCCTCCTGAGTTCCAGTTACCCAAAAATGATCTGACGTACAACAAGCTGGCCGCATTAACTTAGAAGATCACAGTATGGTAGTGCTGTGTTCACATCTTGTTTCCCTCGACCACAGAGGTCCAAATGTCCATCTGGTTCATCTTAATTTATGCAGCTGTTGTGAGTTAACATGTGTTGATTTATTATGAATACTGTATCACCTGCAGTTATTTATACATTAAATCATGATCTGTGACTATATCTGTTTCATTATGAAGCTTCAGACACACAAATGTCATGTAATGGCCATTGCTTTTAGCTGAATTTTTCTTAGCATCTTGTTGGTGGTTTTTTGTGTTTGAAAGATTTGCCACTGTTTCTGGCTCAGTTATTTTACCAAGGTCACCCTAGTTGATGGGGAAGGAGAGCGCCAAGAAGACAACAGCACACGCAGAGACACAAGAAGTCGTAATCAGAGAGAGTGAAGCTGTAATCAAACGGGCCTTTGGCAAACACAGAGAAAGAGTGACAAAAGAAAAAAAAGAAAAGAAAAACATAATTATAGCAAGGAATTTGAATCTGAAGTAAAGTCTTTAATCATGTGGAGAGAAAGGGACAAAGAAATTCTTGTGGAGGAGAAAGTATAAGAAAAAAAAACAGGGTAGAGGAGGTGGACAGGCAGTGGAGACAGAAGGCAGGATGGACTTGATGGGTGACGGAGGGGTGCAGGTTGATTGTATTTTTAACATACTCTCATCAAACGTGACCTGCTGTGAAAACACCTTCTCAGTTAATGAGAACGAAGAAAAACTGAGGAGGGGGGGGGGGGGGGATTGGTTACTGATGGCAAAACAAGACAGTGACAAGTCACTCACAGGCATGCTGTATAAAGAAGAGAATTCTGTGAAGAGCATACGGAAATGAGGGCAGAACTGAGTGAAATCTCCTCCTTACGCAAATCTTTTACGCATGAAAGATTCTTCTTGTAGACTTGAGGGTTTAATAAGCTGGGGCTGCCATCCTATCTGCAACCAGTTCAGGGGGTTTAGGAGCAAGGAAAGAGGGAGGAATACGTTGTGTCTGTAGGTAGGATGAGGATGGTCTCGGGGGAGGATAAAGTCTTTTTCCATCATGTTGTGTTGCATTTAGAGAATATTCTGCTAGGCTGCAGCTCATCCTGCTGCCTGATGGCTATGACTGTTGTGTCTGACCACTTTAATGAATCCCAGAAGATTATCAGGGCATTGTATTCTAATCAGTGAACACACTACTCAGCCCCATCCTCCTTTCATTGAACAACTGAAACTTGTAGTAAAAAGCTTGAAGTGACAAACCACTGTTATTAAAATTTGCTGCCAAGCCGTGAAGAAAAGCTTTGTGTTTAAAATGCAACTGGGTGAGTTTTAGCTTCTTCATCTTCTCTGTGATGGACTATTTGCTACCTGGGCCTTTTTATGCCTTTTCATGCCTGATATATATTCATCTTGCTGATTCCTGCTGCAGTGCAGTGTGTTACAGAGCAGTGCAGAGAGGGATATTGATGACCTGTGGGTGTGAGGATGCTCAAATCACACAGCAATCAAGCCTAATCATGGCTCATGTGGCCAGGCGATCAGTGCTGATTTAACACTCAGGTACAGCTTCGCTTTTTTTCTTAACACACCATGACTTTTCCGGACATTAGTATGGAAGCCATGCACACAGTGATTGTTTGTCATTCCACACACTGATGGGATGCATTGTGATGTTTTTTAAGCTCTGCTCAAGAGATGGGAAGGCTAATCCAATATACAGCATCCAGCCAGTGGTGAGACAGTGCAAGAGCTTGTATGTAGTAACACACTTGCAGCCATTGAAGTTCAATGGGAGTGGGATGGTGCAAGCCTTTAAAAGCCTGTGGGGAGGGGGGGTAGAGGGGGTTATTATCCAAAGAATCATGACAGGAATTCAATAACAGGCTTTTGTCCGGTGAAATTTCTCTCTTCCCATAAGAATCCCTCTGTTTCTGCCTCTCTTTTCACTGCTTCCTAGCTCACTATCCCTGCACTCCTCTGTGGGGAACGAGTTAAAAGCACAATACTGGGAGTACTTGAGTGCATAGGATTCCACCTGAATGTTAATCAGTCTTATCAAATAGCACACTGCAGCACAGGATTTTGGGTACTGATGTGCAGTGTCAGAGTTAATTCAAATACTATCTCTGAAGCTCAATTATGATTTTGGTGCTGAGATATTGAAAACATTCTGTATTCATGAACATATTAAGTGTCTGTGTTTTAGGCAGTAAATGTCATTCCTGGACGTGCTTTCGTAATTCTTATAAATTTCCATTTAGAAAAAAAATGTTCATAAAGCAAAAAGTAAAAACTCCATGAAATCAGATGTGATATTAGATGATTTAATAAACTCAGCACAAAAAGTAAAGAAATTTGTGTTTTATTGTCTTTGCTGTGCTTCTTAGCAATAAATCTTACACTGTTGGAAAGCCTTTTTGTTTCCCTTTTTAAATGGGGCCACATTTGTAAGGAGGATGCTTTTGTGGGATGAGCAGGAGAGTTGATTATGTGGGTTGCACCCATTAAAAAGTTGTCAAATCTTCAACACCAAACAGCTTATTCTGTGCTCTTTTTTGACCTTCCTGCAGCCCAGGTGCTAAACATCTGCATGAGCCCTGATACAGCAGTAAGTTGGTGTCTGCTCAAGGCATGCCCGTGCTGATGGGTAACTTCAAGCTGGTGTTCAAGTTCTCCAAGTGGCAATGGTGTCAGTAACATGTGCGCTGGAACCTGAACACGTGGAGGAACATGAGTCCAGATTCTGCTCTCGGTAGTTGGATTGTTGTGTCAAAATGTGGTCAAGACATGAAGAATGCTATGCCGCTTGCTGCACAAAGAGCTTTTGGTGGAGGCATTGTGGGTAGATATTTTCCATGTTTCATAAGTAATACATCCAACAGGTTACCAGCTCAAGGGGACTATCCACATCCAAAAGTGATGGTTTAAGCTGAAACTATATTTGCTTTTTAACCTCCTGTTTATGTGTACTCAGTCATGAGCATAATTGTTCTTCCACTTATTTGTAGATTTTGGGATCACGGCAGAAAAAACAACTGCAGTAGTTTCGTAGATGGTATGTAAGGCCCCTAACCCAAGCACATTATGTCTTGTCTTCCAAACGATGTCACTTTTACCGCCGTCAACTTCATGATATTACATCTAGTTTAATTGGTTCCCACACTGCCCCTACTGGTTAATGGCATTTTGCAACTTGTGAAAGCTTAGTGGTATTTTCTGAGAATGTTCAATGATGCTTCAAACAAACACAAAATATGAGAGGCAGAAATGATAAACATGCAAATGTGTAAATAAAAGTAAGTATAATCTCAGCCTTCAGGGTTATAGTACCTCCTGTGTTCAAATCGGACACATCAACAGTCAGCTTGTAAGGAAATTACAGGAAGATCAGACTGACTTTTGTGTTAACTGAACATGTTTTGTTTATAGTATGAGCCCCCCAAGGGAAACAAAAAGATCACCATTGCACTTTATAGCAAATCCCTTTAGCCACAGATCAACCCATCATGGCATCCAGGAGTCCAGCAAGCAACAAAATAAATAAAATAAAACAACATCTGGTGGAACATCTCAGAGCTAATTGGGTTCATTAGTAGTAGGTCAGTGACATGATTGGGTATTCAGAGCACACATTGCGGTCACACATTACATCTGTACAACACTCTGCCTACACTCCTCCTTTATGAGCTGAAATAAGGAGCTGTGTTTCTGTGGGTGTCAAAGTCTGATGGACTGCTTGTGCAGGGGGACAGACACTGTGTTTGTTCGCCTGCGTGAGTTGAGCAAAATCATTTCCATCCTCCATTTCTGCTGTAATTACACATAACAGTCTTGTCAGTGAGCGTAGCCAAATAACAGCACAATTGAGATGGAAGACATGAAACAGAGATAACGAACAGCAAACCTTCTCTCTGCTCCTCCTCTCTTAGCTTCACTCACAGCGGGGCTCCTGGCATCGTAATAGACCCAGAGAATAAAGATTTAATGAAACTGTAGGGGATGTCGTCTGGTTCGGTTTAAATGTTTAAATGTTGCTATTTTTTACTGCTACAGCGAGAAGAGTTTCCTGTGGTATGTCTGTGTCAGTAGTCTTCTTCCTCCTCCTTGTGCCACAACAATTTCCCTGAGGCCTAAAATACATCAATGTCTGTATGATGTAAGCTTTGTACATAACCCCGTGAACTGCTAATGTGGCCAGCTACAGAGCTCTAAATGTGCAGCAAACTGTGTGAAAGAAGGAAGTGCATGGACCAACACCATGGAAACCAAACAAAATCAGTTGCAGAATTTGGGGTATTAAAAAGAATGAGGAAATAAAGAGAAGGGGGGGGGGGGGGGGGGGGGGGGGGCGCATTGATCCATATATGAGATGAGCCCCTGTAGGTTTTTCAGGGACACACAACCTCAAGTGAAGCAGATTTCAGCACCAAGCAGCATAGGAAGGGAATGTCTTATTAGGAAAAAATATGTGAGGTTTAATTTAACAGCTTAGAAAAAAAGTTGCCCTGACACAGAATTTATCCGACAGCCACCACCCACTCACACTCATCTGCTTCTTCTCACATATTTTCACACTCTCTCAACTGTCGCTATCTTCCTGATATACACACATTTACAAATGTGATGTAACAACCCCCTCGAGCTGTAATCCAGGGTGAGCAGCTATAAAAACGCCCTGCTAACGTCCTCAAAGGCAACCACCAAAAAAACCACTGTACAAGGAAATCAAGACATGAATTAAGTAGCCACAAGATGGATGACGTGGGTGTGTTTTTGTATGACTTGTGTTGCACATACAATCAAAAAGTTTATAAGAAGCCTAATATTTGGATCGCCAGCCGTTCCAGGGGCGGGGCCAAACGGGCACTAGCCTATGCTGAAATCTGAATGGTCACTAATATGACCAATCAATGACTTTTGCTTAGTTGTAATTTTTAAATTCTCATTTTAAATATTTTCAAATATACAAATTGTTTAAATAAAGAACAATTTGCAATTAGCAAACAAAGGTAGATTTTTCCCACATTGCGAGACAGTAGTCAACGTGCAGTAAACAACGACTGTCACCGTAGCTGATGTGTCCACATGTGTTGGGAACACAAACTTTGACGTTCGCAGCCTTATGCTGTCGACATTCAGACAAAAATTCCATATAATTGAGAAGGTGCTCTTGGTGGGTGGTGTCCTTCAAGTAAAAGATTATTGAGTCAGTTTCCACCCAGCAAAAATGTTTCCACACGTTTCAGTTTGGACTTCTTTAAGAGCTTATTTTTCAGCTTTGCTCCCAGTTGCTAATGGTTACACTTAGGGTTAAAATTAATGAACATAGTTAGGTTTAATTTCTAAAAAAAAACACATTGTTGGGGTTAGGAAACTATACATTGTCATGGATCACACAGTTTGAAACTCAGTGTTTATGGGTCATGATGTGGCGTGATGCTGCGCTAAACAATTGAGCATCAAAATGGCCCCTAAATGTCTGTTAATTAAGAAAAGCCTAAATCTGCCACTGGCACAGATTTTCTTTGTGCTGCCAAAACAGCTTTGGACGATCCAAGCATGGACTAAAGATCTCTGATGGTTTCTTTTTGTGTCCTGCAAAGAGGGTTGTACAAATTTTACACTTGGTTTTCCAGTCAATCTAAATATAGATATTGAATAGAAAGCAGAGGAAGATGTTGACGATAGATTTGTTTAAGGTTTGAGAGTGTAGCTGAACCAGGTAGACAGAATAGTTTACATAACACCAAAATAAAAACTACACAAAACCAAAACTGGAGTATGACTAACAGCGTCAGCAGGTTTTGGAAGGCCGATGGTGGCAGATATGAGCATGTAAAGGCTCCTGCACTGGCTGCACACAACTGACTCCACTCCTGCATGTAACAACTGAAATAGAAGTGCTAAGCTGAGACATTACAGCCTAAAACCTTGTTTATACAGTCCTCTTTTTTTTTAAGAAAATTGGGGTTATACTTCCATGATAGATCATCTTCCAGAATAATTCTAAGAAAATCAAGATATACTCATTTCTGTTTTTATATTTATGCAATTTTCCACCAATCTCATTAGAGCACAATTTGTGTACATATTTGAAAATGATCTTTTTGAATACTTGTAATACCTTCTCTTTTTTTAACCCAACCTCAGGCATTTATTCTAAGTGGAGGTGATTATATTTCTGTTCAATTTATACTTAAATGAGGAGGCTTTCTTCATTACTGAAACTTATCAGGTTCCACATTATTCATGCACAACATTCTGGTATGTTGAATGTATTAGGGTTTGTTTTTTCCCTTTTTTTCCTTTTTTATCTCAACTGTGATTTTGCCCTTTCAAATTTGACCTTTTCATTGTGGAGCCATCTTCATAGCCCAGTTTGTTCCACTTCAAACCATCTGTGGCTTCGAAAGTGCACAGAAAAACACATCCATTTGTCATAGAGTCCGAAGAAAAACATTAGCTGTATACCTTTAATACTTTTTTCAGAGTGGATTTGTAAGATTTAATCCCATATGCCGTTTTCTTTCCTTTTTTTCATTTATTTTTTGGATGCAAATTTATGCGTCACACTGACCAGAGCTATATAAAGCAATAGCATATCTGCATTGACTAGATAGATAAACATTTAAAATTACTTCATTACATCGGTTTTATCCTCCACCAGAATGAGGAAGTTGTTGTATGATCGAAGTCTAAAATCTGAGGTGGGGAAATTGCGAGTATTTACATGTGACATTTGACTTCCTCTTACACTGATAGAGAGAAACTCCACACACTATGCACAATATTAGAAATCCAGAAATATTAGAATGTTTCTCTAGAATCTACACAAAGCCATTCAGAGGCCAAAACTATCAATGTGAAATCAACTTAAAGCACTTTTGAGGTGTTTTTTTTTTTACCTGAGTACCACATAAAGGGAGTTTTAGAGGGCCAAGAGCCATCGAACAAGTGTTGGGGTGCACCTTAGGTGTATCACAGGGGCATTACGGGCATTAATGAGACCAACAACCACTCACACCCACTTCCTGGGTCAAATTAGAATCACCAGTGAACCTAACATGCATGTTTTTGGACTGTGGGAGGGACCTGGAGTATTTGGGGAGAGTACACATGGGGAAAACATGCAAACTCCACACATAGATGTCCTTCCTGAGTGGGGAATTTTATATGTGGCATTGACTTAGAATACTTAAATTCATTACAGCACCAGTACTGCCTGCAATAGCATAATGTTAGTTAATTGTGGGTCCAAATCAAATACAAATGATTAGAAACAGAAATTCAGACCACTATGAGCATATCCCACAGCAAAAGAGTTGGCTATAAAATTGATGATAATTAATCAGAAAACACATTTTCTTAACAAAGATATCAGTTATTAAAATATCATATACGACAGATAGTGTGATGGTTAGCAATGTCCCGCCACAGCATGTTACTGGTTCTCAGCTGGGGGTTTTCTGAGTGGAGTTCATATGTTTTCCCCATACATATGTGGATTTTCTCCCTGTACTCCAGCTCCAACATGCATGTTAGGTTGGTTGGTTGGTTGACATTGACCCAAGGAGTGAGTGCGGCTGTTTGTGTATACGTTGGCTCTACGGACCTGTACAGGATGGACATGACTATGTATGTCTAAATAAGAGCCATTTTTAGATATTGTATTTGAAAGTAAACAATGAAGGGGTCTGGCTCCTTTGTAGCCCAGAATTGTAACAATTAGAAAAAAAAATTCCTACTGTTTGAATCTCTAGTGAGTATTATATACTTTGCATGGTATGTGCAAAATCCACGTATACGGAGTAGTTTTCATTTTATGGCTACCAACTGAGCATTCAAGCACAGACAAGCAGAAAAATACTGGTTCAGATATATAGGCCTACAGTGAGAAAAATCTGATAATGTGTGAAAATGTTATTTTGTTCCCCATCCATAACTCCCTGAGTAGTGAGCAGAACAAAACATTGTGTAAATTCATAATGTGTTGTCATTATGCTGAAAGCAAAAGCAGTGCCCACTGAGGATTCCGTTTTCCCACACTTGACAGACTGCCACAACACTCACATTTGCATTTTCCAACACGGCCGATGTCCTTTGTTTGCAACCAGAGCAGCTGATCAGAATTGTTTCAGCTACTGTACCTTTTAGCCTTATATGCAAATCAATAGGATCCACTTACTGTGCGATCATTACAGAAGGTTATTATGTACGTCAATGGACCCCATTACTGTCTGCATTTTGTAGTTATAGAAAGATCCAAAGCCACGTGCAGAGATATTTAGACTGTGTAGTAATTGACACAAACAGGGAGAAAACCTACAAGATACAAAGACATGCACAGATGATGTATCTTGTTCAGAAACATGCAAATGCTGTAAGAAATAGGTGCATGTCAGGGCCTTAAATTACAGCTACCACAATGAGGAAAACAATGAGTACAAAAAAATTGGGACAATCGTGCTTCTGTTCTTAGACAAATAATGAATAATGGCTGGCATCATGCAGGCCTTTAGTCTTTGCTGGTAACTGCACATACAGCCATTGCTCTGGTGCCCTCTAGTGTTAAAAAAAATGTAATTAAATAAAACAAAACTTTTAGTTTGCTAAGGTTTAAACAGAATGTCTTCCCAAAAGTATTGGTAATGTTGATATTACCTAAGGCACATGTACAACCATCCTCTGTCAGACGAAAAACACACTTTGCTATGTGGGTAAGGCAGATATAGCAGACTATTGGTGTACTTGTGTAACATTGTGATGTAAAGAGCTACTGAGTCTTTTTATTGAACAGTTTACTTCAACTGATATAGAAATATACAAAGTAAAAAAAAAAGAAATAAAAAACATGTAATGAGAAACATGCAGCTTCATACATGTACAGTTTACTTTTCAACATATTTGACACAGGGCTGCATTCAGGATGCAAAACAATGGTGGCAAAGGTTGAAAAGAGCCTAAATTGTGTTTTAAAATGCTTAAAATTCCTTCTGAATGTGTTTGATACTGTTTGTAACACGTCATGTTTGTGTGAAAACCAATTTTAATTTGGTTAAATAAACTGGCCTTTGCTCATTTATGCAGAGCGCATGGAGATTAAACTGTTAGAATAAGACTTTGACTCATCAATGTAATAAGTATAATACAGAACATTAACTACTCTGTAAGGTGCTCATAAAGCAAAGTGATTTTAAACTTAATGCAACTTTCAGCATGTAACTAAACATTTATTTAATTAACTATTGAGTAAAATCTTCATGTCAGGAACAAAAACTGTCAAAAAACCTGGAGTGATGAAGAGAAAAATGTTCTTTTAAAATGGTGAGGAAGTAGAAAGGATACTGATGAAGCCATTACATAAGAACTATGGTAATAGCATGATTAGAGTCTAAAATGATCAAGATTAAAATTCACGCGCAGTGCATGTTTATTTTCATACAGATAAATCTAACACTTCCTGGTGTTAAAGACACTGATCCAACATCACACACAATACTAGTCTCTTTGTCAGTGAGTGTTTCAATAAAGCCAGACCTCAAATATTAAAAAAAAAATGTATTGATTATGTGATCTATTTATCAAAATATGAGTATAAAATATTTAAAATGTTTATAAAGACCATTCAGTGTGTGCAGATACCTGTTCAACCAATGATTCATAGGATACATTTCTAAGAAAAACAGCTTGAGCTCAACATACAAACATCAATAACATTTACAAATACAAAAATATGTAAAAAAAAAAAAAAGGAGAAAGCTAATATATAAAACAACATATCTAATTGTAAATATCACTAAAAGCCAATATGAAGCTTAGAGCAACCTGTTCAAATATACAGCGTGTAGTCATAATATCTGTGTGCAGTTATAGACTTTGACCTATAGGTGACGTAAAAGAGCTGAGGAGCTGAACCTGACGGATAAAATCTGAGAACATCTTCAAGCAAGATTACAGAGTCTTCACACAAACAGTACAAAAGAGCTGAAGACGAATATCTTACACAATTTTAAAAAAAAAGTTCTTACGTAGTGCATTTGGATGGTAGCGAGGTTTTTGCAAAATCTTTTCTGACTCTTTGCTTTTTCCTGAGGACTAAAGATCTTTCCGTCCGTCAGCGTGTCCGTCGCAGAAAGCAGCGGGCAGCCGTCCAGGAATCAAGCAGAAACTGTACACTTCAGATTTTTTGGATAAAATCACAGTGTTTCCCCTTCAGATCATGAAGGACTGAGTTTGTTTGTAGTGCTTGAGCTGTAGAGAGCAGAGTGACATACGAGGAAACATTTCCTTTAATTAGCCAAAACAAGTGTTATCAGCAACTTATCAACAGCATATAATGACAACCCTGAATTCATGCAAGCAAAACAAGCCCTGATAACGTTCCCTTTGATCACTCACGTTGCGGGTTGGTGGAGGAGGAGGAGGAGGTGGAGGGTTGTAGGACTTGGCGCTGAAAGACGAAGGAGATAAGTATGAGCTGATTACCTATGATGACGAAGTTAGAGACAACACAGAGAGCGAGCTAAAAGTGAAATATTCACCTTTTTGTCTTCTTGTTTTCTGTTCAAAAAGGGAGAAATAGTCAGAAAGGATATAATTATTATCCCAAGTTAGACATTTACCTCATTATTTGTTAGCAGCAGTGGTTTAAAAACGAATAAAAAAACATGAACCCATGAAGAGTTCTTGTTTCTGTTAGCTCTGTCATGGTCTCAACTTCTCAGAGAAAAATCTGACTCTATAGCTGCTTAATGTACCAATACATTCACCAACTGGTTCCCAGTTGTTGCTGCGCCTGGCATTGCAAAGTAGGCTCACTAGACCGTAGTCACTGAAAACAACTGCTGGTTGGAAACCATGACAAGAACAGCAGTAAAACAGTAAATCTGGGGGCCATATAATCCAAACAATGAGCTGTACAATGTTTAATTGGTCCCTAGAATGAGGAAACAGATCAATGAGTTCTGCCGTTTTTTCTAGTTGTAATAAATTGGATTTTGGACCCAAAAAACAACATATCTGAGGACTTTGTGTCTGTAGGTTGGCTGCTGTGGTGAAAACTCAGCTTCTGGTATATAAGGCATGTGCAAAACCGATTGAGGCATCCCTGAATTTGCATTCTTTCATGAACAGTAAACAGAGCTGTCAAACTTTAAATCAAGTCGACTGTTGTGTTGATATCAATACAACATCTAAGTGGACATAAATTAAGTAGTTAAACTGTGTACTACAGAGGAAGCCATCCAAGATTATTAGGCAGATTCAGAGGGCCCATTGATTTTTTCTGACTAGAAAGTCTCCAAAAAAAACAACTCAGTCTGATGCAGACATTCGCATCCTCACATGATGCCTCGGAATAATATCTACAAAAAATTTAGGGCTGCGGTGCAAGTATGAAAATGGCAAAAAGGGTCGATGGGGATCTAATTGTTTTGTGTAGTCAGCCCCAATTGGCTGCTCAAGGTACTGCAGGCTTTTGCACATACTGGTGCATTTGCTTTATTTTGGCCAATTAAATGTTGCTCACATCACCAATCTGATGTAATAACACCTAGAATAATAACATCACAAATAATTCATATATTAACGGACTGAAAGAGTGATTGAAATGTGTGGATGCCCTTTTATGTCTAAAATATAAAAGTAAAATTTAAGTGATGCACACACATAGGATTCTCTCACACACACACAACTAAACATACATGATACTGTAGCAGCATTGCACTACTCACTCTTGCAGCAGCCCCGGCGGTGGCAGATACAAACACAGATGCAACAGAACAGGATGAGCGCCACCAGTCCTGAAGCACCTGCTATTAAAACCGTCATATTCAAAGGATCTGGAAGGAAAAAAGTTATTTTCTAAGGTTTCTGTCGGCAGAGCATAACACAAAAGAACCAATGTGTATGTTTTTTGTTTTTAATTTATTTGAAATACTAACATTCAATAACTTTGAGCTGCTGTGCCACACAACTTTTTGGCGCTCCCACACTGTTAGAGGATTCACAGCGGTACATCCCTGCATCCGCTTTGGACACACTTTTAAACTTCTGCTCCAAACAAACAGAGATAAGGTAAGACAGGAAGTGATGAGAGCAGCAACTATAAGGACTGCCAGAGATATGATGGAACATGCTTACTAGCGTGCCCTTGTTCGAGTCGATGCTGTAAGGACTCTCTGCTGTGGCCGTCAGAGCCTTGTTGTCTTTGTACCAGCGGTAGGTAGCAGGAGGTACGCTGAGCTTATCCTTACAGTGAAGCTCCAGGCCTGAGCCAACAAACACAGAGCTTGGGACTTCGCAGGACGGGACATGGGGAGGTACTGAGGTGTCAGATAGGAAAGACAGCAAAAAGTGCAACAATTTTACAAAAATGAATAACTCGTAAATTCAAAGAAATCAAATAGATGCACAGACTGTTTGCTGTTCAGGTTTTAGTGATTCCAAATAAATGAAAATCTTCTTTTACCTCTGCAAAGACTTAGAAGCTAAAACTGTCACTGTTAAAGTGACTCTCAAATCTAATAAAATGAAGCAACTTCTAACTGCGAAACTTCCAATTTTCTTCAAAATTGAAAAATAAATCAGTTTCACTAAAAAGTGAAATCCAAATTTTTTTTTCCATTTTGCACTTTGCAGGGTCTCTGCTGGCTCGACTTTATGCCAGCATACCGAGGGTAAAAGGCAGGAAAGATGCTGGAATTTCACAAGACTGCTGCATATTGCACATTCACTCACACGCTGATTAAGTGGGAGCTTGTGGATGCCGGAGGGTTTTTGCTGAAGGATGAATGTGTAAACATCTACTGATCCACATGCCATCAAAGTCAGACACTATAAATACCATCCCAACCTCCTCCTTAATATATAACCCTGATGATGAAATGTGGAAAACACTAAACCTTTTTTTGATCAACAATTATAAGATGCACTTTAGTTGCCTAGCAACACAGTGACATTTTCACATAGTGTAAAAGGTACAAGAACATGAACACAGTTCATTTTAAGTTCGCTTTGAAAGCAGCACATGAGCCTTGATTACAGACAATGAAACATTTTCTAAGTGTGGTCTTGTTTCATTCCTTACTTGCTCATTTAATCCTGTTTCATGTAAAATATGGAGCCCAGTCTCACTGCAAATTATATCCATGTTTAAAAAATCCAGTAGGGTCACAATTCCTGGTTATAATTTGCAAAATGAAAACTGATCCCTGGTGTGTTGTTTTGTGTGGGCCAGTGTCCACATGACATGACTGGATGAACATCAAAACATGGATTCCTTTCATCATTTTCTTATCAAATCCACACTTTTTTGTTACTTCTAGACAAACAATGTGTCAGTCTGACTTAGTCCTAAATCCAACCATGCATTTTTAAGGACTTTAATTAAAGGAGAAAAGTGAAGAACTATGGAAAACATGTGAGACGGGTGCTGAATTCAAGGTCTCTGCAGAGAGAAGTTTACATACCAAAGCCTCTTCTACCCCTTCCTGTTTCCTTTTATCTTGCTCATTCCATCCTTTCTTCATCTTTATTGTAAAATGGCAACATTTTGATTTGTGGACTAAGTTGTTACTCAAGTCTCGTCTGAAGGGCCACTTTGATTCGCTGGCTTTTAACACTGCAGGAGTTGTATGGTCCTCTGTGTCTTTTTATTTATTTTTTTATTTTTTTATTTTTATTTATTTTTTTATTTTTATTTTTATTTTTATTTTTATTTTTATTTTTATTTTTATTTTTATTTTTATTTATTTATTTATTTTTTCATTTTTATTGTATTGTTTTTATTGATATTGCTGATTTTATTGTGCAGCACTTCTGTGACATGTTCTGTTTTTAAATGTGCTCTATAAATAAAGTGGATTGGATTGGATTACATTTTATGGAGTGAGATTGGGTTGAAATATACCGTACTTCAAAGATTGAATTCCTAATTAAAATACTTGCTTTACCTTCGCGTCAAATTAGCAAAGGAGAATTCACCTTAATACCAGTGGCAGATTTGACTTTTCGCATCATAATATGTAACAGTTATATTGACTGAAAACAAAACACATTAGCTTTAGTAGAAAGACTTTCAAATAGATCAAATAGAAAACTACAGACAGAGTTTACAAGACAGGACAGCTAAACAGCCTTTATCGCAAGAACTTATGCAGCAAACCAACATTGCTGTTTAACATTTTTATGTGCACTTTGCAGTTATTACATTTTAGGTCAAAATGATGCATTTAATCTGTATCTTCCACCTGATAACCTCACAGTGCAGGTTGAAGAAGGTGTGCATAAACCTTTCACAGTTTAACATTGTGCTTTCATGTCTAAGGAATTTGCTTTTTTTGTATTTCAATCACAAATATTTGAGTGAATCCCTCTGAATCCCACCGATGTTTATCTCTTCACTTGAAAAAAACAGCAGATCATAATGTAAAAAGATTAATTAACCTTCAAATCTTATTTTCTGGACAAAACCAAACAAACTACAATTTCAACTGTTCCACAAAAATATATGTGCACTCTCAATCTTGCCTACTTATGCATGAATTAAAACACACAGGTTTTGATCCTACCGAGCACATTCAGGGTTACTGAGGCCTCTCCGAGGTTGACATGGTCCTCAGTGGCAGTCACCTCACAGCGATATTCTCCGGAGTCTTTCTGAGTGACAGAGTGTATCGTCAGCGTTGCTCCCTCCATCTTAGCCCGTCCTGCAAAAGATCCTGAAGAGGAAAGGAAAGGAAAGACGGCTGAGGATTAAACTTTAAAAAGTCAAACTTTATCAATTAAGGGTGATAAAGTTATGAAAGAATCAAAGTGAGAAATGTTGAAAAGTTACTTTTCTTAAAAATGGAACAAGGTCTTTACTCACCGGTAAATTTGTTATTGAAATAAACAAATGTCACCCCCTTTCCTTTCTTCTTCCACTCAATTCGAGGGTTTTGATCTTTCTCTGTCCTGAACTCACAAGACAGAACAGCATCTGAGGGTAGAAAGCAGAAGTACCTGTTACATTTCAAAGTTTCTTACACAACTTGATGTGCTGTTTTTGTTGCCAGCTATTGCTTTTCAAGTCTGCTCCTCAAACAGCTGTTACACTGCAAGTTTATGTACCTGCAGTGCTTTTTTATGTCACGGAAACATTCACACACTGATTATACATCTGTAAATCTTGGCCTAAAGTCATTTAAAAAGTGTGCTAGAGGAGCCAGGGATTGAAACCAACCTTCCTACAGGGAAGGACAATCTACTCTGCCTTCTGAGCCAGGATTAGCTATATATATTCAAGTCTGCATAGACCTGTTTTGCCTTGGTTTATCTGTTGATGTGAAACATTTGTTTTGCACAAAAGAAAAGGGAAAAATTGGACATGCAGATATGAGATATAATGCAAAAAAAAAAAACTTTTGAGATTTTATTCATATTTGGAATTGGATTTAGGTGACAAAAATTAATTGGAAACCATTTTTGATTATCGTGAATCAATAAAACATCAAATATTGTTTCAGGCAAAAATGTGACATTAGAAGTTACATTGGAAAGATTGAATGTCTTGGTCATTAAAACACAGAGATTAGATTTTATAGGGGAAATAACTTGAGTGTTACCTGTGTGCTCATGAACTTCCACCTTGGGTTTACTGCTGCTAACAGTCACTGACAGACAGATGGGACCTGCAGAGGGAAGAAGATCAATCTAATCATTATTTTCTGAACATTTCAAGTACAAAAGTGTTTTTCTGGTTACATTTTTAATGGGAACAAGAACCACATCCCTCAGTATTTACAGGATTGTATGAACTACCTGTGAATAGGGCTGACACCATAAAAGAATTCCAAATTTGATTTCAATATTTGAGACCATTTTTGATACTCTGAGAGGGAAAGGTTTCTTAATTGAATCAGTCATAATGCATCTACAACAGCCAGTGTGTTGATATCCAGTTGCTGGTGTGTGACGCAATATCGTAAAGCAAGATGTAGCTGTCGTGTGATGCTTCATGCTGGAACACAAGGCTATGAAATGCAGTTTCATAGTACCGGGACACTGCAGGACATTGCTTTAACATATATAAAAGGTTTATACTGATGCGCTTTTAAAGATGTAAACACTTTTTTAGAAATAAAAGAAAAACTATTTTAAAAAAAGGAGGGGAAAATTGTATCAACTTTAAAGTGAACCTGACAGGATCATTTCAAATAATTTCATTCTTTTTATCTGGTACCTCTAGATTAGCTCTGCACCCACCCTAACACATATATATCCAGTATATATATATATATA
>JAOXYM010000013.1:11582378-11592762 GCA_028567055.1 Leptatherina wallacei
GCCCGGGTCAAAATGACCCGCAACATCATCTTTGTATACAAACACTGCACAGACATTCCACTACACATCAAAGTGCAGAAATTTCACACAAGCCATTAATCAGCCAATACAACAAATCCAAGTTAGTGATAGGAGTTGTTAATGTTAATAAAACTTCTCATTTCAAAACACTAATCACAAAATCACTTCAAAAATACTGCACAAAATATTAATGCTAGCCTCAAAGCCTTCACTTTTATTTGGATTAATTTGCTGTTGAGGAAACTGGATCAATAATTCTTTTAAAATAGGGTAGAATAGGTAAACAAATTCTAAAATCATTTTAAGCCCCTGTATCATCTTTCCTGAGTTTACTCTTGTTTTTACTATAGCACCTTAAACTTACCTAATTGTATTTAACTTGATGCAATTTAACTTATTTGTTTCTCAACTAAATAGAATAGATACCGTTAAAATGCACAAAAAAAAACAGAAAATATGGACAAAATAGGTTAAAAACGCAATATTAGCTACATCGAGACTGATCAGGAGTTAGCTTATTTTATAAAAAAAAATAACATCATGTTGGCTGAGCTACATTTCACTTTTAACACCTAAAGGAACAACTGTATACTTTGTAATTTGTCCATCTATGACAAGATATAATGTTTTTTTCCGTTTCTAAACATTAAAAGCGCCCTAAAAAGTTTTGAAAAGCAGAAAATCTCACTGTGTAAAACGGTGATGAGCAGGGGCAGAGCCAGCATCTTCACGGTCCTCATGGTTTGTCACGGTCTAGGAGTCTGCTGCTGGATCCGGATGGAACAAGTACTCCAAACTCCTTCAAAGTTTCATCCGCAGCGCGCGCGCGCGCTCACGTATTCTGTGGACAGGACAACTGACGTGGCGCGCGCATAAATGGAGGAGGGAGGAGATCCGAGCCCGACGTATGGACGTTTGTTTTGACCTGTTCCTGCGTCATGTGTTACCGTACAATGCCAGTCTGACGGCTGTTTAAAGGTTTTCTACAATAGTTCATTTTAGGTGTTTTAATTTATGAGAAAGACTAATTTACATTCAAAAACAAAGTTGACGTTTAAAGTCTATGTTTTGGGAAACATAAATAAGTCAGAAAGAGGTTATGGTGTGCAGTTCTGCACAAGGTCTTGAACCGCCCCTCATTTCTATGTAGTACAACCCCAATTCCAAAAAAGTTTGTTGTCTGTAAAATGTAAATCAAAACAAAATTCAATGATTTGCAAATCTCATAAACCCATATTTTATCCCCAATAGAACATAAACAACATATCAGATATTAACACAGACATGTTCCCATTTCATGGGAAATATTAGATCATTTTGAATTTGATGGCAGCAACACATTTCAAAGAAGTTGGAACAGGAGCAACAAAAGTTGAAAAAGTAACAATTCAAACACAACTGAAGGAGCAGAAACATGACTGCATAAAAAGGAGCATTTCACCAATCACCAAAATGAGCTAATATCTCTCAGTTTCAACATCTAATAGGTTGTTTATGTTGTAATGGGAATAAAATATGGATTTATTAGATTTCTAGATCATTGCATTCTGTTTTTATTTTAATTCACATTTTAAACAGTGCACAGACTTTTTTATGAGGTTCTATAATCCCAGGAAATCAGGAAAAAGATGTACTGAAACCTTCAAAGTAAATATTTTGTGTGGTTTATTCTTCAATAGTCTGAACTCTCTGCAAGTTTCTTGTGATTTATTTAGGTAGATCTCTGGAATAGTTTCCCAAGCTTTCTTGACAGATATTTCAACCTTTTCTTTGGATGTTTGTTACCTTTTGTTCCCTTCTCTGTCCAAACGATCCCACACTACTTCAAAGATGTGGAGGTCCTGGCTCTGCAAAGGAATTGCCACCCCATAACATTTACACTGATTTTCAGTCCAGTTCTTGTGTAATTTGGCATACCTACTTTGATTCCTGTTTCCCTTCCTTAAGAGTGACTTCATAACAGCCACTCTTCCCTGGAGGAAATTTCTGGTGAGACTTCAGATGCATCTTTCCGGTGCTGTATCTTTGCTACCAGGTCTTTGCTATCAGTATTACTTACTGTCTCTCATAGTTTTTAAGGTCTGCCACTCCTTTTGTCCTCTACTCGTCCACTTTTATGAAATCTCTGAAGGACATGTTGTACACCATGCTAAGAGTAAGTGTTCAGCTAATAGCTCTTTGCAAACCATCATCTTGTTGGTGCAAAAATGTTATTTTATGTCTGTCAAACTGTGTTGGCTAGCTTATTTTCTTTGGCTACAACACAAGAAATCAGATGCAATTACGTGTCATAGAGCAGTGTGCCTTAATATACCATTTAGAATTTACTCTTAGCTAAATTAGACATAATAGTTCATTTCAGGAGTAAAAAAAAATTGAAGGATCCTTATAAAGTCTGGAGAGGTTTCGTTGAAGACTGCTGTAAAAAAAATTACAAGAAAGTTTGGATCTTTGGAAACAAGGTACAAAGAAAATGGGCAGTGGCTCAACATGGTTTTTGTACAGTACCATGGTTGTGAATGGAGAAGGAATTATATAATCATTTCCACTCCCTGTCCATGTTAGGTTTACCAGTCGTACAAAATCATTATTCGTGATCTTGAAAATTCCTTTTTCAAGATCACTTTTCAGTGATTTATTTACTTTTTAGTGGTCAACATTTCAGTCAAACAGAACTAACTCTGTGGAGTATTAACCATTCTATATGAATGTGACCCTCACAGGCTTGATGTCATTTTTCAGCTCTAAGGTTTGAGGCAAGTGGAACTCTGCAGCTACAACCAGCAGTCGCAGTTACTACAGAAGACCATTGTTATTCTAGTTATTCCACCTATAAGTGTCAGTTATTGTAGGTCAATAAGTTTATTTTTGTACTTTTGTACACATATATAGCTTAACCTATCTCAGTTCTTTTTACATTAGCTCATTTCCTCCTCGTGTTGACCATAAGTCATCAAATAAATTACATGTATATGGCACGTGTACAATTTGTTTATCTGTTGTACCACTTTTATGATGCACTCAATTTGGTTAATGTTTAAACTGATCAGTCACCTTGTTTTGTTTTACTTATTTTTTTCCTAGTAGCATTGTCAATATGCTCTTATTTGTTTCAGAGTTACTATTATATGTATATTCTATAGAATACGTCTTATTTATTTGGTTATTTCAATAATAATTCAGCATTGCCTCCTCTTACTACTTTTTGCATGTTCAAGGAGAAATTTGGCTTTTAAGGAACAAAATGATACAATTATTGCCTTTCAAATTTCCTGTTTTTCATATCTTTAATACATTAATAGTATATGGTAAGTAGTCCTCTGAATGTAAATCACAGAGTTTTCTTGATGTAAGAGGAGGTGCAGAGATGGGACAGCTGCCTTGGAGCTACTGTGTCCTTGGCTATTAGGTTTCTAACCAGCAGTGGCCACACAACAGCACATTGTCCTTTACTCCAGTTAATGTGCACACATGCTTACATTTGTGGCCATATGCACACACAAAGAGACACATACATGAAGACACGTGTGCAAAAGCACACGTAGAGAGAGACAGTGAAATACTAGCTCCCAAAATCTCAGCTGTAGCACCTGTTCATGATCAACAATCCCAGCTGCTCCTCTCTGAGCAGGGCAAGCTGATGCCATGTAACACACGGTGAGACGTTAGCATTCACACATGCATGCAGCACAGCTAAGTGCCCGCTGCTCCCTTGACACAAACATGTCTTACATAAACAAACTTTCAGATATAATGAAGTTCCTATCAAATATGCAAGGGGGTGACTTTGTTGTGTGATCTCTGACGACAGCCTTGCAACTTCAGTCATCAATGAAACAGCTGTCCTCCTCACACTTTGCTGCAACAATACGCTGTGGCTGGCTCTGTCAGATAGGCTCATACCTCAAAAAGATTAAATGTTTATTTTTCTACTGTACATTCACTTAAAATACAATTTAAAGCTAAGCATCAGTTCGTTTTTAAGTTTTAATAGTCATGTGTTGTGGTTTGATTCTGTAACATTCCCTTTAAATCCATTAAATTGAAATTGAACCCCTTAAACTAATCTATCTTAGCAAGATAACATGTTCAAAACATTTTTATGAAAATAATTCTTTCATACTTTAAAAGAGGGTTAACTGTAACATCTTTCCCATATTAAGTATGCGCAAATGTATAAATATGCAAATTATTCATAGCCTTTATCTCCACAGCTCACTCGGATGGAATAAATCTGATCACCTTGAACTTCATTCAAACAAAGTTAGAAAGTTCTGTACCATAATACTGCAGGATGTAATATTAGAGTAATTCATTTGGCCTGATATGTTTGAACCAGCCAGCATGGTGATGCAGTAGTTGTTACGGTTACCTCGTAGCAAGAATCGACTTGTTTAAGTGTAACTCTCTTAACCCCATGGCAGCTGGAAAAGACTCATGCCCCTGAACAGAATAAGGCAACCACAGAGGATGGATGGATGTTTGAAACCAAATTTGATATTGGTGATAATTGTGACATTAAAAGAATAGCATCTCAATACTGTGTTGATGATACACATAAAGTAATATAATGATTTGATCTTAGATATATTTAATTAAAACATCATTGCGATTAGGGTTTTTGTGCTATTTTTACATTTTTTATCTCCTTTTCAAATGTTATCAATAACAAAAATAAATAAATAAGGGGATGAAATAAAAAAAACAAGGGTAAGTTAGTCTAATAGCAAATTATCTTTTTCAATTTTTTCGTTGATATTGCAATAAAATGATCATGAATGCCTCTAGCCATGATAATTGGAGTGAACATCTAAATTGTGACAGCTTTACTTTATATTGTGTCTGTCATTATGCTTAAAATACATCAATAGTATCAAAGTGCAACACATGTAATAAACTGACCAGGAAGCTTCAATTCAAGTACACACACACATAAATACAATGTCATTAACCATGGACTAACAAGAACAGGAGTGTGCTGCAGGTCCAGTTCTGAGGTTAATAATTGTTATTTTCAATGTAAGTTCAGAGTCCACCTAAAGATTACTGGTAAGTTCATCTGACTTTCTGGCAAGTTGAAAATTACTGTAAAATTGCTACACCTCATTTGCAGGAAAAAGTCAATTTTGAATTTTAAATTTCAAGCATATCCCCAATTTTTTTATACTGTATATAAGCTGACACATACTCTCTGAAAAACAGCTAAATTAGTCCAATTTCAGTTTAAGAATCAGTAAACATCCTCAATATTTTCCATATTTTGCACACACAATAAGCATCTTTAACAAAGATACTGATTAACTTTTATATCTTTGTGTTAGTTTATCTGTTTAAAAGAACACATTTGCACCAGGTTCAGGTTGATTCCTTCCTTGTTGTTTACATCCTCAGATGAAGCTGAACAAGATGAACTTCTACCCTTTTTAATTATGGCAGAACAAGTGGCAACAGGAAACAAAAGGAGAAATTGTGGACCTTTGACAAGATAACATCAGAGCTTTATGACTTACCGAGCATGTGGGAATAAAATGGGCAGGACAAGTGTTGTTAATAAAGATTAGGTGAACTCAACACAGTTAAAAACAGAGTGAAGAGGAAATCTGAGCATATGCTAAAAAAACACGGTGCAAAACATATTTGAAGAAGTCTGCAATCTTGAATAAAACTTCATAGATCAAAATGAAGACGCTGGTGTTCCTCTGTCTGAGTCTTGCAGGTAAGACATTTTACCCCTTAAAATGCTTCAGTTTTTGCGTAAAACAGGTTTTAATGGATAAAAGACTTGTTTTCTGGACCACTTTTACTGGACCATTATTGATGTAACAGGACCATTTTTTTGCAGTATTACCTGCTACTGAGTACAGTGTGGCTTCAAAAGATAGTTGTATTTGTGACTGGTCTGAAATAAGTGTTTACTGAATCTACAGTTATAATTGTAGCCTGGATAGGTATACATCATTCAGATCTCAAGAATCTTAACTTTCCAATGGTGTACAATGTGTAGGTATATGGAAGGGAGACTGAGTAAAATACATATTTATTTGTCAAGTCCTACCCAGGACTGGTACCAACAGGTTAACTTCCATTTTCAGGATCAGGACTAACCAATACCTCTCTGTTCAGACGTAGGCCTACTCTTACAATCTTCCAAATCAGATTTTATTTCCTAAACATTTCTACTCATCGCAGATTTTTACTTTAATCTCAGTAAACTTGCACTCATTGAACAACAAGTCAGTCAGACTTTATTTCTATTGCACTATTTGTACAAAACTGAATGTAGTGTGATGTGTTTTATAGAGTGTGAATGCAAAAATCCAGTAAAAACAGCAGAAATAATTAAGAACTACATATTCCACTCTATCCCACCCCAGCCCCAATACAATGAAGGACCCTATTCTGAAAAGCATTCAATATAAAAGGAAGGAGAAATGAAAAATCTGAATACACTATCATATTTTAAATAGTTAATCATAGGAATAAGAATCCCAGAATTCTGCATGAGGAAATACTCGAGGCAAATAAAAAAAGTAGCAAAATTTTAAAAATCCTAGAATCATAATCATAATAGAAATAATAAAAAGATAATTAAATACAGTAGTTAGTGAAAAACCCCAAACAAATAACCCTAAATAACTTTTTAACTTTTTAGATATGTTTATTATCGTTATGTGCCTTATTTTTCTTTTCCTTTCTGTCTTTTGAGTACTTTTGAGCAATCCAACCCAAGCTTTTCACAGTGCATGTACTTGTACATCCATGTGATAAATAAACTTCTTGAACCTTGAAACTAATTAAGATTAATTCAATCAAACTGTGCTTTGGATTAAGATTAAAACTAATAACAATATTAGATCATTTCTTGACAGAAAAAGTGGTCAGAGAGAGAAATATTTAGCAACAGGCCTCAGACCGGGACTCAAACCAGGGACAGCTACTTGAGGGAACTGTTAAATCTGTATGCGGCTGCTCAGCCAGGTGGACTAAATACCACCCCAATGGACTCCACTGTTTCTAACTTAGTTTGATTGTTGATGGTTTTAATACCAGAGTCATAGTTTTGTGGTAGCCTTCTGTATATTATAACAATGTGTTTTGTTCTTTCATTGTTTGGGATTTGCAGTCAACATTAACTTTTACTACTTTTGCTAAACTAAAACTGGACGACAGTGTGGATTAATCATTCCGCGGCCAACTTCCCAGATGCCTGAAATGTTAAAGTCTCTTAGTGTAATAGTGGCAAAATTTATTTAACAGTCTATTATATCAATCACGCAAAGATTGAGATAATATAACACACTTGTATCTAAGAACCAAGTCATCCCTGGTCAATGTTAACAAATCTGCCTGATGAACTCAGCAACTCAAACTTCTTCCTGTTTGCAGTGGCTCTGGGACTGCCAGTATTGCATCCTGGTGAGGAGCAAAATTCCGTGAAAGAAAACCAGAGCCCTCTGCTGGGAGACCAGTTACCTGTGCAGGGTCATGTGGTGGTGGAGAATCCAGCGCCGCAGGCCATTCTGAGCTTAGAAGAGCATCAGGATAAAGTGGCTCCTGTCGAAATGAAGCAGAGTGAGAGCACGGCTGAACATGAGGTTGAAGTGAAGCCAGAAGTTAAGGAGGAGCAGGAGCTAAAAGCAGAGGCAGAGGTGAAGCAAGAGCCAGTGGTTAAAGTGGAAAAAGCAGGTACGATGGAAGAAGAGGTTGAAGCGGACAAAGAAGTCGAACCACAGCAAGAAGTGCTAGTTGAAGCAGAAGCTAAAATGGATCCAGAGCTTCAAGCCGAGACAGATTTTAAGGTGGATGCAGAGGTTAAGGAGGAAGTGACCATGGAGAAAGATGAAGAAGAGGTTAAGCCCGAAGTGAAGGTAGGGGAAGAGTTTACAGCAGAGGAAGAGGTTGAAGCGGAGACAGAGGTGCCAGTTGAGGGAGAAGCTAAAGTGATGGAGCCAGAGCTTCAAGCTGAACCAGATTTTAAGGTGGAATCAGAGATTAAGGTGGAGCCAGATGTTCAAATGGAGCTTGAATTTGAGGAAGAGTCTTTGTTTACTGAAGCTCAAGAGAAGCCTGAGGTGCAAATGAGCCTTGATAGTGAAATTAACCCAGAACAGGTGATAGAGGAAAGGCACATTGACATGGAGGGAAAATATGAAGCTATGGGTGAGCCACACATGGAGTTAGAGCCACTGGATGATGAAGAGGAAGCAAGACAGGAGACATTTCAAAGACAAAATCCTGTTGTTGAGGCTTTGGGAGAAGAGGGAGAGGAGTTCATGAGCAAGAGGAATGATGATTTTGATGAAGACACAATCATGGAAATGGAGCCTGAGATGATTGAAGAGCCCCTTCTGAATGAAGTTGTGCCAGACGCCAGTGACTTGGAAGACATTGCGGGGCAGCAGATGTCATTTTCAGAAAACTACTTTCCGGAAGAAGAGGCTGGAATGGAGATGAGGTCTGAAAAACAGGAAGACTCAGTGGATGAGGAAGAGTATATGATGATGATGGAAGAAGCAATGAGAGAGGCTACCAGGGAGGAAAAATCACCAGCACAAATGGAAGAAGGTCCTCAGACTGATGTGATGTCGCAAAGTGAACAAAACACTTTAATGAGAGAAGGACCAGACAACCAGGGTAAGTTGAAAATACTAATTAATAACATGAGTAATATGCACAATGCTACCCCCATTTAGTCATTAGTTTTACTCTTAAAGACAACATGCTTTTATGTGTTTTAAAACTGCAGTCACAAATCCTCTCCAGGAGGCTATGAAGAAATCCCTTCTTGTAATAAAAAATTCTGAGTGAATGAACTAAAATTTCAATGAGGCACATGATGAAGAAATGTAGAAAATCAAATAAAGAACAGATAAAAGCAATGTTTTACACAGCAAGATTAAAATATTGTAATATCACCCTTTTGTCACAGAGCGGCGCCATTGCCCTGGTGTGTTACTTGAGGAGAAGTGTTACCAGTTTTTCAAAGGTCCAAAGAAAGCTGCCGATGCTGAGGTATTGTTGTATCTTTCCTTATGCAACATCAAGATTTTCTAAATTTCTTTAGTAAGCTCTGATGACAATAAGTTCTATCTTTCCTTGTAGTTTTTTTGCCAGGAGCATTTCCCTAAAGGTCACCTGGCTGCCATCACAAGCCAACACATCCACACAGAACTGCTGAATCTGATTCTGAAGGAAAACGGATATTATACACGCACATGGGTTGGAGGAATTCGATATTTGGATGTAAGTGTTTTCAATCAAATGAAGCAGGGGGCTGTTATTCTGTTGATAACACAAAATCACTCATTACACCTTAAGAACTGAACGTCATTGCTTTGTCTGAGGAATAATTGCAATAAATGACTCTTTTATCTGACTGCATCTCTTATCTTGTTACCTGTCAGACCAACCGCTTTGTCTGGTTGGATGGATCCCACTGGAGCTATGCTGATTGGCTGTCAGGGGAGCCAAATAATATATCAGGTGTGGAGGACTGTCTGGAAGTGCTGGCTTTAGGTATGAGTAACCATGTTTAACTTCAGATGTTCATTTGGCAAAAACAAGTTTTTGATACAGCATTTATATCTTTTCAAATGGTCTATTTTAGTGACAGATTTTGCAGGTATTCAACCCCATTAGTCCTATGATTTACCAAAGCTGGAAACAGAGGTCTTAGAACAAAGGCTTTTTGCAGCCCAGTGAAGCCCCATATAGTTCAAGACCCACAACAGGGTATAGTGCACTGCTTCTGTTTCTGCCCTTATAATGTGGCATTAGAACCAGATCTCATCAGAGCAACCACTTCAATGTTCCATTGCTCACCCACATTCAGATTGCAGATATTTACATCACACAGATGATCTCTGCCCAGGTTTATTTTATCCCAAACCATGATCTTTTATTAAATCTAACCAATCGTTTGTGGTGCCTAAAACTACCTAGAATGAAAACACAAAGCAAAAGTCCAAAAACACAACAAGACTCCGACTCCTGGGTAAAAGTCGTGCATCTCACACCAGCTGGTCTGGTTATTATTCAGTTCTATGGTGCAAAAAGTGCAGAATTTTACCATAAACCAGCTGGAGAACAATGGACCATGAATTCACATGTTGATGTGTAACCTAGGCAACCAACAAAATGAAGTAGTGTAACAATGGCAAAATTATTTTAGCCTGAATAATTTCCTAGCCTTAAATGAGTGTTTTGATTTTTGATCCTAAGCATGTGGTTTTAATTGTCTGAACCTAACCAGAAAACGAGTGCCTAATCTTGATTAAATAACTGTGTGTGTGTGTGTGTGTGGGGGGGGGGGGATGACTAAAATATAAAAGTGGAGAAACTATATCTCTATTATGGTCTTTTA
>JAOXYM010000013.1:11592862-11615308 GCA_028567055.1 Leptatherina wallacei
TGTGTGTGTGTGGGGGGGGGGGGGATGACTAAAATATCAAAGTGGAGAAACTATATCTCTATTATGGTCTTGTAATGTAATACAACAGTTCAAAGTGCTTTTCCTGCAGGTACCATTGTTCATTAATCTATCTACTTATCATACTTTATTGTGAAATATTGTGTTTCTGAATTTCTTACCTGCTCTTTATTTCTTTTATTCAGGAAATGGAAAATTTAATGACTTCACATGCTTGGAACCTCAACCTTTCATCTGCTCCTACACCTACCAGTGAATGCACCAGAAGTTTTTTTTCTAAAATAGCTTGATATGTTGTTGGATGAAGATTTATTGGATTGTACTGTACTAAACATTAAATCATGTCCCAACACACACACACACACACAAAACACAATCTCTTACAAGCCTGAAAAACATTTTTATTTCCCAATGCCATCCTTTGAATGAGAAGTGTAGAAAAGTAGTACTGTTGGAAGTGGGTGGGGCTTATTTGAAATATGCTGATGTCATGCTGCTGTGCTCCAATGAGGATTCAGCAACATTTGAACATGATGAAAGTTGTTTTGTTGCTGTCAGTCAAATCTGATCAAACCACACATGGCCAATCTAAAAAAAGCAGACTGGTTGGATGTTTTTTATGTAGATCAATTCTTTAAAAACATTCGTATTTTTTTGTTTCACTAATGTTTATTGTCCAGTGAATGTTGATATTAATGAAGATACGCTTGAATGCACACTTTAAAAGATTATAACACAATTTGGGATGTCACATAAGGTGCTTATGATAATAAAGACCATGTTTTGGTTTTGTTTTTTTTTCATTGTTGAGCTTTTAATCATTATTTGAACACGCTTTAATTATACATCCATGCTTATCAGTGTGATGCTTGAGTATGCTGTCACTAACATACTGATCATTTAGTAATGCTATATCATAAATAAACTAAATAATTCATGCAGTTCAGAAAGAGCTGATCGCCTTTAAAACATTTGATTATACTATTGGATTATTAAAACATATATATGTGTAATAGAAATCTTTATCCATTGTATAGCCATTTCAGAATAATGCAAGTGTTGGCAAGAGTAAATATGCCAAAAAAAGTATATTTGCATAGTGACAAAAACTTGAATGCCATTTAGAATGTTTTGAATGTCACTAATTACAAGTACACTGCATATCAGAGATCTCAACCTGTTGCCCTCAAGGGCCACTTTCCTGCAGTTTTTGAAGGTTTACCTGCTTTAACACACCTGAAACTTAAATCGATCAAACAGCTCGTTGCCAAGTCCTACACAATGACTCATTCATTTAAGTCAGGTGTGTGGAGGAGCAGGGAAACTTGCAGGAAAGTGTCCCTCGAGGACCAAAGTGTGATATCTCTGCTTTAAATCCTGGAGTTTTCTTTCACTGAGTTAAATTTAGTAAATTTAGAAATAAAAAGTGTTTGTTTTTTTTGTTTTGTGGGTTTATGTTTTGTTTTTTTGTTTTTTTGATGGGATATTTGTGCACTTCTGAGTGCAATTAAATAATTTGTAAAAAAAAAAAACTTTAAAAAAACTTTAAAAAAACTTTGATGATAAAAGTCTTGTGTAATGTGTAACACATTTCAAAACTTCTTCCTCCAAAGTTATAAATCCACATGGGGGATTAAAAGGACCAACAGCCTTTATTTAATGTAATAAATTAAAATTCTTTGTGGAAATATAGAAAGTCAGCAGTGTGACTCCATTAGTGGATGGTTGTAAATGCATGTGGAAAATAGATGCAAAACAAAACTAAGAAGTTATGATTATCATGTGGCTGCCCAGAGAGAGCCTTCATGCCACATGGACCTGTCCACTAATATTGGACAACAGTAACTGAGAAATACACCTGTTTATGAGCTGCTGAATATTTTATCTCCATCACCATTTGCCTGCTAATTTCATAGAAATTAAAAAATAAAAACAACTCCTAATTGAATAAGGATATACAATCCTTTTTCTGTTCACCAAGAAAGCAAATATTCAAAAATAGAAAAGATCAATTACTGATAACCTACTCATAAAGCCCATCACATTAAAGAAAATAATTATATCAAGAGCAATAAATCTTATCTAATTGACATGTGGAATCCAATTTTTAATTTACCATTCATTTCAACCAGATAACCATAAACCAGCTCGGGGCTAAAATGAACAAAATCAGGGAAGAAAAATAGCCACAAATGTATTCACAAAAATGAGAAAAATGTGAAAAACAGCATTCCAAGACTTATGGGATCAGCATTATTAGAGTATCAGTTGATGGATAAGTGTCAAATAGGAGGTATTGATAAGGTATTGTAAAGCGTAAAACTAAAACTAGCGCAGCCCTACGCCAGTGAAACAAAACATGGTGGGAGTAGTTAAATGGTAAGGGAGGACAGGCAGACAGCAACAGCTGATTTTCAAAGTTCCTGGGAAAACTACCCTGGTGCTCCCAGTGTCTCTGGTCAACCCTGCCCTTTAGGACCTGCAAAAACAGCAGGTCATGCAAAAGCAAGAGGACATCATGCCACATATTACAACGAACCCCTATCACATCAAATTTATCATAATAGCTGTTGTTATTTGAAAATAAATCAACTTCTGCAAGTGTCAATATGAACCAGTCAGTTAAAGCTCGAGCAGAGCAATACGAGTGTTACTGGTGCCTGAAAGCTTTGTCACAGCTGTTTGACTCCCAGCTTTCCAAAACAAGATTGTATCAACCAACATTGCTGGCCAGATATGTGTTTAATTACTACACACTCTTCTGTCACTGAAGCATCTAGACGTATTATATACCATTACTCATCTACCATTTAAAATTACTGGAGCTTACAGCCCCTTTAGTGATGTATTCACACGCTCTGCTGCATATGGGGCTACTGTAAGCCTGCTGCTACTCACATGTTGCTGTGTGTGAGTGTGACTCACTTTTCCACTGGCCTATACACAATCTTTTTCTGACCTTTGGACATGGAGGTGAGGATTACCAACTCTAAGGTCTTTATCCCTCCGCTATATTTGCTGACTGTTCCACCTATGCATACATCCATAACCACCACGTACGTGCTCATTTGCTATTTTCAATATTCAAATGATTAAGGTCTTATATAAGCTATTGTTTGAGAGATGCCATCATTTGCACATGTCCCTTTCAAACTCTATTGTTTGCCCCCCAGGAAAAGTGGCTTTTGCTAGAATTAAGAGATCAGGGATGAATGTTCATCTCGTGTCTGTTACCGTAGAGATATTTCTTATAACTTTGCTGCATACTGTGCATCTACAGTAGAGTCACATTCATAGACTCTGTACATCATCAGATCTGCTCCACTGTCATCATTAGGCGAGTACATACATTAAATTTCATCACTAGAGATTAATATTTGAAATTGAGCGGGATGGAGTCCTCCTGTGGAGATCATGCTGCTTTGTTGGGATGGAAATCCCCTAATGCCTTGACTGATTATTAGTGTTGCTGTTTAGATGAGAGTGACTCAGTATTGCTGCTTACCATCTGTCTGTTCAAGCAATTTTCCGACTTCATGCAGCACCAACAGCTGTTTGCTGGCTCCTCTGTGTATTTGGGTTCATTCACCAAAGCTGCGAATCCTCCCACCTAAAGCCGAACAGACTGGCTTACATACATACCACTGTATCCTCTCTCAGTCCTGAAATGTGCCTGACAGGCTGAGTCTCTGCTGGTGGTACAACAGCTCCAAACAACCTTTTATAGTCTGGATGCATACCAGCTCTAATCTGTATGCTTTAGTATAAATGGCATTGCTGTATGAACAAATGGCAGTATTAATGTTGCATGTTTAAAATGCATTTATGACATTTTTCAAACATCAGTTATTATAACCAAATTTAAAGAATCTAAAGAAAGTATATATGCATTATTTACCAGCAACTAAGCAGGTTGGGAATGTAATCATAGGAACACACTAGTGTTTGCAGGTTTAAATGAAATAGTGGGTGTTTTATAACATATTACCATCTATCTTTGTTATTTATCCTTTCTAAACTAATGAAAATGACTTGTAATAAACATTAAGTCTACAATAATTGGTTGTTTAAGTTCTCATTAACTGAAACTAATGATGCAAACTAATAATTATGCAGGCTTAGAAATTGTTTTTCCATAACTAGGATAAAACTTAAAATTGTTCTTATAGATGGTCATACTGTAGAAAAATATATATAAACCAAGAGTTATTAAGCTGGTTGATGGGTTGAAGTCCCCCTATTCTACAAATAAATTTTATAATGACCGAGGAATTCTGCTGTGAAACAGTCAGTAGCAGTCAGACAGCCTGTATGTTATAAGTAAATATCAAAAGAATCAATCCTGGCAAATTTTTGGTTATTGTATGTGTTTGGAACTGATGAAATGAGAAATCATTGAAAGAAAAAGAAGATGTTAGCACATGTTAGATGTTGTAGATATCTGGAATCTGGTAACTTGTTTCATTTTATCTCATTTCTGATAAGCCTTTGGATTCTTTTGGACTCAGCTGCTATAAATAGATACTTTTATAAATACCCTATTATCTAAAAAATTTGGTTGGAGGGCTGATCAAATGAAATAGAAAGAATGAAGGACATGCATATGTAAAGTTGATTTTTTTTTTTTTTAAAGTAGTACAAGTAACAATTTAATGAAATTATTAAAGATGGAAGAGTTAGTTCCAAGTTAAGCCTACCATCTCCTGCTAAATTAAGTCTATTCTTCAGCTGCATGCTGTCGTGGCTCTACCTGAAACCTAGCTTAAACCTGGGTATCTGGAACATGAAGGAGGAGAGGAATGGAAAAAATAATGAGAGCAGAAAAAATGCTGAATTGAGTTAGGACAGTTGGGATTACAACACGCAGATTATGGAGCAGGAGTTAATGTTAAAGTGCTGGAAAGGGTCAGGATTGTATCGCTTGTCTGCCAGAAATTTTTAATCTCTGGCTCTGTTGACCCCTGCCTCTCTCTGGGGTGTGTCACCAATGATGCTGCTTCTATAAACACAGGAGCACAGCAGACAACGAAGTAGATGCAACAAGACGAAGCAGGAGTTAGCAGCTTCCTACAGGTATGTTTTACAGTTTTGAAATTGTGTATTTAAAACGGCTTTAGTGTCAATAAATAAGAACTTTTTATATATTTTTTTTTACATTCTTATAAAAACAATTGTCAAGGTATATAACCTGTATTCTTCATACTTAGCTTAGACTTAATTCCAGCTGAATCTGATTTTCATTTCAGGTAAAGAGTGACCTGGCTTGTCCTATGTTGCTTATTTATACTCAAGGTTTTTGCCAGCTGTGCCTGTGAGCTCCAGAACAGAAACAAGTGCCAGACTAGTTGACAAAATCAAGTGCATCCGAAATCCCTTCCAACTTTGACTGAGCCACAAACACACTAAAAATAAATTAGAAATAGCTAGCCAGAGCATCCGCAACAATGCAAATGCTTGTTAAAACAAAACAAACAAATGTATTCAAATGCATTTTATGTATTCCTGATCAGGATGTGTGAAGTGGAATTAAGGAAGTTGAGGAAAATGTTTTTTTTTTGTTTTTTTAACACTAGTAGAGTTTTGTTCTAAGTTTCAATATGATAGGAAATGCAAGTTCCAGCATACATCAGCATCCGCTGCCAAATGTTTGTGACGTGAAGTTCTCATATCTCAACAACTTTTAGAGTTCATGGAGCAGCTGTTTTCAGCCAGCCAGTCTGTTCAACTGGAGAATCCTGGAAAGAGAAGCGAGGAGGATGGCATGAAGCATGATGGGAATCTAAAGGTGGTGGAGAGGAACACAGATGATGGTAAACTTTAATTCAACCCATTAGCGTCTGTTCAAGCTGCACATTCTGTATTAATTTACTTTTCTTTGAGTTACATAACTCTGATCAGTACCCCATAACTCTCCTCATGGCACGTTCTTCTGTGCAGCTTTAAAAGACCAACAAGTGATGGCAGTAGAAGCTCTGGACAGGAGGAACGTCTGGGAGCCGAGTTTTTATTACGCACTGGGAAAGGAGTCTTTTTGTTTTGCTGGTCATGACGTCAGCATCCGCGAGTCTATGGATACATACGGTGCTCTGATCTGGCCTGGGGTACGTCCCACCATGTTCAAAACTTCTCCACATTCAGTGGTTAATGTAAATGTGATTCTGAGAATTTCATTTTTGTAAAGGCGATAGCTTTGTGCCAGTTCTTGGAGAACAACCAGCAACAAAATAGTCTGATGGACAAAGCAGTGCTTGAGATTGGAGCTGGGACTGGATTACTCTCTATTGTGGCCAGTCTGCTCGGTATGTGCTTTCATGATGAAGTCTAATTGTTTTTCACACAGTATGCAATGTATACATGAAACTTGAATGCATCTATATGATGTTGATAATAATACAGTTTAGAACAAGAACATGATGCCATTGATGTTATTAGCACGATGCCATGTTATTTTTCTCATTTGCAACATATTTACAGTATATTGTTGATATTCTAATTGGCACCACGGCAACAGCTTTATTCCTTTGTTAGGTGCACAAATCTGCACTGAATTTTTTTATGTGTTCATGTTTTATTTAGTTTTTTTGCAAAATTTACATTTCAGCTTGGTAATGGAACCCAAGGAAAGAAATATGCAACTAAAAACAGGGATTCATTGTTGGAAATGACTATCCACCCACGTCCAAATTTTTCACATTGCCAATAGGCCAGTGTAACGATAAGAAGGTCATGAGATGGGTGTTGTAGCCCCCCATTAACTGTGGAAGGAAGCTTTTTATTTATTAACTATTACATTATACGTTCATCTCAAAGAGAAAGTTGTGCAGCTCAAAGGAATTTACCACTTTTTTCTTTTCTCTTCATCCCTCTCTTTCTATACCCCTAAAAGAAGTCCATGAGAGTCATTCACTGAAGAACTTTTATGTAAAAATGACCGAATTTAAATGCAAAACTGAATGTTTCCTGTGTTCCTAAATATTTTGTGCGTCTCATCCTGCACATATTAGTCTGAGTGCATCAACATTCAAGTGACATCATATATTATTGTTATCATTTAGATTTTCTGACAGCAAAAAGGCCATAAAACTCACATGAAGTGAGCTCTATGGCACAGATTAGACATTGAATATGTCCGTCCTGTATCCTAGCCTGTCCTTAGCACTCAAGTTCATTATCTTCTTTGGCAGCAGTGGGTCACAGATGTGTAGTTTTTTTACTACCATTGTGTTACATCATTACCACGAATCACCAAATGGCTGAATTACAGATGGTCCCCATTCTTCTCTAAAGAGCTAAAATAAACTTTCTATGAATGCCAATCAGCTGTAGCTCTTGCAAAACAAACATAAGAAATGAATGGAAACTTCCTCCAGTTAGAAAAACTATGAAAATGTTCCTTAACACATATGCAACTTTGCACAGAAAGTCAGGGGCCAGTAATTGAAACTGACTAGATACTTGTCCAGGTTACAGCCAGTGCCCCATGGTGTCTGCTAATGTAAGATTCAGCTGTGGAGCGCTTTGCTTAAATGTAATTACTTGAGAATTACCCATAAAAATTCATGCTGATTCACAACAAATAACGAAAGGTTACTATTTTAATTTCTTGAACTTTTTTTTTTTTTGAGAATTGCAGCGTCAACCATAGAGGTATTAGCCAAAGCTCAAAGTAGGGTCTGAATAAGATTTTAGTGCCACTTTCCACAACATCACAAAACGTCAACACCAGCTTCCATTTTTATCTCTTCTATCCACTTCTTAACCAGGTGCTTGGGTGACAGCTACTGACCTGCCTGAAATATTGTCCAATCTGACATTCAACCTTCGGCGGAATACCAAAGGCCGATCCCGTTACACCCCGCAGGTGGCTGCCCTGTCCTGGGGTCAGAACCTGGAAAGAGACTTCCCCTACCCATCCTACGACTATGTGCTTGCAGCTGATGTAGTCTATCACCACAACTTCCTCGAGGACCTGCTGAAAACCATGCATCACTTTTGCCGTTCAGGAAGTGGAACGACGTTACTATGGGCCAACAAGATCCGGTTCCAGTCAGACCTGAGTTTCACAGAGTGCTTTAAAAGCAGTTTTAACACCACTCTGCTCACTGAGCTGCCGCAGCAGGAGGTAAGAATATACAAAGCCACAGCAAAGGAATGACAAACATGATTTAAGGGAGTAAGTTTTCTAAATTGGTACAAGTTCTGATTAACTTTTCATGGAAACAGGAAAATTTCTTTTCACAACAAGGTTGGGAAGTTAATATTTATCTTTGCTGTTAATGTTTTACTGTCAGTAACATGACACAAGGACAAACAAAAATTGGATTAGGTGGAGTATGGCCAAAGTAAGGAGAAATTTGGGGGAGATTATTTTGAGGGGGCGTTGGCCTGGACTGATAATGAACTCTGTGAGGGGCGTCTCTATTCTTAGTTCAGATCTGTACTAGTATGACATTCCTGGACATTACTATAAACAGAAATGAAGCTTCTGACACCAGTTTCCATATGATTAAGCTATTTTATTTGCCAGTGCCTTTTTGAAACACTTCTGAATTTATTCAACTTTTGTTCAACAATCCTTTTCTTCTTCTTTTTTTTTTTTTGAATAAACCAATTTGCCGTAAACTTGTCTTCTATATAATTTACCTCAGAACATCTAGACTACACATACATTTACCAAAGGTGCTGTTGGTTATTCACAAAAAGAGTCATCTGTTAAATGAATCATTAAGAAATATTTCTCCACAAGCTCAAAATCTTGCTTCTTTTTTTTTCTTTTTTTTTTGTATTTTAGCTTTTGGTTGTTTCACATGTTTTGATATTACTAACTAAGGGGGAAAAAACAATATAGGAAAGAAAAAATGAAACTTTCCATTAAATGGCATACATTCTATAGCAGCATACATGCAGTAGAGGCAAATAAAATGTTAAATGGTTAAACATGTCACTGTCAGCACCAGATGCCACGTCACTAAACCCCTGATCAAAAATGGGATTTGAAAAAAAAAATAAAAATACACTTTAGATCTAAAAGCATTGCAGTAACTCAGCTGATGCACATAAAATAAATGAGTGAGTGAGCAGAGTGACAGTGAAGATAAAGGGAGAAAGATCAAAGAGGACATATTAAGATTGTTTTTTTAACACCTAAATCTATGCATGAGTCCACTCCAAGTTGAAAAGCCACGTCCACTCATCCATGTACTTGTTGTTTCCTTTGTTCAAGTCTCAAAATGTCTTAACCTGCTGTTGGAAAGTTCAGAGGAGACTGTCTGTCCTGAGGTTTAGTCTTCATACCGCATGCTGTAAAGAAAGTCTGTACTCTGTACGCTTTGTGTATTCTCTGCGTGCTTCAGTGCTTTTAAGATACGCAGCATGTTGAAGACTTTGGTTGCTCTAGGATGGACTCCCTGCGGAGATCATTTGGGACGGTGCCATCAGGGCCCCAAACGTTGAGCTCTCCGTAGATGCCCATGTCGATCATCTCCTCTTGCCACGGGATGGCGATGTTGCCCGAGGAAAACTCATCAAAAAAGGTTTTGTCTGGATCCTCCAAGTTTACCCCCTTTACCGAGGAGAAAGCCCCAACGTCATCCAGACTTTTAGCATACACCACTTTAGGGTCAGGGACAAAAGGAGGAGGTAGAATACCTGAGGAGGTAAGAAAATGAGATAAAAAACACATCAAATACGTTAAACCAGAACAAGTATTTCCCTAGTCCTTGAACAATCAAAATGAGAGAAAAAAACCCAGTGGTACCTCCGTTCAGTTTCCTCCAGTTAATGTCTTTGAAAAATGCGTGTGCTCGGATCTCATCACAGCAGTCGTTCTTGAATCCCATCCTCTTGTCGACATCTTTGGCTAGCAGCCCATCACACAGTGTCTTTGCATGCTCGCTGAACTTGTCTGAATAGGTCACCTCACGAGTCAGCATGCGCTCCTTCAACTCATCACGTTCAACCTGGACAGAAGACAAACAACTTCTGATCCTCTCATATATTCCGTAAACGCTACCCTTTCTGTTGAAATAAAGGCATGCAACTCCAACACTAACCTTCTCCCCTCTGTTTCTGAATGGATTCTGAGCCGCTAAGAACTCATACAAAGTCACCCCCAAGGTGAAGTAGTCCACTGAAGTGTCATATTTATCTCCTTTGAGCATCTCTGGAGCCATGTACCCTGCAAGAATCCCAATAAAAACCAATTACAAAAACTCTGTAAAATCAAGACTGTGAAATTTCTCACTGATGTCTTAGTAAATGTGACACCCACCAGGTGTCCCAGCATAGCCTTTGGTCTTTGTTTTGCCTTCTTTTAGCTCCACAGCAAGACCCAAGTCAGATATACGCACATTACCTGTTTTGATGAACAAGAATCAGCCAATTAATTCTACACATGCAAAGGCCCAATCACTTAGATTTTAGCAAAAAGAATCGCTGGATTACCGTCATTATCAAGCAGCACATTTTCTGGTTTGAGATCACGGTAGATGATTCTTTTCTGGTGGAGATGCTCCAACCCCTGAATGATCTGAGCGATGTAAAAACAGGCTCTGGGCTCATCAAAGCCAGGGTTGTTCTCATCCACCAGGTAGACATGGTATCTTCAAGGAACAGAGAACAGGTGAGCTTTAGCTCCATCACGTGGAAATTTATGACTCTCCATACATTTACAGAATACAAGTCAATATTTTACAGGAATTATGGAAACCACAATATTGTCAAATTCTTCCTTCTTTAAATTCTTAACTAGTCAGTATATTTCAGTATATTCACTTCTGTATATTCTTGCCCCCCAAATTGGTGCCTACTGTGTTCATATAGAGCAGCCACATTCTCATGAACTGATTCTGTATGTTTAGCTTGTCCAATGAATCGTTTAACTGAATTACAAGCAGCTGCTGTCATGTGCCTGTCTGTAGTAGTTCAGCTGCTTTAAACAAGCAAACATGCAAAGTATTATAAATAAGACTCCACAGTGTTGGTAAAGATTAATATTGACACTATGGGGTAAATGTTGAATTCATTCCCAGCTATTTTTACATTCTACAGGCTGAATGCACACCTTGTTTTCATTAGAGAGAAACTCTGTTTTCTAAAATTTAAAAGATTATAACAAGAGCATTAATAACTAAATGGAAGAAAGGAATCCGATGTGTGTGGTGGTTCATGAGTTTTTCAGAATGTGAATTTACTTGAGGTCTCCTCCATTCATGATGGTCATGACCAGACAAAGCTCTTCCTTTGTCTGAAAGGCGTACGCCAACGACACAATGAAGCGACTGTGGACCTTCTCGAGAATACGCTTCTCCACCATCGCCCCCTGCAGGAGAAGATCAGGACAGACAGATTTGAAGACACTTGAATAATACAAGTGATATTTTAGGCGGGAAACTATAAGGGAGTCTCTTCCATGTGTGTGGGGGGTAAAGGTCATGTAAATGCCATTTGGAAAAGGGTTGAACGTACATTTCTGGGAATGACCACAGACAAGTCAAGGGCAAGATGTAACTGTGCCAAGGAGTTCCCTTCAGAAGAGCTTTTCAGTAAAGCTCCCAGTAATCACTATATCCCTGTCTCAGTGTTTAATTCTGCAGGCTAAAGCTAAACGAGACAGAGGCAGGGACAAAGATGATTAGCGCCACTGCAGCCTGCTCAGTGCGCAACACTTTCTCTAATGCATAAAGCTGATAAAATTAATTTATTACACAAATCACCATGTACTGAAAAGTCTTTCAAAGGAGCCGTGTAATCTGAAATCCTGAAATCTCCTGCAAAGAAAGAAAATCGCTGATACCTTCATGTTGTGGTACATTGCATGAGTTTAAGATGCCTTAAGCAGGGCAATCTAATTAAGACAGCTTCCAATTTTCTAAATCCAATTTCATAATGAGAAATCTAGTTTTGTGTACATTTATTACTGTATAGCCATAACAACAACACTGAAACTATACTAGAAAGCATGTGCCCTATTTTTTAAAATTACTGATGCTGGCAATTATTTCTGGTCACTTTCATTTTGCAAACTGAAAAGATTAAGATAGAGTTGTGCAAATTAGGCTCAACCAGGTGCAAATTTAAAGCACAATTTCAAAGGCATTAGTTGCAAAGTTTGCTAGCTTGTTGCATTGCCACCTGACTAAAAGAGCACTTCTGCAGTCGCCAAGTTGGTGACTAAAAAAGTATCTTAACAAAAGAGCCATTCACCTCATAGCCTTTCCTCTTCTTCAGCCTCTTCTTGTTGAGTTTCTTACAGGCATACAGTTTTCCAGTGGCTCTCATCTGACAGGCAGACACCTCCCCAAACCCACCTTTTCCCAGCACACGGAAGTCCAGGAACCAGTCTGCATCCATGGGCTGCATTTCAAGCCATTTCCACTGCAGGTACCTCTTCAGGTACATGGTCTCCAGGAAGAAAGTGTATGGGGCCTCTCGCAGAAAGTCCAGTGTTTTGGCCAATGCTTCAGCAAACAATTCATCCCCAGCAGCCTCCAGGTTTTGATTCACCTTTGCAATGACATCCTCAGGCAGGTATGGGCAATAGTGTTTGGCAGATGAATCCATGTACCGTTTCACGATCTTTGAGGCTTTCTTTGCCCTGTCAGAGTCCTCTGCCAGGTCATATTCCTCGATGTCCTTCCACAAACGACAGGCCCCCTGATACTCATTATTTGCATCCAAAAATTCCCTAAAGAGGCGTTTGCCGATCGGCTGGTCTACGCAGACTGTGTCAAAAGCCAAATCTAGGGTTTCCCTCAAGCCCTCACACACAGTGATGTGGGGCAATTTGAGGCGAGAGTGGTACTTCTTCTCCCGAGCTGCTGTTGGGTTAGAGCCATCAATGCTTCCACGGGCATTGATGTACGCAGAATTTGCTACTACAGTGGTAAGTCCTCCAATATCCATGTTGGGGGTAGGTAACTGTTAGGCAATGCAAAGAAGAGTCATTGCAAAGATGGAACGCTAATTCATGTGCAGGACAGAGGAAGAAAAACGAGGAAGCAGGAGTGAAAAAAACAGGAGATAGATTACAGAGGTGTGGCAGGGAGCATGAAGGAGAAATGGTAGCTCAAGACTGGTGTCTGAACTAGATTGTGAGCACACTTTGAGGACTGTACCACCCCCATTCACACACACAAACACGCATGAACACACACACCCCTGAGTCAACACCTTTCAGTAATCCATTAACACCCCAATGCCCCAGACAACGTGTGTAAGCACATGTTGGAATAGAACAACTCAACTAGCAGATGCAATGTGTCAATATTCATTCAGCTTGTTGATAATATAAAATAAGTATACATGGCATGGATGACATGCACTGAAACCCCTTCAGATGCTAAATGATCTAGTCTATACAGACTTTGAAATACCCTTTTTCCCCATCCTTTGCATTTTCAGTGAGGGCGTCATCTCAGCAAGACAAGGCTAAACAACATTTAACATGTATTAGATTAGAAGTTCAGCTGCTGAACTGGGTTTCCTGCTGTCCAGACCTATCACCCATTTGGTTTGTTATGAAATTAAATTTATAACAAAGCAACAAATAAGCAGCTGAAATGTTATCTCAAGCAAGAATCTAAATGCATTTCACTTTTGAAACTACAACAGCTGGTCTCCTTAGTTGCCAAACACCAAGAAGTTATGCAACATAGTAAAAGCAACGCTGAAACCTTGTTGGGGATTTTTATGTTAAGGGGACTGCTCCGATAATTACTATTTTCAATACGAAATATCTGCTCTGTTTGCAAATCAGCAAGGAAACACTGTTTGAAATTTGGTCCTAGAAAGACTTCCTAGAAAGGAAGATACCAATTCCCTGGACAGTTTTATCCTGGTGAAGCAACTTCAACTCAAACTTAAGGTTGTATTTTTACAAAGAAAATGTTTGGTACCATTAAAGGTGCATTGCACAAGTTTAAATGCTAAATACTATTATTTTCTTCCCCCAACATCCTCTTACATTTGCCTGATGTGTAGGAGGAGCTGATCTCTATTCACTGCAGATGCCTTTATAGTACTGTTTCTGCATGCTCAATGAGAGGGATTCGGGTTAGAATCCTCAGGGGCGTGCGTTTGGGTTGATGCGCTGCGCGTGCTTGTTAACCTGGCCGCTGGCAGTATTGTATCGTTTACTCCGCCACCATTCGACAACACTGAACATTAAAAAAGGATAACAAGAGACCGGCCTCAAGTGCCTCGGAAACACAAACACATATTTCACGTAAGACAAAGAAAAAATTGTGTCTAGTGTGACGAAAAGGGCCAAACTGGAGTTTGACCGCCGCAGAAGTAAAACGAGAGTCAACATCGGAGCAGCTTTCCATAAATGGAGGGAGCTCCGATCTGCTCTGGGAATAAAACGTGACCCTCTGCTGGCTTTCTTCTTACCAAAAAGGTAAATGTGATATGTATGACAGAAATCAGGATACATAATATTGCAATGCTAAGTTTTTAGCATGTAACACTAACCCTACCGTTAGCATACAAGCTAACAAAGGCTAATGGCTATGCTATATCTATTTATTAGCGCAAGCTGTTGTACTCTTATATCGTCATAATTGTGATTAGTTCGTAGGCACAAGGCCGTAGGCCGAGTACCGATTTCAGACGATTGCTGATTCATCAGGCCATACTTACACATTTCTAGATGCGCTAACAATAAACGAATATTCTCAACATAAACCACTGTGTTGCCTTGGACGATTAAGACGTCGCCTTGACATTGAAAATATAAAACAATTATCAGTGAAATAATCTAATCTAGCTAAATTGATTTTATAGTTTGTGCATCTAACTTCGGGCTCAGACTCAGTGCAGTGCAGGTAAACAAAGACCTACGCAGTCAAAGCGGCCCATGCGCGTGCACAACACTGGCGTCACATCCACTTGTCGCCAGAGGGGGCAGACTTCTGGAAAAGAGAGAACGTGCGCTATGCTCCTTTAAATGGTTCTATATGGCCACAATGGACAGTAGACAGTTAAAGAAACCAATAACACCCGGTCTATTGTATATAGGTATGTTAGTATCACCAGATTGTGAGAAATCCATATTGATGCCAAAAACCAAAGATGTCTTTTCTGAACAGATCTATATCCCCTTGTTAGAAAAAAAAAGTTGACTGAATTACCCACATATGCGGAGTATTTTATCAAAATAAAAAATTATGGCTCATTCAAACTAATATGGCCAGAGGGAAGAATGGGCCTATTCCCTTCTACGCACCAAAACCCAGAGAAACTTTGACATGATGAATGAGGACATTGCCTTTACGATATATATTAAAAAAATTCAAAAAAAGAAATTCTGAAGCATCTTTTTTTAAAACCTATAAAGTCCTCCACCACCAGCATTTTTAAGTAACAAACACAGATGAACTGTAAAAAGAAACTTATTAAAACAATCTATATTTTAATTTGCAAACTTATATTAGATTACAGAAAAGGTATTTGGAAGAGTCAGTACATGTGTTGCTCAGTTTTAAAAGGGAGATCTTTGAAGAGTGTACACAAAGACCTATACAACCACACATTGTGTTACATCAATAATTTTTGATGGTCTATCTTTACCACTGGCCTCTAAAAGGATACTATAAGCTACAATCGTCATAGGTTTTATATACGTAATTAACAAACAAAGCTTATTTACCTATCAGGAGCCTGGGTTATGAAAATCTTTACCTTGCTGCTGCCATTATTTGTAAACACTACCAAGGCGTTAACAGGGCGGTGATGATGGAGAATTTCTTAACTCCAGAATACAAAAAACAAAACTAGCAAACAAGATCAGAAAGCAGCTGCCTACACAACAGAAGGAAGCCAACCCAAAACAACAGGGATACAAAACTATGTCAAATCATTGCCCAGAACACAAAACAAAACAAAAAAAACAACAAAAAAGTATCAACACGTCTGATGGAATCCCATCCTGGGATGCCATGGAAACTGCACCAGGCCATCCAGAATCCATGGTGTTAGGCTAACACAGCAGGTGAAAGCAGACAATTGGAACATTGATCATAATGTCTGTCTGCCAAAGGTAATTCAAAAATAATAAGAATAACTATTCAAACAGGTAAATTTTACATTCTCCAACAGCAGTATGGTTTACAGAGTTTTCATAGTGGGATGGCTTATTGAAAAGTGGATTCAACATACAAAGACTTCAGGTGCCAGGGTCACAGACTACAGTTCCCTTGGATGACACCTCCCCCCAGAGCTGTGGTGCAGGTGCACGTGATTCAGAAGCAAAACAAGAGGGGTGTTTGTTCAGAAACAAAAAAAACACACAAAAAAAAAAAAAAAAAAAAAAAAAAAACACGGGTTTTTTTTCAAAAAAAAAAAAAAAAAAAAAAAAAAAAAAAAAAGAAAAAAAAAAACACCTTCACTCTTTCAATATTCATCTACACCCCTGAGAGAGCCAGACAGAGATACAGGCAGGAAACTGGGGAAAAGGTTCAAGAAGCACACAGGAACAGGGACCAAATTCCCATGGTGACCATGGTTTGAAGGACTGTGCTTGTTGGAGTGGTGAGGTGTAGGTAAGGTTAGTCTTCATCTTCGTTCTCATCATACTCATCCTCATCGTCATCATCCCCCATGTAAGACACTGGAGTCTCCACGCGAGACCCGCTGTAGTGAGAGTCATTTGAGCTGGACGCCATGGTGCCATCAGTGCAACCATCACTGCAAAGCAGGAAGGGTGGAACACAGTTAGAAATTAAGTTAGAGGATATGGGCCAAATGCATGAGATCTGCTTTCATTTTCATGTTTTATTCATGTTTTCTATTACAGTAAAGACCTCTAACCTGCTGGCAGGGTAGCGGGCACCATTGGCAGAGGATCCTCCAGTGATGTACACATTACTGATGGGGCCCTTTGCCATCTCTGAAAAAAAAAAAAGCAAATGTTAACTGTACTAACAATGGTTTCTAAACCAATTACTCCCGTCAACAGACACACCACCGTGTACACTAACTGGAAGCAACATTAACACATCTGTACTCTAATCCCTACAGATTTTTTTCAAGGAACTAAAAAGGTTAGCACTTTCAAACAATCAAAACATGTATGTTTTATTTTTCCAAATTTCCATCTTGAGATCCAACTTAAGATCTGTTCGTTCATCTTTGAATTCAAAGGAGCACAAAAAAAAAAAAAGTTACGCCAATTTGAAAAAACTACCTCAAGGCATTTGAGAGACACTGTGGTCACAAGAATGACATGACATGTCTGGACCTACAAGGTAAAAATAGCCACTTGTCATGAAAACATATTCACCTATAACGTAAGGCTCCAGAGCTTTAGGCACCAGGCTCCGTGCAACTTTCAGATCCTCTGGGGAGCACTTTCCCACCTCCAAACCACAGGCCATGCCCATACGTTTAAGCACCTCGATGTCATCGTGGATCTCAAACATGCTGTCAAAATTGAACAAATACTCGAACCTGCAGATAATAAGAACAAGAGGAGACAAGGCAAAGGGTGAAATATCCAGACAAAAGTGTTTCTGCTCTGTTAGGAAGTTTTAATGCGAGGAGAGTGTAAAGTGCAAACTAAAAAGAAAAACAAAATGTAGTATTAACCATAATATCTGAAGTTATCAAAGTTCAAATATACTCATGTACATTATACGAAAATTAGTTTCCATCCATTTTGTGAGGGATTAGCTCCATTTCATGCCAGTCTATATATTCACCAGTTTAAGTTTAATTAGTTTAGTCAGTGACTAGAAATGACATATTGTAATGCTGAAATTGCACCTCCGCTGTATCGTTATACTCAAACTGATGACTGATTCTGAGAACCAAAGGGCAACCTAACAGAATTACAAACATGTCAACATGAGTGCTCAGGTCCACTGACATCTGACTACACTGTTCCCAACTCGTTTCTTTACTATTTGTGGAAGACCGTATCAAATTCAATGAAAAAGTAGAACGAATCTTAAGGTAGGAGATGATTTCTTTTCATTCAGATTCAAGAGGTCATGATAAGATTATAAATAGATTCAGGACACATAAGTGATCATTTCAGACTATTTGAAGGAAAACAAAGCAAAATAAGCATGACATCACATTTCAGTGTACAAAACAGTTTGGAGCTTTTAGATTGAAAAAAAAAAGTGATTTAAATTTATTGTAAAGTGAAGGGTCTGAAGTAAGGTTTGCATATTTGATGAATGGGGAAAAAAATAAAAAGAAGAGCAGCTGACTGTATGTCTTGCTGGGTTTTTTTCAGCCTGTTGTGGATTTACTGGGAGTTTGATCAATGTGGTGCAATGTGCATTAGACAGCAGCTGGACACTTGACTTGTTCAACTTCTTTCCCCCTGGTTGATGAAATACAATGTGAACCCGAGCATTTCAATGCGTCCCACATATACTTGACATCCATTTTGCAAATCTTGGCTATTAAATAAGACTGTAAATATTTTTCTCCTCTGTAACATCAAAGAACCCAAAGTGCACCCAAGCGCCTACCTTCACTGCAGTGTTTGCAATTTCAGCAAAATTTCTTATTGCTCCTTAATATTTTAACCACAAACTCTGACAGCTAACTTTAGCTTTGCATGCTGCTGCCTGGACAGCAATGTGTCATTTAATACAGAAACATGAAGGTAACTTTGCCAAAGAGACAAACCGTGTTAAAAAATCTGTTCAACAGATATTCTGAATATCAGAAAATAAGATTTGTCACTCTTATCTGAATCCTTAATGTCCCCATCTCTACTGCCAAAGCCTCCATGAACTGAAGTTCTGCAGCTCTTCCCATCTTATTTAATGCACCGCCCTTTATGAAGACTAACAATTTTTCACATTACAGAGCTGATGATCACATACTTGTCATTGGAGATGCTGCAGTCGATGACTGTCTTCTTGCTGGTGTTGACGATAATGAAAGGAAGGTGGATGATGGAGTTTGGAGGTGGAGTTCTGTTTGCCTGCTGCTCTGTCTGTCTGTTCCTCTGGACAAGGTTCTTAAAAGCTATTTGCTGTAAGCCAAGATAAAAGAAAGAAGAAAAATTGAAATAACCACATAGATAATACATTGTTCAGGTTCAGTCAGGGTGTCACCACAAATAAAGCTCTACTTTCAATCGTTGTAGCACAAAAATAATGGCGAAGATTAACTGTGTAAGCTATGCTTTGATTATTTACACATCAAGTAATCAAATTTATTGTTCCAAAAAAACAAGTCTCAGTTCTTTAGGATATTAAATTGTTTCAGTGGTTTCTCCAGCCTTTACATACACCGACATTTGAAACATAATAGCTAGAAAGTCTACACACCATTTTAACACACATGTAGTAGCACTGAGTTCATTCTCACCTGCAGTATGAGTTCCTGAAGCTGTGATTGTTTCTGCTTAATCCTCTCCAGCCGCCTTTGTCTCTCCACCTGAACGTAAAAGAAAATAAATACAATAAAAGTTACAACTTTGGTAAAAGGCTAAATATATCCATGATAAACCAGTGCGAGACTGGTCACCACCGTATGTCCCTACCTCTAGATTTTGGCACTCCTGTGCAGAGTTGGTGGGCAAACCGATCCACTTGATTTCTTTTTTTTCTTTTGAGATAATGTTCATGGCCATGAGCACGTTAAGGGCATCATAAACACGCCGCCGGATGTTCTTCTGGTCATACACATGCTATAATGGGAAAAGAGATAACATTATGAGAACATGTTAACTGGATAAAGAAATGGAAAACTTCAGTAGCACATATGGTCAAATGTCAGACATTTTTATCTGGAGTTATTTAGGTCTTAAGGAAAAAAAAGATGCAGCACTCACTGCATCATTAGGTGACATGTGGTTGTCTGCAGAGCTGAATTCTGCAACCAGTTCATCTGCCACTTCGTTGTAGGTGGTTATTCCTTTCTTCTGCACCTTCTCACACACTTTCATGGAGAAATGCCTCAAACCTTTACCATTCTTTTCCCCTTTTTTACCGCGTTTTCTGCAGACAGAACAGCTCTTCACATAAATATATCTTCAAACACACTCTTTGTAAATTTGTTCCACTTTACATGAAATTACATTAAAATAGACGTACTTGTCAAGTCTGATATAATGCGTTTTTATTCAATAAATAAATGTTTATGTTTCTTCAAATAATCTCCACAGAGTTTATGAACTTCAGGACCTTCAAAGGACTTACCCTGACGACCAAGGCGAGGCATCGGCTGGTTGACTCTGAGTGAGGAATTGGGAACTGGGTGTGTGTGGACTGTTTACCAAAATAGTATTTGAAACTGTTGGCCTCTGAGGTGTTCCTATCACCTGTGAAGTGGAGGGTTGAAGAATAAAAATATGAATGTAGAAAATAATAGTCTTAATAGACAGGTAACATAAGAGCTCCACTATAAATAGTTAAGTAAAATTTTAATATAAAGCAATGAGCTTATTACTTTGCAAAGCAGAATACTAAAAATGCATGATGTTTTTACTGCAGGGATACCATAACGCTGGATAGGAACTAAAGATAGGACTCCAGCACCTTAGGAAGTGCATTTCTGCTGAGCTGCTTTGATAAGAAAGGTTGCTAATATCTACATGTAAACCGCATGGCTCTCATTGGATTGACACAGAACCTACAAGTGACCTACAACTTTATGAGCTTTTATAACACTTAAGCAGCATATCTGCATAAGTATGCAGTTTAGATTCCCAAACCCTTAGATTGCAATAGGATTTCTCACACTGCTTCCATCAATTATGACTAAACAAGTTACTGGTTGCTACTCCAGTTTGGGTCATAACAGCCAGGTTTACTGAAATTACAACACAGAAATGAGGGAAGATGTTGCAAGGAGACCAAGTGCATACAATTTAAACTGAAAGAGTATAAACAGTCTGGCTGTGCTTTTTAAATGAGAGTAAAGCTGCACCAGCATAGTAGTTAATGTGCCCGCATTATGAACACATTTAATTCAATTGCTACCTGTTCTATTTAACATTCGTGTTACACAAGTGTGTTATTTTCAAGTATTACAGAATGACATGTAACCTTCATACCAAGTGAACAAATCGCAGATGTTTTAGTGTGTTGCCGAAACATGTAGGTACGTTTCTCAAGTAGTGCATGTCCCGGCACAAAGGAGCTGCAACTTTGGTTACAGCATGCAATACACGGTGAGACTATACACTGCCCACTGATATGAAGCTGAAGCATAGTTTACAGAGGATATTTTTCACTAGGTGTTTAGAATTCATTTAGCTATTTGTTCATTACTGACATATACAAACAATATAGAATAGCTTGGTTGCAATAACTCAAATTAGTTTACAATCAATCCTTTATAAATTCCAAGTATTTTAGACATTCTTACTGGCCGAACCTAACCACTAGAAGTTAACAATGAAAGAAACTGTTTAAATATTGCATCCCTAATAATAATAACAATAATATGAGGCATCCTGGATAGGTGATCTATTCCTTAACTAAGGTGATATGTAAGCTGATTTCCGTTATGTATACATTGCTTGTACATAATGAGATGATGGATGTAATCCTGCTGACTGTAGAATTGATAAGCTTAGGATCAACTGCCTCCACCTAACCACTGCCCGGTCACCTCACAATGATAATGGAGGGGCTTACACAACAGTAAGATGGAGCAGAGAAAACTATACACAAATGCATTGCATGCAGGTCAGTAATAATTCAGAAAACCCCTCCTTTGTTTAGATGTAAGAAACGAAAGTCAAGTATCTAATTAAGCATGCACATCTGATACATAAACTCACCATGTGAGGCACATGTTGCATGTGTGCTGCAACATTTACATTAGATGGCCCAAGGGTTTTGGGTAGTAGCTGTTTGGCCACAGGTGCAGCTGTAGGCTGGACAGTAACCAAGGACAGGACGCCTAATAAAAGATATTAGGAGATCAGTAATGAGAAGAGTTCTTGACTGGAACTCCATTGCCCCCTATTGTCTACTATCAAGTATACAGGCCTACTCCTGAAGAGAAATTGCCTTTGTGAGATTAAACAATCTAGGCTGTACATGTTAGGGACACACAGAGCTCTATATATCTATAGCAACAAATTGTAAGGTATACCTTTACTAGGGCTCAGATTCTGATCGATGAAAACTTTTAGCTCTCCATTCGTTTCAATCAGACCAGCCTGTAAAGAATGAAACATATATATATTTCAGAAATCAAATCATTTAAAATATTCAAATATGATTAAGCAAATCAGCAACAAAAGACACACAAAGCCACAAAGGAGGCCTGAAGCAGGCTAGAAGCTGTTACCCAGTTTATCTGGATAATATGGAGAGATGGATGGTGAGTATGAATGCATGTACAGCACTAAAATTTCATTCGTTAATATCTGGTCAATAGTTCTTCAAATGCTCAAATAAAACATGTGAAAGTTTGTAACTATGGTGATACCACAGTATTGCCTTGTTT
>JAOXYM010000013.1:11629320-11646497 GCA_028567055.1 Leptatherina wallacei
ATATATATATATATATATATATATATTATATATATTTCTAGCATATCTAGGTCAGTCTTACAATGGATCAACAGCTAACATTTACTGTGCCAGCTAACATAAATTAACTGAGGGGTAATCATAACATTTATGTTTTATTGCTCCAATTAGGCCAACCTGATGAATATAAACTTAACATCACATGTCAGTATCACCAACATTACTTATATAGTAGTGTCTGGCGAAAATGTTTAGGTGAGCATAAAAGTCATTAGAAATTAACATTAACATTTTGTGCCAATTTCCAAAGATTTAAGATGTGGTATAATTCCTGAGCATTAGCTTACTTTGCATGGGCACGAAATCGGTACGTAGAACACTGTAGAGTTGTGGATACAAATTATTTTCCAAGCATCCATCTTTTTTCTTCGGGTCCTTGCGTTCTTTTTATGGTATATTGTCTTCTTAAATTGAGTTTAGTCAAGTCGACAGGCTGACTTTATTTATTTAGGCTGCATGTGGTTAGCCTCAAGAAAAATCTATGGACGGGCCTTGCAGCCAAGTGGACATGCAGCCCTGGAATTGTCTATGAAGGCATGCAAATTTCCTTTACACCTACCTAAATACTAAAATTGGAGTTGGGCTCAGGGAGTGGAACCACATGGCACTGGCCTAAATGAAACCTTGCTGAGCATAAACTGAGTCCATCAGTGGCGATTTGGTTCAGAGGGTTAAACTCTGTGCTGATATAGGAAGTCATGTTCATGATAAAGAGATCTGTGACCCTTTTCTGTGCTTGCTTGTTCACCAGAACTTTCTCATTACAGGAGCATCATAAACGATCCATCCCAAAGGACACATGGAACTTATTGTTGGACTTTGGTAACATGATTGCAGATGACATGTCAAACTATGACGAAGAAGGTACGTTTGTTGCATCTAAATACATCAAACTCGTTTCCAATTCCTTTCTTGTCCGTCACCGTGGCAGCTAATGAAGGTTTGTTTCTTCCTCAGGTGCGTGGCCGGTCCTTATAGATGATTTTGTGGAATTTGCTCGACCAATTGTTACAGGATCAAAACGTAAAACTCTCTAAATCCAATCCCAACTCTGGAAATCCAGAACTTTGTTTCTTTTACAGCGACATCATAGTTTTTTTAAGACTTGTACAAAAATAAAAAATTGGGGAAAAAAAGCAAAACTTGTTGACTTCAGAGAGAGAAAACGGGAGCACTTGAAACTGTCAGGAAACCACCTTTCAGGGAGCTGAGTAAAAACTATGAAAACAACTGGCCGGATTTTCTGTCCTCTTGAGACTGAAGCATCATACGGACATTGCCAGAGTCTCAGTATCCTGGACGGCCCACTGCTCTGCTCCAGGAGGAGCGCTAGCGCCCCGCAGGTGGGCATGGACACAGCACTGAGAGGAGGTTCACTGGCTGTGTGTACTCTAAATGGACTGGAGAGGAGAAAGCTGTGTGTTTTAAGATTCTTTCTAGTCAGCTTTTGGTTTGTTATAAGAAGCTCTGAGTGACTTTGCAAACGTCCCATGTCTTACTCTAACTTTGGGGACTGAGTGCTCGCTACACCAGCACCAACAGAACTGTTGCAGTTTTTACTGTACATACTGTATCTATTGGGATCGTTTACAAAGAGAGCTATATGAAGAATAATATAAATATGTTCAATTTATAAATACAAAAGATGATTGTTTTATGTACAGTAAATGCTAAGATCTCTAACAGGATGCCTCAATATTGTTGATGATATGCTGTTGGTTTAATTGTTTGGTGGATGTCAAGTCATGGAATTGTGAGCTTCTCATTGAAAGCATGTTAAACTCATTTTACGTCACCTTGGGCTGGTTTCACAAATAAATTTTCACTAAAGTAAAGGCAGTTCTTTAAGATAATTGATACTGATTTGTGGTTTTCCTTTGTCTGAATAATCTCAGTTGGAAGGGGTTCTAAATGTAATGTCCTTTCTACTGTTTTTTTCTTTTAAAAGAAACTTGGGAAAACAATTTTGTTTTATCAGTTTAACCCCTGAGGATTTTTTTTCATGCTAAAATGACTTCTCTGCAGCATTTAAGATAACTTTCAAGTACAGAAATGACAGACCTTTGGGATTGCATGGCACATATCTGTATGTTATGGCAGCGAGAAGCCCTAAGTTCAGATATTGGGACACTAAAGAGGGCAACAACAGGTCGATCAAGTAAGCCTTAAGAATAAATACCTGACTGTTGGATATTTATGTTCCTGTTCCACCCCATCTGTTCAGTGTTACTGAAGATAGTGATCAGAACATATTGTTGATACATCATGTAAGTAGCATAAGTATATTGTTGATTTAAGAAAGATGAATAAAGCATGAGTTTTTCCATAATCATATATGTACATAGCTCCTTTGTTGATGGATGAGAGCAGCACAGCAGCTTACTGGAAATAATAGAACAGAAATTGATATTAACAGACTTCAGATATCTTGTTAAAGTAGCTGACATACGAAGAAAGCAACCATGTGTTTAAGACTAAAGCGTCTTTTTTCGATGATGTTTTGCAGAGGTTGCTACCCGTCTGTGTCATTTTCTTACCAGACTTGTGCAATGTTTTGTTTAACACTTAGAGAATGTATAAATATAAATATATGTGTTAAATAAAACAGATATTGACACTTTACCTTACAGAGAAACCTGATTAGCTTCGCCAAACTGCTCAGTTAAACGGAAGTAATGAGGTTTCAGCTTATTATGATTGAGACATTATTACATTTTGTTCAGTCAACCTGCTGCTCTGACACGATCGGGGTTAATGATGCTCAAATATCACATTTTGCAAGTGTTTTATCTCATTTTATTGTAACAGACCACACAATAACAGAAATCTGTTTTATGAGAATTCCTGCCCAGAATGATGTCATTCAGCTCGTGCTCGTCTGATCATGTTACAGAACTGTCATGAATTTCTTTCCTCGTAAAAGCAGATAAATAGCTACAGGGCTTTTCATGGTTGTGCTGGATGTAAATAAATGAATGCTGAAAACACTGCAACTTAAATTACATTGTTAAATCAGCTGTAGAAACCTATCTTTGATATCAGACAAACTGCAGAAGGTTTAGTAATAAACACGGATATGTCAGAGGATAGTATAGCAAACATTTCTGCTTCTCTTCCTCCCAATTGTTTTGTGTGCAAATAAAGCACACACCTGTAGATGTTACCTCTCCAGCTAGCCCCTCCTCTTGGTGAGTCCTGTAAGGTGAGACATTGGAACTCAGACCGCTTTGTTGTTACCTTCCCAGCAGTCCGGTCTTTTACAGGCAGTGAATATGAAATAACCTTGTTGTTACAGGTTGCTTTTGCTTCTATAGACTTCTGCGCCTGCAGCACATGACATGCGATGGAGAGAGAAACGAAAGGAGATGCAGCTCAGCCTCTGGCATGCCATAACGACAGTGGCAGGTGAGCTTTGAGCGGCCTGTGGTGTTCTGTAACTGCATGTTTCGTCACTTGTTCCAGTTTTTATTCGCATCGTTAACTCTTGTTTTGTCTTTTTTATGAGACCAGACAGCGTGAATGCTTAGTTCCCCTGTCACCTTTTATTTACATCACCTTTCTTCCTCTGTAGTTGCTTGCCTTTGTTTTACTATAAACCTGTAAACTAGCTATAAAAAGAAAATGAAAATACAAAACGCCCAGCTTTGTTGTTAATGGAAAAATACAGGTGTTTTTCTCAGGTTATTCTTTAGCTTGAATTTTGCTCCTTGCTCCTTATCCCACTCAGAAGTAATTTAATGCTTAACTATTCATCCAGTCAGGGCATTTGATCGCCTCACCACAGAAACTCTACCCAGTGGAGGCAGCTGTAGAGTCATTGAACAGAAGAGAAAGAAGGGTGGGGAGTAAAGTGTCAGTTTATCAGCTTTATGTACTCATTTGTGAAGGACTGCGTTTATTCCGGCAGGATTGACCCCTACGGCTTTGAGAGACGCCACGATTTTGAGCCTTATAAAGAGATGATGAATGAGTACGTAGCTGTCCTCAACAGAAGGTCAATGAGATGGTCGAAGCTTCTTGAAGAGAAACCTTCCGTGGAGAAGAACTTGACAGGTACAAACAGTAAATAAAACACAATGAATTTGTTGTTGAAGTGTTCTGAGGTCACATTATGTGACGTTGCTATAAAAAAAAATCTCTTTCGGAAGTGAAGAGGTTTGTGCGTAAAGGTGTGCCCAACGAGCATCGTGCCAGGATCTGGATGGCAGCGAGCGGCGCTCAAGAGCAACTGGAGAGTAAACCAGGTTATTACCAGTCTCTGCTGGCGATGGAGCATGACACCAAGCTAAAGGAAACCATTCACACAGGTGTGACTTCACTGTCACCTCGCTGCAGTACATTCTTACAATTAAAATATGCAATCGTTAAGCTCAAATTCTACAATAGTAATTCTCCTTTTTGGGGCAGACATGCATCGGACCTTTCCTGACAACATCCTCTTCCAGAGCAAAGCAGAGCCGGGCCTGCAGAAAGCTCTGTATAACGTGCTGCTGGCCTACGGACAACATAATCAGAGTGTGGGATACTGTCAGGTGAAGAAAACACTGTTTACCAACAGAATGCAAGTGATAAATTTGAGATAAAGCAATCAAAATTTGATTGAAGTGCAGACTTTAAGTTTTAATTCAAGGGATTCAACAAACACATTCAAAATAATACTTCTTTTTATCTGTCAAAGTAACATTATAAGGATTGCTGTTTAATCATGCATGCAAATCTTATGCATGAAGTCTGGAACTCACAGACATCAGTTCCTCCCTTTATGTGCTGAGCCTTCAGGAGGAAGGATAAAGTATGCTCAAGAAGGCTGATGTCATAATCCTGATGGCTACACATGCCCATACCTCACACTGCCTCCACCATGCTTTGCATCCAGAGTTTTACCCTTTTCCTTCTCATCATTGTGGCACCAATCTGTCTGGTTTGTTCCAAGAGTTGTGCAGCTTTAAGATGTTTTGTAGCCGTTGGATCCTTTCTGTTTGTTTGTGGTTTGCATCTTGAGGCAAACCTTTCAGTGTTTACATTCATGAGGGTGTGCCTTCATTGTAGACTCACAATGATTTGCATATGTCCTCAAGTGTCTTTTAGACTTCTGTGGAAGTTGGAAAGGAACTGCCAGAGGAAAGCCATCATCATCTTCAACTTCTCCCAGGTCTTTTAACATTGCCGAGCCTATCAATGCATTCGTTTTATCTAAAATGAACCAGATTGTTGATTTTGGACCATAATGTACCTAGTCTGTCGTAAATTATACACCACAGCATCACCAAAAGGTCATGCTGTTATATAGGAATGTAATGATGTGCAAATCTCAGGAATCCATATTTCATCCCCAATAGAACATAAAGAATATATGTTGAAAATGAGACATTTTAGCATTTTGTGGAAACTATTAGTTTATTTTGAATTTGATGGCAGCAATACACATCAAAAGTGGGAACCAAATCATGTTTACTATTGTGTATCATTCTTCTTTTTTAATAACTGTAAACATCTGGGAAGTGTAGAGTCTAGCTGCTGGGGTTATAGGAGATAAATGTTGTCCTGCATCTGATTCTAAGTGCTCAATAGTCCTGGGTTTCGTTGCCGGATTTTTCGTTTCATTTTTGGTTCAGCAGTTCAGAACGTTGGCTCTTCTCTTGCGAAGCCATGCTACTGTGATGGATGCAGAATGTCTCTTTAGTATTGTCTTGCTGAAATATGCAGAACGATGTTATCTGGATGGCCACATATAGTGCCAGTCAAAAGTTTGGACACATCTGGTCATTCAAAGGGACTTTTGTTTAACTCGAGTGGGTAGATATGTCCAAACTTTTGATGACTTTTGATTCTGCTTGTTGCTGTAAAACATCACAGATGTACGTATAAGCTGCTAACAACATAGGCAATAAAGCACCGCCATACCAACAGAGATACAGGCTTTTGAACTGTCCACTGATAACAAGCTGGATGGTCCCTCTTCTCTTTGGTCTGCACGGTATGGTGTCCTTGCTTTCCAAAAAGTATTTGACATTTTGATTAATCTGACCACAGAACAGTTTAAATGAGTTTTTGGCCCAGAGAAGACAGCTGTGTTTCGGGGTCATGGGGGAACCTCTGCCCTTCTAAGATCCTATAAGATCTAAGAACCTCTAAAATGCTCCTTTTTATACCCAGTCATGTTACTGAACTGCTACCATTCAACCTAATTAAATCAAATGCTCTTCCAGTTGTTTTTTTAAATTGTGCCAATTACTTGTGCAGCCTTTTGTTTGCCCCTGATCCAACTTTTTGCACATGTGTTTCTGACATTACATCCAAAATGTAGTTTTCCAAATGGTAAAATATCTCTGTTTCAACATCTGATATGTTGTTTAAGTTTTATTGGCAGTAAAATATAGACTTACGGGATTTGCGAATAACTCAATTCTGTTTTTAATTAAAATTTTACACAGTGTCCCCATTTTTTGGAACTAGGGTTGTTTTTCCTGCCAAATGATTCAGAAAGATATCAGTTATCCAAATACCGAAAATGAAGGTACTCTTTAATATTTTTCTGAAATCCCTTGAATAAAAGCTTAAAGTACTCGCTTAAATTCCATCTTGGTTGCTTCATTTCAAATAAGAGTAATAAAAATTTGTCAGTGTTTAAATGATTTAAAATTTATTATTATTATTATTTATATTTTGATTTGTAAAACCAGTAATGCAAAAATTCACTGTTTTTTTCAGGGAATGAACTTCATCGCAGGCTACCTCATCATCATCACCAAAGACGAAGAAAAATCCTTTTGGCTTATGGATGCATTGTTGGGCAGAATACTCCCTGGTACATTTGCTGGCATTTTAACACACACACACAGTTCAAGGCCTATGATTAACTAGCGTTCTACTGGCTTGGTTTATGCTGTTATCAGGTCAAGTAGAAGTTATCTGAGCTTTCAAATGGTAAATTTTGTTTATATGGACTCATTCACCAACAGTTCAGTAAAATATTGAAAAGGAATTCATGTTATGTTTTGGTTTAGTGATGCTTGTCCCTGGTATCTTGTATGCTGGATTTCTGAATGGAGACTGCTCAGTCCGGTGATATAATGTTTGGGCTGCGTGCGACTATCCCACTGTCACATGGGCTTCTGAGCCAAACAGATTCCCAAACCATGAATTGCCTTTAAGGGTAGAACATTTTTGAAGATCTTGAATTATATCCTAAAGAGCCCGTGTTGGAATATGAAAGTACATATAAATGGTCTATTAAGAGGAAGAGAAAATGTTGTTTTACACCAGATGTGTCAGGGATACATTTTTAAGCTAATCTCTGCTGATGATGTATTGATTGTACTAATGATGAACAGTTGGCATCTGTGTAACACTGAACATTCACTGTGTTCATTTATGATGCCCGTAGTGTTGATATAAAAATGAAAAAGTCAACATTCAACATGTGTCATCAAAATGTGGGATATTACAGATTACTACAGCCCCGACATGTTGGGGTTGAAGACTGACCAAGAGGTCCTCGGGGAACTGGTGAAGACCAAAGCCCCCGCAATAGGACAGCTCATGGCCCAGTATCCTGGCATATGGACCCTGGTGGTATCACGCTGGTTCATCTGTCTCTACATCGACATCCTCCCCATTGAGGTGAAGGAAAGTTGGGATTTAATTGTTGAACAAAACCAGAAGCTCGCTGATCATCTCTAAGCATCTTTCTCATTCCCCACGCTTGCAGACAGTTCTCCGGATCTGGGATTGTCTTTTCTACGAGGGCTCCAAGGTCCTTTTCCGAGTTGCTCTGACTCTCGTCCTTCACCATCAGATGGAGATCCTGAGAGCACGCTCCTTACCTGATGTGTGCGAGTGCTTCAAGCAGATCACCTGCGGAGCTTTCACCTTGGACTGCCATGGTTTCATACAGGTGAGATTAGCCACCGATTCGGAGAAGCTTCACTACTTCACTGACAAACCTTTGCAGAAAAGGTAGATTTGAGTTAGTGCTTCTCCTGAAAAACAAACTTCAGAAGCGACAGCGAACCAAACTAAAGTGGATGAGATTGTGCAGATGAAAACCATTCTTCTAAAAGAACAGTCACTTTATCCACCTTTTCTCAAATTCTGTTTCACAGAAGATCTTTACGGAACCAGGAAGCCTGTCGATGGCAACTATTGATAAACTGAGAGAGAAATGCAGACGACAAATCTTGGAGGAGGAATCAAGACGACCATGAAGTCTAGCATCCGCTTTTCTACATTTCAATTCCAAAAACTCTGCACACCTGCATGTGGCAGGTGCGACAGATGGCGACGCAACTGAAGAATAATTGTCTTGCTTACTGCTGAATATTTTAGAACTGAATTTCAACCAGATTCCTGAAGGACAGAGGAGACTGAAACATTGTCCCGTAGTGGTGGCTGGTTCAGAATATATTAAGTTGATTTATTGCACTTTAATCCACAAAACTGGGTAAAAATGAACGAGGTGCGCTGCAGTTACTGAGCCTTTTCTTTGGCTTTGGACCATTTGTTCTCTCCAAATAATTGTGCTACTGTAGATGCAGTAAAAATCATTAAACCTGAGGCTTCCCAAAAGTATATGTCAGAGTTTTATTATTGCTAATACTAATCAGTTTAATTTGTGTATGCTGAGGAGTTTTTAGTATGTTTGGTCTGTTTTGTTAAGACGGTTATGCGTAAAAAGGGAATTAAAGCCATAAAACTGTACATTAGAGTTTTCAATTGGCAACTACTGTCCTCATTTACACAAGTTTACCTTTTGTTTCACCTTGTTTTAAACAGAAACCAGATATGTTCCCTGATATAGTTTATATAAAAACAAATTGCCATAAAAAGCCACAGAGAAAGTGGTCATTTTGTGAGTCTTGCACAATAGGAGCTTTACAGGAGCTTTAAACCTGTGGCAAAATATTAAAGTTAGAAATCCTTTTCAAACGCTGCGTCACAGACAAATCCAGTGACCCATTTAAGTAAAACTTGCATCACAGCAAATCAAACTGAGTTCAGGCAAAGGTTTTGTTAAGCTCATTAGCAGCAGTTTTACACGTCATTATTTAGTTTCAAATGGGAATTGGAGGCAACATTCCTCGCCTGACCAAAACCAAAAACTCAGTCTGCAGATGCATGTTTAGAAATAACTTTAAGGCCCCGTTCTTGCTTTTTTTTTAATGCATATTTAACCAAATTAGTCCATTTTTAAATGGTACATTAGAAATATTTACATACTGCTCTACTGGACTTGCTAAGCTTGCTCTCAAAGCCACATTCCCGTATTCACACACATACCTTCTGCCATTTCTCACACACACTAATAAAGGAATTTAATAGGAGGTCCAGTGTCTTGAGAAGCCAGGAAGTCAGCAACTTTCTGATTGGTGGATAAACACTCATATCTGAGGTACATTGACTGTATATATTCAAACTTAAACTTTCAGGCACCTTTATACCCAAATATTTTTCTTGGTGTAAAAGGTCAGCTGGGCAGTTTGTAAAGTGATATCTAGCGCTTACATTTATTTGCTATAAATTGTATTTTCCAATTCAAAGAAAAAGTTTAAAATGTACTTTTAAAAGCCATTATATTATTCTGATCTGCTTTTAAAGATCATTCTAAGAAAACCTAATATTGCCATATACAATAATTAACTTTACAATTAAAAGAATGAATGTCCACTCCAAACATTAAATGAAGCATATTCTAAATTTCTTCAAAGCACCCAAACAGGTTTAATTTGACCATCATCTTTAAGCATTTCCTCAGGTTTGTTTTTATATGATTTCGGTTTTTTAATCCTTCGTTGGTTTATGTAGTTTAAGACCAAGGCCAGACCACAGACTGACATAAAAATAATTTATTCTTATTATATATATCTCCACATCTAAAGGAGCCCAAACAAACAGGAACAGGTTTGATCGCTGATGAGATGCATGAAAGCAAAACACAAAGTCCAAGAGCGTCATTCGTTCACCTTTATTGACTTCTCCTTTAAAAAAAACGGTTCAAACAAATCCATTAAAATATTATTAAATCGCTATTTGGATGTTAAGATGAGTGGGAAAAACAAAAACAAAACAAAAAACCCACATAAATATCTTGCAGTTTCTTCCACTTCAAACAATGTATTTTTATGGTAGTAACAGTACACAAAAGCTAAGTGAGACAAGAAAATGTCTCACACATGGCAGAACACTGTCAGTGAGGGAGTGAGTACCTCCGATATTGGCTTTACTTGAATCTCGTCCATGAAACAGCTGCGAAGGCACTGACAAACACTGACCAGAGTGTTTTGGCCATTTTAATTATGTTTCTCAGGATTTCAGTGCAACATCTTTCCCTTCAGCAACCAAAACCCCAGAGTGGGGCTCAAATTCAGAATAAAAACAAACAAAACTGCCCCGTGGACTTTAATAAGATATTAATCTCAGATCGTTACCGTCGGAACTGGATTGAATGTAACTTGCAGTCATTTTTTTCCCTTTATAACAAACTTGGGCAAGACCAATAAAAATGGCCACCCCAAAACAGACAAAAAAAAAAAAAAAAGTAAAGCAACAATCCACACCAATCCCTTGAAAATTCCTTTCACAGAAATGGTAAATAGTACAACACAGCATGAGGACTCTCATTGACCCTCTGATCAACATGCATCCCCTGCTTTACTTCGTAACAGAAGAGTTTTTTCATTTCATTACAATCTCCCAGCAGAGTCCCTTTTTTTTTTTTTTAAATGAGTGTTTTAGCTCAGAAAGCACGTCTACCTCCGTAAAGTGATAAAGACTAGTGTTACTAATGAAGGCAAAGAACAGCAAATGCACAGAGAGAAAAGGATGGAGGTACAGAGGGGAAGAAAGTTGAGCATGAAGTCTCATAAACAGTGGTTAATGTCTCGGGAGGGGATAGTGCACTCTGGCCTCTGGTAACATACGGGGGGACCTCAGATGGTTTGGTAGCCAGCGTGGCTCCTCTTCCTGCCGATGAGGTAAGCCAAGAGCACGATTAAGACGAGACCTGCTAAAGCTGCTCCGACAATGATGGGGATCAACATGTCATCTTCATCCAGCTGGCATTCCTCAGCTAAAAAAAAAAAAAAAGGTTGAGACATGAAGACATGAGGAGTTAGAGAGAGAAAAGCAGCGAGTTCATTTTATCACACTGAAACTAATGAGAGCGTTCACCTGCTCCAAACTGATCTCCCTTCAGGCCGAAGGGCTGCACCTGCACCTGGAAGGTGTTGATGGAAAAAGTCTGGGACACAGTCAGAGTTTGCTCCTCACGGCACATGTATGAGAGTCCCAGAGTTCCCCGCAGGTAGTCCAGACTGCTGTTCTGGACCGAGATGGGATCTGTGTCAGAAGGCAAGAACAGAGGAAGGAGGATCCAGCATTTAATCAGTCGAATCAGATTTATATGATGGGCAAACAACAACAGCAGAGACATGATCAACAAACCAAGACACTCCCCCAAATTTCAGCCTCACAAGTCACAGTTTTACATCGCCATGTCTCCTGATGACCTAGCGCCAGTTTAGGTCCTTTAAAATTGTATTTTAGATATAAAGTCATGGATGGCAGATACATTTCTTACAGCTTAACCAGGACCTGAAGTTTTAATTATCGGCCCTCAAGACGAGATCATTTTAACAAAATGTCAAAACTTGAACCTTCTCAATCTTTTCGACTCAGAGTTGGATTTTATTCAAAATCACTACATTGGTTCCGCTTTCCAGGATTGATTTTAAGGTTCTCTTATTGGTTTATAAAATGTCTAGGAGGTCTTGACCTTCTTGTTTATCTGACCGTCTTTTTTTTTATTTATATATATGCATGTTTTTATTATGTAAAGCACTTTGTGTTGCTTCTGCATGAAAAACACTTTATAAATAAAATTTGATTTGACTTGATTGGATTTCAATCCTGCGTTTGTGTGTTGCCAATTTTTAATCTTTAACTTCGTTTTAAAATGTTTGTTTCATTTATCACCTCTTCTTCACGAGGCCTTTTTTTTCTGCCTCCTGTCGGAAATGACATACCCAAAATAAACGAGGTATATCTTCACAAATAAAAAAAGTTTATACACGTATAATCTTGGTCTCAAAAGAAATATGTGTGAGATTACTACCGATCTGTCAGAATCAATATGTTACTGTCAGAGTCATTTCATCTGGAACACAGTATAAAATTGTAATGGTTATCTCCTCTTAAAAGAAAACCACATTCACTCTGTATAAAACCAGAGGATAGTAGCCCAATTCATCTAGTCAGTAATCATGTCTGATGAAGAACTTTGGGAAAAAAAAAAAAAGTGCACCTGAACAGTTTTACAGATGTTTTAACAAAGGTATTACATGAGTAAATATCTCAAAAATGCATCGGCTGATTTTGGTTATCCACATCTTTATCAATCATCAGTCAAGAGAACAGTGGCATAGCCCCCCAAATTCACCTTAGAAACACCATGAGGATCCAGAAAGAAGTGAAGCCTAAAATAGTAGATCATCTAATTTATGATTAATTTCAAACAAAGGCAGTCATAGGACAACACCTTAGCTGAGTTTACAGGAGTTGGAATAAAACTTTTTGTTTTTGTCCCACAGTGATGAGAAAGACATCTTGGACATCAGAAGAGTTTCTGCTTTTATATGAAAGTTGTTTGTATCGTTTGCTTGAAGTGGAGAAACAAGAGAAAACCCTAAAGTGGACAGCGCTGTTCTCGTGTTCTTTTTGTTGCATACCCATATAACTGCCTGGGGTTTGATTTGTGTTTAGTTTGGATGCCATTGCCCAAAGTAATCTTTTACCTGAGTTTCTCCCCGATGTGTATATGCTGCATGCTATGACTAGTGCTTCCTAGGGAGTGCAAAATTAAATTGGACTGCACTCATCTCATGCTGCTGTTCTTGTGAAAAAGAGGTTAAACCACTTTCACAACTTTACACAGATTGTGCCTTACCTGGAACACAAGTTTCTCTGTGGCTTACAAAAAACACTGGGTGTTTCCTGTGTAGTAGTTAAGCAGATAAAAGGCATAGCATTTTATATTAAGTTTGATAAACTGAAAGAGATTAAAAGACTGGTGGGCATGCTATGGTTAAGGTTTTAAGGGACAGACCGGGAGTCTGTTATGCCTTTGGAGCAGGCCTCACACATTTGCTTTTCTGTGCATCTAGACTCATTTCCAATGAGTTCATAAAATTAAAGTTCAGTTCATTTGATGCAGCACACACCCTGACTACAATGAAAAATATGACAAAATTGAAGTGTAAACTATACTGCAACCTATGAAGAGACCAACACTCACCTTTCACGCCAGGCCAAACTGCTTTCAGAGTCACCTCACTAAGGTGGTACTTATTGGACGTAGTATTCTGGAGACAAACACCAAGACAGTCAGGTCAGCATCACTGCATTCAAACAGGTTTACTTCAAAACCTTGCTGCCATCTAGTGGCTTCTTTATGAAGTGCAACATGCCAAATAAGCAGGACTGTCACATGATACAATAACTCACCAAAGTAAAGACAAAGGTGAGGTTGGTTTTATCCCCGTCTGTTGTGAGCTGCAGGTGGGCGGTCTCTGACTCACATGAGCCAGAAAACTTTGTTGCATTTGGTTTAAGGTTCACAACATCATGCACAGTCTGTAAATTAAAGATGAAATCATTTTAAGACTTGTTAGACTCTATTAGTTTTAGCTCCAACTGATACAGCCGACGGGTTTTATTAGGACACCTTATTCTGGGAGGCGGAGCTGAAGGAGACATTGAGCTGGATGCCCATGTATGCTAGTAAACAGATGGTGCCATTGCTGCTGGTGACCTGGTAGTTTCCTCTATCAGGTTGCTCGGGGTCTTTGTGCGGTGCAGCAGTGGTTTGGGGAGTGGTTGGCGGGGCAACGGTAGCAAAACTCTGATGCAGGGCAGCAGCTGCAAAACATGTTCATTTATAAGTCTTACAGAGACATAATGTGATCAAACAAACGTATCCAGTATGACATGACTGACTGAGTCAACTTTTACAAACTACAATATCTAAAATTAGTGTTCTCTATTCCGGTACGCAAACTTGGTTTGATTCATTTTTCTAAGTTTGACTAAAGAATGCTGTTTTCACGTTCATCTGCCTAAAATGCAGAGTATCTCCGAGTTCGGTGCCTGCAGCGCCACAACAGGTTTCTTACAAATGCTCTTATGTTATGTACTCAAGTGTGATGTGGAAACTTCAACCTGACTACCGAGTATTGAGTCAAGCAGAAAACGCTTGGCTGATACTGATAACAAAAACATTTGTATGTGCAAGCGGTGGAGTCAGCTTTGACAAGTTATCGCTGCCACCACAGCAAACAGTGACATCAGGGTCATGTGACACACTGTTATGAAATGCATAGAAAGTCACATGTTAAACAACAGCAGCTAAACATAAAAATGCTTTTTCATTTAAAAAGAGTTTAAGGACAAAAGTTTTTCACAGTGATAAAGAACTAAAATCCTTTAATCAAATAAAAGCACGAGCAAAATATTTTAAAAAATACATTATATGGTGCTAAAATACAACAAATTCTGCATTTGAAATCCTGCTGAGATAAGAGTTATTTTTATAAGTGTTATTTGTGTGTACTAAAAAGAATTTTAAAAAGTAAGTTTGGACCAAAATAAGACAATCTGACCGATGTGACACGATGATCGGCTTCTGCTCAGGAAGACTAGATGCTGAGAATAAATCTTAAAGTACTTCAACAAAGTATTAGTTAAGGGGTATAAACACTTTGACTACCCGTGCACTACAACCAGCTAATTGTAGGCCATCTAGTTTTTATATTTTCCCCTGACAATTTAATTGTTTTTCATATTAAATTGCACAGGTTGCAGGTCAAATTAAAGGTGAGAAAAGTCTTGAAATGATTTACTGTGGTCTCTCTTTTTTTTCTATATCATGAAATCCTGAAATGTAAACAATATTGTGTAAATTTTTTAGATCCACTGTAAGCACAAAGCTTAAACTCATTAACAATGAATAAGTGAAAAACCCGACTTTGATCATATATTCTTATTTGTCAATCTTAGCTTCTGATGTTTGAAGCAGAACTGGATTCAGCTTGAGAATCGGGGCCATCATAACAGAGAAGCTGAGATCTTTTTCAGATTATTGAAAGTATTTTCAAGCAGTGCCTTAAAATGTTGAATAAGGCTGCATGCTACATTGCTTCAGGACCAAGAATGTGGGGTACACACCGGCACATCACTGTCATGTAAGACTAATTAACTCAAACAGAATCAAAATAGATGACATAAGGAGAAAACGTTAACCTCCCCCATTTTCCAGGACAAATCTATCAAAAAACATCTATTATGAGTTACTGCATAAAATGTTGGCAATTACAATCATTTATTTTCCCTAAAGCTATTCAAAAACTATGTTTGTTGCTAGTAAACAGCATGAAAGTTATAAAATGAGCAAAGGGATAATAGGAAGAAGTAAATATTGTAATATATACTGGAAAAATTCAACCTATGACCCGATATTGATTCACTGAATTAAAATATGCCTTTTCCAACAGTCATGTGAAGCTAAACTAGTCTGGCGGCAATGTGAGTTTAAGGTTCATCTCTTTAAAGATACAAGGTTTACATGGTAACACATACTGACTAACTCAATGAACTAGAACCTCATCAATCTGAACTGAATCCAATTAGGAAATTAGAGATGATACCCAGGAGTACTTCAACTAGTCATAACACAAGGCAACAAAACCAATTACTTTGTTCACTTAAATAAGAATTGCGTGTGATGAGTGTAAAGTCTGATCTGAAAGCCTTTCAAAGCAAAAACTATTATGAGATGTTAGAAACTAAGAGTATTGCATACCTACATTGCTGAGAGATCTAGTGTATTACACTACTTAATTTCCACTTTGTAAATGATTTTAGTGGTGGTCACAGCCGCCACCCGCTTATGTGCTAATAGAGCAAATCCAACAAGGGTAAAATACAGTGTAAGCCTTCATAGTCAAAGTAATTTTAACTTTTTTTAAATCCATTTTCTATGCAGCTGCCTTACTCATTACCATCAATACACTTATTCTTGAAACAAAATTTCCATAATCCCTCCCCCCAAAGAAAAAAAAAAGATTAATTCACATGACTGCTATAATTCCTGTGTCAAAAAATTATTAAATAAAAGAAACTAACCTTCAAAATGTGACTAGTTAGAGAGGGTTATGAGAAATAGCTAGCTGTGTTCCTGACAAACAGTAGTTCATGAAGAAAGCCTGTTGTATCTCCCTTCAATGGCTGCACACAATATATTTCACTAAAAAAAAGGTCTTATTTTTCCACACTAACATGTGGGAGAGCTGTCTGATAAAAATAATAATAATGTACTCTGATTTAATGACACCTTTACTTACAAAACACAAAAATGAGTAAGTGAAAAGTACCTTCTGCAGAATAAGCAAAACCAACAAAAGGAAACTGAACTAATTTGTTTAACAAAATCAGCAGCACAAAGCTCAGTATAATGAGAGCAAGGCCTGGTCTGATGCAATGCAAATATAATGCATGAGAACTCTACATTTCATTTGCATGTTGGGTCGTGATCAGTGGTCGTGATACAGGAATATTACATGAATAGAGAGGTGTTGCTGAATTAGCTAGAGCACTGCCCTGTCTTAAATTGCTTCAGAAGGTCAGCTACAGGCCTTTACACCTGCCTTTGTGTTTGGTACAGTGATACTAGATCCATAACATATATGTTAAAGAAAGATCAATTTGCTTTAAAGAAAATTCATACATTTCAAGGATTTTTCAGTGAGTCCTGGCTTCTTTTAATCAAAACATTTATGTTGGTAAAAAAAAATCAATTGTTTTAATATGAAGCCCTTGTACCACCTATGAATGGTGCCTTGTGGCTCCTGGGGATTTATTATTGTACAACCAACCAGGTGCTTTTCAGTGCTTACGTCACACTTGCCTTAAATTCAGGAAAATCGAAGGAATTTATTTTTACAATTTTACAATTGAGTTTCTCACATATTAAAAGGAAATTTCAGGTTGTGATACTTTTGTGACATTAGTGACTGAACTCTAGACAAAGACGTTTAAATCACAGATTTCACTACAACCTCGCACGTTATGGAAAAGTAAATGCTAGG
>JAOXYM010000013.1:11649292-11659749 GCA_028567055.1 Leptatherina wallacei
TTACTAAGCTTTATGGTAAGCTCAGCTAAAGACTCAAGCTCCATGCAACACACAGACAACAGCATATCACGCTTACTGCCCCCTTAAATAAGAATATTTTACAAAAATGGTAAGATTTTATGTGTTTACCCTTTTGTTACATTTTGATCAAAACAGTCACACTTAAACATCAATTTGAGAGTCAAGCCTGCATAATGAAATCAGAATTAACTTGTTTACTGACTGACTTTCATGATACTCCTCCCAGTGGTTAGTACAAAAATAAGAATAATAACAATGAAAGTTAGTATTTTTCTTTGCCAACCGTAGGTTGAATATCATTAATTTTCAGCTGCATATTTATCAGCAGTGTCTTGTGATTACAAGTGTTTTTTGGTTAAATTCAATCCAATAATAACCTTTTTCAGCTGCAGAACACTGTCAAGAACCTTGGATTTGGTCAATTTATTAGGGTGAACCTCTTAATTGCCTGAATATTTTACACATTGGTGTCAAAATGAAGTCTCCTTGCAGTGCAGCTTAACTTAGCGTCACTTCTTTGTCTGCTAGTTCAATAGTTTCCTCAAGTGTCACAGATTGGTGTGCTTATCCAACTTGAAACAGACACTACACTCTAGAAGGATGCAGAGGTTTTGTGTGTGTTACCCTTTCCTTTACACAGACACGTAACTGTTTAACAAAGGCAGCCTGCCTCTTGACTTTTTGAGAGTACAGTTGCTAAAACGGGCTGTTACACGTGTCAGATCAGTTTGCAGCCTGCAGATGGAAAGCTCACATTCTTCTCATAAATACTTTGTATTTCATAATCTAAACTGAAGTCTCACATTTGTACTATATGACATTTCTCTTCATAATCCAGATATATAAGTATCAAATACTAAGTGCAACATTTCTAAGCAGCCTAAAAACTTTTAAAACTATTGTTGATAACTTTCTGTGACACACAGAGGTTGCAAGCAAGAACATAAATCCAAGAGTTGAAGCGGAGATATGTAACCTGTGCAAGGTACAATTTACAGGGGACCTAAAGAGAGCTGGGCTCCCCTAAATACACATACCTGAGACATTAAGGAGGAACTCTAAGTAATATAGTACACTTTCAGGTTATACTTTTTATTTTCCATAAGGTTTGTGATGTTTCTAAAGTATAGCATTAATATGTCAGCGTTGTGTGTTTATTCATTCCTTACATTTAATTTCCTGAACATATTTCTTTACTATTTGAGATTAATTTGCATTAATTCCTTCCATGTCTGGAGGCGCTACGATGTAATTATTGGATTTAGAAAGCCGCTCATACCACTCCTTTGTGGTGTGTTATTGAATGGGTCAGAAGCAGAAGTTTGTTACAGTGGAAAACTGAAAAGAAACCGTTTTACAGCGCAGGCTGCTACTAGCTCGCGGTTGGCTAATAAACAGGTCTGACCGTAGTCCTATTTATCATTGGTGTTGTTTTTGATTTTGAATATGATGCAAGTGTGTTTCTGAACTAAGACGTAGGCAGTTTATTCCATTTCAATGGCTACGGTTACAAGATGTTTTTTAATTCTGAATTAATTATTCAGAATTAAATAATTCTGAATTATTGTCCTTCAAGTTTACATGGAAACAATCATTTCGAATTAAGGTTTTACAAGGAAAACACGTTTTCTTATTTCCGCTTTAGATCCAGGAGTTGGGAAGGGTTCTGATTGGTTAGGGGCGTAAGTGACGTATTGAAGTATACCGGAAGTAAAAAAAAACTCAGCTTCCTGCTTCGTTTCGTTTTGACTACAACATAGAAAAGCGACATAATGAGAACCATTTTCGCTTGATTTGGATTCAACTTTTGAGGCAGCAGCTAGTCTATAGCATACTAGTTCACTTTCACGTGAACAGACTCGGTTTGAGTCCATTTGCTTCGGGCGGCCAGCACTGTATATGGTTGTCATGGCGACAGGACAAGGGAATGAGCATGCACAGAATGACCGGAACTTAAAGCAGAATGAAGGCATACATGATGGAGGAATTATTTAATTCAGAATTAAAAGGGGAATAAACCAGCCACCTGCTTCGGAATTAAGTTTAATTCGGAATGATCATTTTCATCCGGAATTAGGTGTTTACATGGTCATTTTTTATCTTTTAAAGCGGAATTAACTTTAATTCTGAATTAAAGAGGAATTAAAACTCTCATGTAAACGTGGTCATTGAGCCAGACTCACTACAGGAGTTGTTGTTTCAGCACCGTGGACAGCAGAATTGTTTGTTTGTTGTGTGCCATCCAAGCAATGACCATCCATTCATTTATTTATTTGGTGTCTGTGAAGGTATTTCATGAAAGTGGACTTTTTAAAATAAAAAACAATTTTATGTAAAATGACTGTGAGGGACTTTACCTTTGGTTTGTGGCATAAACAGGATGAAGATCACTGTGAGCATGGCCACCCCTTGCTACCCTTTGGCGCCGCCCCTGTGAGTTACAAACCATGTATTAGTTGATAATGTATAAGTTTATAAAAGAAAATAGCTCTTAAGAAGTTGTTATTTCCCCGCCATATTGCAGCACAAGTCTGTTTCAGGTGGGAGGATATCAGAGGCAGATGAGACCATCAAGGATGTTGTAATCAGTCTGGAAGAACGGATCCTGAAGAAGACAGTTGAGAAAAACTGAGCCAGAGAGACCTGCAGTGGTTGTTTAAGTTTGCAGGCTGCTTTGAAGTGAACAACACCCAGTCTCAGTCCACTGGTAGGCTGTCAGTTCAGCCTCTTCCTCTGATCAGACTGATCTAAAATTAGCGTGAGGTATCTAGAAGCAGCCAACGAGCAGAAAAAAGTTTGTTTTAATTGACTTAGAGGGGGAGCGAAATGGACACACACAGAAGGACAGGTGCCTTTGTACTGTTTGTGCTTCTGGTGCCTGTTTCCTGTCAAGGTAAGTGAAGCAAACAAGCTGTTTTATTCACACTGATTTCACAGAGTAGGAAAAAAAAGACCCATAACTTTAGTGTATGTGGCGGAAGAGACCCACATAACTTGGTTGGTGTTAAAAAAGATGTGTTCAGTTAACTGAGAATATCAAATCCTAAACCTGATTGTATTATCCTCTCTTGCATATTGTTGTCTTACGAAAGAGCTTTTAGCGAAGTAGTAGTGGTTTAATATCTATTTTAGGTTTACAGCTTCCATGTCACTTTTCATATTCTGATTTTTAAAATAAGATTTAACCCATAAAACTTTACCAGCTGCAACATTTAATTACATTTACATTTGATTTATATAAAAACAGTTTTCTTCAAGCAAAAGATCATTTATGACTACCCTTGGAGAAATCATTATAAATGAAGGAGTAAATTTGTCATCATTCTTCAGATGTCTGTCGGAGAGTCACGGGTGACATTTCAGATCTTTCCCCCCTACACAGCATTATCTTGGCTGGAAAAAGTGAGGTTCTGTTTTGATATAAGAAAGCATTTCTACTTTACATTTATTATTCTAAAACCGGTTTTCTTTTTTGGGAACACAGGAAGCTTAAGATGAATAAGTAATGACAAGCTTCCTGTCTTGTAATCACCAAAAATTAAAACCTGTTACACCAGATTTATTTCTAGAAGAGTTGTTTTTTTCCCCGTAGCTTTCTCTATGTAAAAAAAAAGGCTTAACCGCTGACGGCTTTTTACATTAAATATAAAACAATATTCTCCCTGATTTGTTTAGTTTGATATGAAAAATGTCAGTTTTTGTGATGAAAACTCATTTAAGTGTAGTTGATTTTTCTCAAATTGTCTCTTTTAGCTTGTAGTTAGAAAGGGTGAAAAAAACTACATTAGTGCTTCAGTCAGTCTCATTGTGATGAAGTAATTGGAGAAAGAAAAGAAAGTCTGCATAAATAAGCAATTTGCCTTTAGCCATTCTGCTGCAAATGGAAATATTACAGGGGAATTTTTGCTCGGCAGTTTGTCCATTTAATCAAACTTACACCGCAGAAAAACACCATCATACTCATGCATCCTGTTAAACATTTTGGTTACTTTATTTCTCATTTACTTACAGTTACACATACAGTTATCAATCAAGTACTAAAAAGCATAAATGTGAAGAGATTAGCAAATACTTAGCGCAAATAACATCCTAATGCCGTAACATGCCATTTTCTCCATTTATTTCCCCGTAAAGTCTTTTTAAGAATGGAAAAATAATCTTTTTCTACTAAATTTGATAACACAATGTGATTTTCAGGATATTCTCACTATTCATAAAAGTTTTATGTAATTTACACGGTAAATGTGACAAATTATTTTGTGCATCGTTTTACACACATTCCCCCCCAAAAAACGTATATGTGGTGTTTTTTGGGATTTTTAAGATCATCAGTAGAATTTGAATGCATGTCATATATAAAAATTGATTAACGCATTGATAGAACATTATTGATTAGCAAGCTGTTACGGCATGGGTCAAAACGTTTAGCGTTTGATGTGTGGAATGGTAACACGTTGATTCAGTTGTAACAAAGTCATATGTTAGGTTATGAGTGTTTGAACTATCCAACACTTGGCTACACCTGCTTATCCCAGGATTGCAGGGGTGTCCCTTTCCCAACTCTCAGGTCACCAGTCCGTCACACGGCCTACACCGAGAGAAACAACCACTCAAACTCATCATACTCACACATAGAGAGAATTTAAAAGCAATAGGGGCCACAAAAGTTGCTTAGCTACTCAGTAACTAATGAAGAACGAATCGGGGACTAATGATCAGAAAAGAGGTAAGATACTCATCAAATATGAACAAATAATAAATAATTATACAATTAATGATTATTGAATCATTAGTCTGTTATTGGGTTTTTAGTCCTTTTATGATTAACTGACTATTATGTAATCAATAGCTAATCAATAGCTAATCAATCCGATGTCCCTGGTATATGAAGCTTAGTTAATCATTAATGAATCATTGGTCCCCGATTCGTTCTTCATTAGTTACTGAGTAGCTAAGTTTGGCTAAGGGGCCAAATTTTGTGGCCCCTGTTGTAAAGTGTCACCCTATTATTTAACAAACGAAACTAAGTAAATAGAAATTACTCTTTTTTTAAAACAAATCCTTACAACTCTGTAGAGCTTAGAAATTTAACAGCCAGCTAGAACGACTTATCAGCAGATTAAACAAAATCTGATTGATGAGTATCTGTGATTCCTCTAACTCACATGATAAGGACTGAAACTTTAAATGTAAGAATGTTCGTGACAAGATGTGACACCTGCAACAGAATACAGCCTAAAATTCTTCACTGTGCACAAATACCACAAAAGAAACCCTGTTGTTGCCATGGCATCTTCAATTATTCCACATTTGTTAAATCACTTGGCTTTGTGCTGTTTATATTGGTATAGTTTGGGCTTGTGGCCTTCAAATGCACCTGCAAAGTCATCACATGGCTCTGAGAGTGTGCAGGTGAGCAGCTACTAATGAAACAAGATGTGGAACACAAAAACTTTAAGATAAAACCACACGTTTTTCTTGTCTTCAAGCTAACCAGCTGCATAACGGTGGCTTATTTTCTAATTCCCTGCATGAAAAGTGAACTAGCATGTCTAATTTTTCTATTTGGTTTCCAACACATTTTTGTACATAACATCAGCTTACACGTAAGCTGATCAAAGAAAGATAAAACTGAACAGAAAGATTAACTTCAGAGTTGCTATGGAAACGTTTTGGGGAATCTTCTTATGCAGCAGCTTTCCGACCCATTGCAGTGAGTGGAAGTTGCGCCATCGTACTTTCTAGTAGTATGAAATTTTAAATAATCTAGGACAAGCAAAATGTTGAATCCTGGTGTGTGGAAGTTTATGATGACAAGTTTTTGAGACAAGTTTATGATGATAAAGATCAAGATGCGATGAGGACGTTAAAGCCTCTAAATCACCATGGCTGGCTTCGTTTTCACTACTGAGCTTCTGTTCCAACCGCACTCTGAGATAAATGAGCCTCAGCAAAACCTCACGGCAGCCCATTGCACTGACAGGAAGACATTTAAGGTACTGAGTTGCAGATATGTAATTTCTTATTTCCTGTTTTGGGGGTCTCAGACACTCAGCTGTGCCTCACCAAAGTGTTGTTTTTCCATTCGGATTAACGTATGAACAAGTCACTTTTTAAGTCTCCCCCTAGAGTCTCTATTTCTATATTATAATTGGTTATTCTGTCATATATTGAGTATGTACATACAATATTATGTTGACTTTTTATTGCATTAATTGAAACTCTGTTTTTTGTATCCAAATATCAAGTCAAATTAATGTACAACGCTCATTTAAAAACATCTGTTGATGACCAGTGTTGTATATTAAAAAGTACTATCCTGATGTTAGAATTCAGGGTCTCTGCATGACAAATAAAACCACAATATCATTTAAAGAAGCTAATGTGTTTGAGGCTGCCTAACATTTTGAGGCAGTTGTCTTTCCTGTGTTCCATGGCTGGACCTGGGCACAGCTAGAAGTTTGGTGCTGTTAGCTTTCAGTTTTTAAGAATAATGTGAATTTAGAGGTTGGCGTGTCCAGCTTAGGTTGTTCGTTTTTTAGCTAAGCTTGCAGAACTGCACGTTTAAAATGAATTGGTACTAAATATGTGGTAAGACCACTCTTCATAATTCATTAAATATTTGTTTCAATGACCGAAAAAATATCATGAAGAGAACAGGAGGAAATCACATAAAAACACACCTTTTACAAACAATGAAAAGTTCCAGTAAAATGTCTGGATATGCTGTTTGTACATGAAAAAGACATTTAGAGGAGTAGCAGTTCATCACAGAAACATGTTCAAGAGGTTTTAACAGATGACTGCAACTGAAACGGACAGAGTGCTATGTAAGAGGGTAAATATGTTAGATTACAGAAGGAACACACGGATGTCATCCTGCACCCTGCATGACTGGTGGTGGTGGAGAGTTTCCAGCTGGAAAAAAAAATCACTTAGCTAAAGTGAAAACAAACTGCAGCCTAAAACAAAAAGAAAAATATTTGGGGCAAAAAAATAAATAAATCTTGGTTAAAGAGTTGGAGTACACTGCAAAGAGTATCTGCAGACAAATGTGGAAAAATGCGGAGGAAGCTCGAAACAGTGATACAGCAATCTGAAACTTGGTCAGTAATTAGCAGTCGATCTATAATGTAAAGTGCAGGCAGATGTTATGCAGTTATCATCAATGAAGTGCTTTAACTTCATATATATATATATATATATATATATATATATATAATGGACAATTCTTCACATCCTCTACACAACACAGTGAAGAAACAACAGAGTGTGTTCAGGCTTCGTCAAGTCCGGTGTAAGACGGAAAGGTACCGGAGATCATTCCTGCCAGCAGCCATCACCCTCCGGAACAAGGCACTATCTTCTTCATCTTCACATTCATTTTTTGGTATCATCATTGTCATTTAAAAAAAGAAAAAACTGCTACAACAATAATTTCCCTCTAAGAGGGATAAACAAAGTATATTTCCTTTCATTTCATATATATATGTTTACTGTATTTAAACCCCTCTGCAGCATAAAAGCAACCCCAATTAAAAAAACCTTGCACATAACAAGAGGTATATCACAAAAACAACTGCTCTCCCTAAATGTGCCGTAGCAGAATCAGGTCAGTACCTCCAACATTGTGCAACCGATTGAGTCTCTTTTCTCTCTTTTTCTCTGTAGAGGTTTTTTTCACTCATCCGGTCATCTGCTACTTCCTGGATGCGTTTCTGATGGTTTACTGCATTGTTGCCACGGCGTTATTCTTCAAAGAAAAGGTGAGTGTAAGTTTGTTTGGTTTTTATTTTAGATTGATTAATCTAACACTTGATGTGTTTTTCTTTCAAATAATTAATAATTTACTCAAATATGAAAACAAGCACAGTAAAAAAATAAACTGTTAATATGACTAATTCCCCTCAATGAATAACTTTGCAAACCAACCAATTTGTCCAAGTTGGTAAATTATTGTGTGTTGATAATCGATCAGGCTAATCAGTTATTTTGGTTGTAATATGAAGGTATCGGTAACAAGTAGGTCGACTTGTCACTTTTCTTGACACCTGACAGACTCAATAACAATTCTCTTTTTTTTTTAATTGACTTAGTTTAAATATAACAGACATGATATCAAAGCAGCAATTGATTGAGGTTTTCTTTCATTTCCATCTAGTTTTCCAACATGCCACCTCCTGTAGACTCTGTAAGTCCTCAAACTTAACATTTTCTACTTAATATCTTTATTTTTGGTAGATGGTGCTGATGATGACTATTTCCCAGCTGTTCATATTGAATACATACATTTGTGTGATAACGTCTGAATAAAAGTCTTTATTCTGCCTTTAACTAGCAGGAGGAAAAGGGAGGTATTTACCAGGTAAGAACATCTGTCTGACATCTAAATCCTGTAACTGCTGCTCTCTTGCGAGGTTTATTCTTTTTTTTTTTTCATTTTGCTCTAGGAGCTGGAAAGGCCAATGAATACTGATCCTTACCAAGCGCTGGAACCATCAAAAGGGAGGGTGGGTCACTTCCTGTGTTAGATGCTTCAGCTGTCATGTTCTCACCTGTTTTCTGTCTTAACTGCTCTTTTGTTGTTTTGTATTTCTAGAAAAAGGCTGGTAAAAAAAAGAAAGCTAAGGTAAGGGAGTTTACTTACTTAGATGGTCTGTCAGTCATAAGTCATTGTCATAGTTTTGGTTGATGCTTTAAAAAATAAAAAATAAAAAAAAAATGTCATAATTTATTTATTTATTATAAAAGTTCTAAGAACACAGACACAGTGTCCTAATGTTTTGTGTCTTTAATACATTCATGGGATGGGATCAACTTCATAAATGCTTATTATGTTAATAGAGCAGGAGAGATATTCTCCAAACACTTGATGACAGTGAATTAATGAAACGCTACAGATTGGATCGTGCAGGAATCGTGTTTGTGGTTGATCTCATTAGAGATGCATTTACTTCTCCATTGCTGTTCAGTGGTTTGTGGTAGATTTGAAAGCCAACCAACACAGCATCTTATAGGCCGGTCAGCAATCACAGACATCGATGAAAGCTGAAGCATTTTTCCCTCGTTAATACCAAATTGAGTTGAAATGTTGAAAGTGCAAAAATAACCAGCATGGCAATTAATATAAGCAAATCGATATAACTATCACTATGTGAATACTGTGCAAGTGGGCCTAAGTTTTCACATATTTTGTAGGATAATTTCAAACAGATATTTTCTTTTATGTGAATTTTTATTTACAATTAGACAGTCTTCATAAGACCTGGAATCACTCCTGAGCTAAAACTCCTCCTAAGTCAGGAGCTGTCTGGAGAGGATTCTCAGAATCTTTAGGAATAAGGGCCCAGATTTTCAACCAGATTGAGATGTGGACCATTTGATGGTCATGTTATTAAGTTGATTCATATTTCTTGAAAAAAATTTTTAACTCTCTTTGCCCTCTGACAAAATACATCACTGGTCTGGAAAAATTACATCAGCATCACAAAGCTCATTTTGATTGAAGGACTTAGAAATGTGTCCAAAATCTTAATGACGACCTGTGCACAGAGCTAATTTTTGCCACTTCCCCAGATCCATTACCTGACATCAACCCTCCATTATCAATCATTGTGGACATTTGCTTTATTTTTTCTTCACAGCCATCTTTGTTTCATTTGATCTGCACCAAACAAAATATTGCAGCGATCCGCCCTATACAGATTTGTGATTCATCACTAAACATCACTTTCATCCAGTCCACAGCCCATGTATACTTCTCTTTAGTCCACTCTGTGACCTTTTCTTTTATTTTGACGTTACTTGTTTATGCTTGGCTTTATGGATGTAAGTCCCATTTACCTCAACTAAATTCCTCCTAATATTCCAGCATTAACATAACATATATTTTTATATATTACTATAAATGTTAAATGACTGGAGAAAACAAACATATGTAGCCACAATCTCAGTTGCATTTTTTTTTTTTTTTGAAGGAGTCTTGTAATCCTTTTAAATTGTTTCCACCGTCAGCTCCCTGGTTGGGGTTATTTTTCCTCCTAGCCGGCCAGCTGCAACGCATTAAGTTTGGCAACCTCTTGAAACGGCATCTAACTAGTATATATTTAGAGTTGTGCAGATATTTGTTTTAAAAATGTCAATTACCAGATAAGTCCAGATTTTTTCCCTCTCTGTTTGACCTAAATAAAATAAGCCATTAGTTACAAACATGTCAAGCTGAAAAAATCAAGCCAACCATCCTCCTAGAGTGAACCTACAGGTTATATTTTAACATCACAGTTAAAAAGGTTCTGAAAGCTTTCGTAATTGGACTTGGTAGTAGATTTGGTCATTGATTAAGCTTTGTTACTCAAGTATTCACCCTCCGGAACAAGGCCCTATCTTCTACTTTAATTTAATTGTTTGTTTAATCATTATTATTATTTGAAAAAAAA
>JAOXYM010000013.1:11660155-11680654 GCA_028567055.1 Leptatherina wallacei
AAAAACCTTCTGCTACAACAATAATTTCCCTCAAAAGGGATAAATAAAGTATTTTTCATTTCATTTTTCATTTCATAAACTGTGACTTTCCTTTTGAACTCCTGCATATTCCCCTCCTCTGGTACATCAGAGCGCACAGCATATTTGGCATGAAGCTTTAACATCTTCTGTTCTCTCTACAGCAGAACCATACTCAGCAGAGGGATCAGGACCTGTATGAATCTTTGAATCCCACAGGGCCTCCACCGGCTGAATCTGCCCTTTGAGACGGCATTGCTAAAAAAAACAACTATCACTAGCTGATTGAGAAACCACTGCAGCACAAGTTCGTCTTTTATTAAGGAAATATTGTTTGGCTTTGTATTTCAAATGTGAGGATTTGCTGCAGTCTCACTTCTATGTTACTTTTCTTTATTATTATTGGTTTTCAGTTAACCAGACAAAAATAGCAAATTAAGATGTCTTGTTTATTATGTGAGCAGTTTTTCATTTAAAGCTGTAGTTGTAAACATGTTCTTTTAAGTGACATTTAATATATTCACCTTGCTATTAAGCCTTTTCTTTTCTTCTCTTTAAAAAGCCATTTTAACACAGTAAATAAAGTAACAGACTGTTTTAAGCGCTTCGGCTTAAGAACAAAACTGCTTGGCTGTATGTAACAAGAACCACAATATACCAACAAGAAAAGACAAAGCACATATGAAAACACTTGGAAAATGGTTTAATGATGTTTACAACAAAAAAGGAACTGTACATTTACAGTAAAGATTATCTTTGTATGTGTATAAAAACAAAACAAACAAAAATACAGCAGACAAATGCATCAAAACCTACTATGTATCCTGATTCACATACTTAAAACTCCTACACAATCTTTCCGTTCTATGCCACCATGACTGGAGGCTTTTTTTTCTCCTTTTTTTTTCTTGTTCTTTATCTATTTTTTTTTCTTTTTCAAAAAAGTTTTTTGTAATCAGATCAGAGCAGTGCCCCTCTCAGTGTTGTATTCCACGATGGAAACCAAAACTCTTTACATTTGAGTCCTGGAAAGTTAGTTTTTAAAATCAGACTGCAGAGTAAGAAAAAGGGAAATGAAACGGGAACACATTCCTTTAGATGAGCCCAAGCTTCCAACGTGAAAAGTCTTACAGAAAGTATTTCTTGAGATACGCAGACATAATATGTACATGGTTGGCATTCTGTTTAGTTTTTCTTTTCAGTTTGTTTTCTTTGTTTTTCTCTTCTGTTGAAAGCTGTGGTCACTTGGGCTGTGAACTGATAAATCGCACACATAACACACCCAAAAACATACAAAAATACTATATTTTTCACCTACCAAGAGTAAGACAGTTCTGCGTTTAGTTCCATGCTGTGACAGAAAAAAGAGCTTACAACAAACAAATGAGAAACAGACGCTTTCCACGCAAGTTTTTCTCAGAAATATACCAAAATATACATCTAAGCTTTGGAATTACTGAGGCTAGGACTAAAGCCAGTGCTGGGTTTGTCTCTTAATACACATGCTGCAGGGCGGAAAGGGAGAGAAAATACACAGAGACACACAGGACAGAGAGATATCTTTGGTATCTGCATTTGTCAAAAGTTAAATATTTGGATTTTTGCTTTGGGATAGCGCTTGTGAGGTCCTACAACCTCACATGGAGTAAAGCATTAAACAAAGTGTCACTGAAGCCCGTTGGCCAGAAGTCTGAGCCAGAGGGACATAGTCCACGCAGAGTGAAGGACCATGATGCATAGTGTCACAGCTGATCAGAGTCTGTAGTGAAGAGACGATGTCAAGGGGAGAGGAAAGGAGGAGGAGGAGGAAAAGAGGGAGGTTTAACGACCGCAGGATGTGTATTCCTGGAGACAACAAGGTTATGTCCTGGGATTACAGTGTACAGATGATGAGGAAGAGACAGACGCACTGAGACGTAGGAACAGCCTTTTCACCTCAGTCCTTGAGAGAGAAACGGTGGAAGGAAAAGAGAGAGGGTCGTCCTAGCAACAGAGCTCAATATAGACAAACATACAAAGTCCTGAGCAGGTACAGTGTGCACAGGATCAACCCTCAGTGTGTATTAACAAACATCACCCAGCTACCACCACAATGGTTCGTGCCCGTCAGAGAAGCCCGCTCAGTCCCTGCCCAGCCCCCTCCAATCCCCGCCCCCAGGCACTGGAACCGCTGCACCGACAGGATGCACATTCGCATGCGGTATAAAGAGAAATGAACAAATGATTTAAGAAAAACTCTATACAGATGAGCCGAGGGCTCAGGTGAGAGCGTGCAGCCCGGATTTGGTGCTGAGCAGTGAGGCGGGGATGGGCGAGACCATTGGTGTTGCTCGTATACAATCAAGTTAAAAGTCTTTGGTTAGCGTTGGTAACACAGGAAACAGAGCGGGCTGCGACGGCACACACAGTCATGTGGGAAGACATGCACATACCCGCACCTGGTCAGAGTGAAAATTTTAAACAAAACAGGATTGTCAAACTTAAAAAAAAAAAAAAAAAAGTATTCGAACATAAAGGGGCGATCTGTTTGTAGAACAGAAATAACTTAAGTGGCAGCAAAGGAATACAAATCATTAAAAATTTACTTTTATCTCAAGTCACAACAAATAATTTTGTTTTAATGCTAAGAGACAGTGTGCAGCTGAAGTACACAAAAATTGTACGAGAAAGACAGCAGACATTCATGAGCACTGGTGTAATCTGTCGCCCCCTTGTGGCAGCTTTTCCACAACCCATCATTAAGCGCAGGTACGAGCAGGCTTCTCCACTGACACAAGTTTGAGTATTTGTTCTTTTTTTTCTTTTTTTGTAACTTTTAAAAACTTTCCTTATTTCTTAAGTAGATTAAAGCAGGTTTCACTCAGTCTTGAGTTAGAAATGAGGTATACAACAGTTTATTTTGCCTTACTGGTGCTCCACATGTCCATTTTCCAAACATAAAAGACCAGCAAACCAGTGTGGTGGGCCATCATATTCTCACTTAATGTCTGGTTGATCCAAGAGGAGTATCTCAAAATCTCATCATCACCTTTTGAAAGTGAAACACTAAAGGCCAACTCAGTGCCAACAAGATGTTCCTAAGAGTTTAAGCTGTCCACAAATTTTAAATTCACCAAAACAAACCTCAGAGCTGGCTTGGTAATGGCTTGCTCAAAGCCTGTGGTTAATCAGTAGAGAACCTCAACCCAAACAACTAAAAAAATGACTCTTGTCACACACTTTAAAAAAAAAAAAAAAAAAAATCACTTTTCACGCCTGCTGGAAGATGGGGAAAATGCACCATAATGGTTTACAGACTGCCCTCACTATTCTCTCTTTACAATATTCACACAAACACACACACACACACACACACACACACACAACCACCTGCTGGAATTATTAGTAAAGCTTTTCTCACAGGTATCCCCAACCTGTCCGAGTCATACCTACAACACATAGGTAGCAACATAATCATCCAACGTTCTAAAACGCCCTTAGCGCACTGTATTGTTTCAATGAAAACAATGCACTGGATGAGCTCAATGCTCAGGTTCGCATTCGCGCACGCGCGCACACACACACACACACACACAGAACAACAATGCTACAATGCTCATGTCTTCTACGTAACAATAAGGCATAAATGATAATGTTAATCTTTTCTGTCAAACTAAGAAAGCCAGTGATCTTGCCCTCTCACACTATACAACACAATTAAAGGCATAAAGTAATAGTTTAAAAAATACAAACAAACATATGATTGTTAAAAACAGCACAGCAAATCAAGTCCACAATGACTCAAAACATGAAAACAAAAATAAAGGATTAAGATCAGATGCTTTAGAGTCTCCTACCAACGACAGGACCTGTCTTCCAAGGAGCGCCAGTATAAGCCCCTCCAGTTTAACGACATCACCAACACACGATGGCGAGTCACGCTCCACTGGGTGCGCTCTCACATTTCCTCAGATCTTTTTTGGTCTTGTCAGTTTTTAAAAAAAATTTACTTTGTAATAAAAAAAAAAAACAAACAAAAAGATTCAGGGGAGTTTTTTTTTTTTTTAGTTAATTATGATAAACACTACATTCAGTCTTGATAACATACTGGTTCAAATATAAAATATGAATATCTTACAAGTGTTTTTATATATATATTTATACGTATAGAATTAAGAAAAGATTGTTTTTCTAATTCTTAAGTCTTTCCTCAGATAAATATTTCAGTAACATCCTATGGTGCCAACTGCTTCAACGTGCTAGCAAACGTAACTACAAACAGCACTGGAATAGGACTCAGTTCTCTGGGCCCCTCGGGGGCTCCAAAGGTGGGGAAACCAGCAACACGAGCAGCCAGACATCCACCAAGCTGCAAAGATAAAGGCTTTCACTTTGGCAAGAAGGATCTCAAAATCATATTTAAACCTGGAAATACCCCATAAATAGTAGTACTAGAAAATAGCAGTAGTAGGTTGTCCTTTTTACGTACGGTTCCTATGTATGGTTCAATAGTATAAACCTTGAATGGCGAGCCAGACAGTACTTTTTACATTCTACAATGTTTTATACACAGAAATGTTTAAAAGTGAACCTTATATGTCGAAGTGTTGCTGAGGTATATTCAGTCAAATAATTCAAGAGAAAAGAAGCACACAGAGGATAGACATGGACAAATTTCACTGCTTACAGCCACAATAATAAATCACTGCGATCATTCAGTTTAATGTGTAACAATGCTACTTCTGTGTGGGGTGTAACTGAATGTGTTGGGTAAAGATATAGTTTGGCAGGTTTTAAACTAGTCCACAGACAGATTTTGGGCGCAGCATGTTGTTTATTTATTAACACACTGGTTCAAGGTGGTGGTGCTGAGAGGAGGTGAAGAATGTTCTCTGAAGATCAGATCTATGCATTTACATAGGTGAGCCCTCCAGCTGAGAGGGTCCCGACTACAAAACCCTGATTTTCACAGGATGTAGTCATAAAGCTATAAGGAAGCATGCAGGCCTCTGGACAGCTCGTCTCCATCGGGAGCTTCAGCAGCAGGTTGTTAAAGCTAAGTTTCTGTGTTCCGTATCCAGCAGCACCAAATCAGGAAGGAAAAAAAAAGAAAGAAAGAAAAAAAGAAAATCTGGCATCGACTGAAGTGGGAGAGGAAAAAAAATTATTTGTGGAGAGTATAAAGATCTTAACGTCGACTTGTGTGCTCAGACACAGCAACTACTGAGGAAAACCACTTTGGTTCAAGCTGTTGTTTTATGGCTGAATTTAAGCACAAAACCAATAAACAAACCCCTTCAACAATGGTCCAAAAAAAAAAACCAAAACTGCTACCACAACATATTAAGAAAAAAAAGGGTGGGGAGGGGGGGCCATCAGATGGCTCCCAGAAACCCAGATCATTAAAAGGCGAGGCCCAGGTGGCTATAAAAAATTATAATAATAACAATAATAACAAAAATTACAAAGTAAGAAGAAACAACTTCCTAAAACCCCAACCCACTAATCCCTCTTATTTTTGGTAAGTTGTGCTGCCAATCGAAAATTGAGCTATGAGACACTTTATCAAATTAAACAAACGTAATCTTTGGAAATGATCATCAAAATATTGCATTTCTATATTCTGTTAATAATGAAGAGAGATTCTGTACTCATAAATATATTGACTAGACTAAGCTACAGCAACTACACACAGCAATTATTTTAAGAAATCTTTTTGGTATATCTTAAAGTACGTAAGTCAGTCAAATGACTGCGGACAGAATAAAAAGACAGAATTTCATTCCTCCCAAAACAGGCAGACTGCAGCTCAACAATCCAGTTTTTGGTACAGATACTGTGCACAAGTAGATACAACAGTACTACTATTAAAAAGAAAAAGAAACAAATAAACCACAATACAACAACCACATCAAGCCGATGCCACCATACGTCTGGTATGGTGACAAAGATCCATGAACTAGCCCACCTCAGAACAATGTGGATCACACAGCTGCTGAGGTTTCAGCATCTGCCAGAGCCGTCAGCAACAAACACTTTCTGCCTCTGAACTCAAACACAATGTACAGTACTCCAATGGATATCACAAACCCAAACGCTCTCATTCAGTCGCAGGACTGCGCGTCTGCAGCTCACTTTAAAGCTCTCAATGTACTGTTTTCAGTCATTTCCTGTCAGTGTTTAATCCACACCTAGACCATCATTTTACAAAAGCTTGTCGGCATCTTTGCTGCCGCAGCAAAATGTAAAACTCAGTGTTTCCAGAAGAGAGACTCGGAGAGACCCACGTTGTCCCTCCGACCCTTAAAGCAATGATAACCTTTATATCGGCCACTTATTACTTGTTTTTAAAGCCTTATAACCACGATTAAAAAGTGATACTTAAATCTTAACTTAATATTAGACTTACAAAGTTCAGAAAAATGTCAAAAACAATATATAAAGCAAAGATAAAGAAAAAAGTTTCTAAAATATAAATCTGATATGATTTAAGTCAAGGCCTGTCAAAAAAGAAAACAAGAAGAAGAAGATAAAGATAGGGTGAAGCACAAACCCCTGTTAGTAATGAACATTGTGAAATTAGTAAAAATCTGTCAAGTGTGAATGTTAAAAGACAAGTTTTTGTTTGTTTTTTTTTTTGTTTGTTTTTTTGGTTAGAAGTTTCAGAGAAGATTTTGCCCTGGAAACAGGAGGATATATGTACAAAATGTGAACAGGCTGACAGTGTCGGGGATACGTCCCTCCTGGACACTGCTCAGGGTTTGTGATAGGCGGTAGGCCAACAACTGTGTCCATCTGGCTTCGGTTTGTTGAAAAATGTCCAAGAATCATGAGCAAAAACACAGGGGAAAATAAAAAAAAAAACAAAAAAAGGCCCAATCTTATTGGAGGTTGTTTTCTTTTTGGTGGCAGCAAAAGGATTGAATAATGGTAGATACAATGCAAAGAACATGGGGTCCTAAGTGAAGCACAGAGCCTATTTCAAACAACCACCTTGTTCCCTACACGGTGTGACAGAAGTAGTGCTCAACGTAGGGAACGTAGGGCGTTAATTCGAGATTAAGCTCGACTTGTCTCACTGAGCCTTGGAGGCAGTGGTAATGGTCGAGGCCTGCACAGGCACGGCAGCCGTGGTGGCTTGATGGTGGGCGTCAGCAGTGACCTGCAGCCCCGTTCCTGCCGACACCAGGCTCACAGGGTTGCTGGTGAGCAGAGACAGGTTCTGAGGGTTCAGGAAAAGTGGCGTCACCAGGTTGGGGGTGTTACCGGCCGAGGTGTTGGCGAACAGCAGGTTACCACCTTCCAGAGAAGTAATGGGGATTGTGCCACCTGATGCCAGTGCTGTGGAGGGGAGAAAGCAGCCGTTTGTGTATTTAGAGACCGAACACAACAACAGCAACAACAACAACATGACTGCGAGGCTCAGTTTCAGTGTGTGGAAGGGAAAAAACAGTTCTTACTAAGAAACTAAATATAGATAATGTTTGGGAGGAAAGTTTGATTAGATTGAAAATTAATCAGCACGCCTCCGAATTTCTCTTTGCAGAATGTTTTTTCCAGCACTATATTTATTATGGCTCAGCAGGATTAATTTCACTGTTCACAGAAGTAAATTCCTCTCAGCAGGATTAAACCTAATGGGCGTGTCCTTACTTACTTTAGTCTAATTATGCAAATGAGTTGAGTCTTCATGCAATATTTGCCTTCATTACACACATTACACTATTAGGTTGTTTTGATGACTTTATGCAACCTGAGCAACAGAAAATATCTGCGCAACATAAGATTGTCATTGTTGTAGTACACACCTTGAATGGTAGCCAGGGTACTGTTACTCATGAGAGCAGGACTAAGGGCACTGCCGAGACCCCCGGGAGCCAGACTGAGGAGAGCACCCCTGAACACACGGACAAGGTCATCTGGCTCAATACAGAACACCACAGAGGTCAAAATGAAAGGTCTTACCTGAAAATAGTTTGTACTAACCCTGGTGCGAACTGAGAGGATGCCATCAGTCCTGGGCTGAGCCCTGCAGCGGCAGCCATGGCTGCAAAGCTGGCACTAGTGGGCAACTGGGCAGCATTCTGCAGCGCTGCAGACAGCCCCGATGCCGTCACCATCACCTGACCCGTGCCTAAACTCGTCGCTATGGACGTTGGTGCCTGGGTGACAATAGTCTGCGCCTGAATGCCAGCTTTGCTCTCTGTGGATGTGGACTGATTAGTCGTCAGAGACGGGCTTAAAGATGGAGAACTGATTGCTGTGGTAACCATAGGTGCAGTGGAGATGACAGATGCAGTGTTTGTGGCTCCAACGGTTGTGCCTTGGTGGGGACAAAACAAAAGATATTTCATTCCTCTTCTCTCCGTGAAGGGAACACTACAATGCCCAAAGATGACTTAGATGCACCTACATCTTTATCTCATGAAATATGTGTTTATAAATGAAAACAGCCTCAACTTCCACCACCTGGGTGCATATCCTTATGCTGCTACATGCTACACAATAGAATATTGTAGTGTTTAAGATATTCACCCACACGTGTGCAAATTGAAAACTACTTAAGACAAAGAGCAAATTGTCAAGAGTTTTATCAGAATGGTGATGAATAACAGGCTTTCTGCTAGCCTAAATTTGCTGCTGTTTGTTTTCTGATTGTCAGCTCTGACAAAACCCTGTCCCATTATTTTGTATAATTAGATACACATCTTTCAGTTGTCCCACAATGCAATTTTGTGGTAAAAAGAGTTGAATGGAGAGCAGGTATGTTCCAACTGCAGGAGAGCAGTGGAGATGGAGGAGGGAAACAATTTGCATATTCATTGTTCTGTGCATATAAAGTGAAGCAGAGGTGTATAGTTACAGCTAAACCATTGTAAGGCAGGAAGGGATTATTTTCATGGGGAAAAAAAGTAGAAATATGCAGATGTGATAACCAAATGAGAACTAGGGCTTCAATCTAGAAGTGTAACTTAAAGGCAAACATGCAAAGACACAGTGAGCGCTAACTCACCTGTAAAGGACAAACTGGAAACACTGGTGCTGGTGAGAGGCATCACTGGGTTTACAGTCAGAGTAGTGGATGTAATAGTTGGACTACTAACAAGGTTTGCTGTGCTGGCCACCTGAGCAACAAAATATGAGAGGGACTAAATGAGCAACTGTGCCTTTACACATCAGAGCAGATTCTTTCTTAGCTGATAGAACACATGGGAAAAATCTTGGCCATATATAATATTAAACCTTAAAATAAGAGAAATAAGAATCAATTCAGTGAAAGTCTTCCAATCTTTACCAAAGGGCTGCTGGGAGTAAAGATGGTTTTGATGGGCGCGTTGCCTCCTCCACTGTTGCCACTGCTTGGGGGGTTGATCCTCTTCTCTTTCTGTCGGCGATTGCAGAACCAGACCCGAATCACCTCCTTTTCCATGTTGAGCTGGTCAGCGATCATGGTGATCTCTTCAGAGGTAGGTTTTTGGTTCTGCTTGAAGAGGGCAAAGAAGCCAGGGATTCCCTGTCAGCACTGAGGAGCCTACTGCACCGTGTTATCAACATGTAGGGTTGAACCAAAATGTATAGCAGGGCTATACACGGAGTCTACAAAACTACTAATGGGAGAGGCTACCGTGTATTAAAAAAAAAATCTTGATATTTGTGGCTGGTTTAGCAGCCATACATGTGGCATATAATATAGCCGAAGAGGAGCTGCCTTTTACTAAATTCAAGTCCAAGAAGACAATTATCAAGAAAAAGATTAAACATAAATCTGTAGGAGTGAAATTTGCCAGAAGCAGCACAGCCTCATGAGCCATTTCAAAGTTTAAATGTTTAGTTAATAAAGATTAATATTTTCCAATACCTTATTCTGGTTCACATTAATTCAAATAACCAACAATGTCTTTGGGTAATGATTAAAAAATGAGTCCTTATTACGTTACAACTAAGTGCCAAGAGTGATGCTTTAATAAGTGGGATGCATCTAAAAAGATTTTTGGTGGTGCATCCAAATTAAAGTTATGTTGACCGTGCACCGTTAGTCTGGAGCCCTTTATAGCGTGATCATTTTTTATATATTGTACTGGTTAAATATATCGCAAAAAACAAAACCCATAAACCCATAAACCTGGGAATTTGAGCTTCTCACCTCCAGAAAGCTCTTTTCTAAGGCCACTCGAATGTTGGTCTCGATACTGGTCCTTTTCTTCCGTCTGCGGTTGATGCCCTCTATGCCCATGCCCGAGGAGCCCAGGGCACTGGGGCTGGATAAGGCCTGGTCAGATGTCAGGTTCTCTGCACAAACAGCACCGACACAAAGGAAGGGAAGGGAGGTAAAGACAAGGTATATGCTGCAAAGGTTGTTGGGGTAAAGAATGATGTCCTCCATTTACATGGGTGCCACAGCACCTCTGCTTCCCCCCCTACAGGTGTGTCAGAGTAGGACCACTGATCTTATGCCAATAACAAGAGAATGCAATACAGACATAAAAAACTGATTGCCGTATGATTATTTAGGTGGGTTCAGGGACTAACCTGCGTCATTGAGCCACTTTTCCAGCAAAGGCTTGAGTTTGCACATGTTCTTAAAGCTTAGATTCAAGGCCTCAAAGCGAGAGATGGTAGTTTGGCTAAAGTCATTTCCATACAGCTTCCCCATAGCCAAGCCAACGTCCCCCTATGAGAGGGGGGAGAAAGAGGCAAAGAAATATGACAGCATAAATTATTTAAGCTCCTCTTGACTTTGATAAAAGTCTTAAAAATAAATCTCTGCTCATCATAAATTACATATTTAGAAGTTTTCGCCCCATGAAAATAATGTCATAATGCCTTGAAATGGTCTATAAGTAACTTTTTACTTTTGTCTAATTTAATATGCATAGAACTATGAATATGCAAATAGGTCCCCGACTCTTTTTGTACTGCTTGCCTAGAGCTCCTCAACTTCCACTCTTGTTCACACAAACTAGTCTTTGCTACATAGCAGCAAGTTGTAATAAAAAGGGATACAACCAAATATGTTCAAACTGGAGACTGGTTCTAAATAAGAGCAAATTGTACAGTATGAGGCACAGTATAGAACAGAATGTATTTTTAACGATAACAGTCATTTCTGAAATCATGCCTATCCTAATAAAAACACTCACATAAACATTATATCAACTCTACAAGTATACAAGAGTAACTACTCACATATACATACATACTATTAAAATCCCGTAAGCACACGTACACTGTATGCATTTGAATGAGTGACTCACTTTCCATTGACTCGGCAAGTCACAGGAACTTGCTCTATTAAGGCTGATTCTTTCTATATTTACATTATTAGCCAGAGTCTGCCTTCTTTAAATGACTCATTGCTGTTGGTAGGCCAACTCCGCTCCATTAGTGCCACCTACTGGACATTACTTTAAACATTTTACTTTATATCTTGATTTAGAATCCAAGCGTTGGCATTGTGCGCTCCGGGGTTGTTACCTGCTTCTTCCATGACAAAATTACCTCTCACACACCCATACTACCTCCTCATTCAAACCAATATCAAAAATATTATTGTGAATTTTGTTTTGTTTATATACAAAACATTACCCTTGTATATATGTGAGAGTTGATTTGATAGATTTGTGCGAGTGATTGACACACACGTAAGCAGGATAAAGAGAACTTCCTTTCCATTGAAGTGTATATTTACATAAAAAAATCTAGTTTGCTCCTTGATTCATTTACGTAAATCTACATATGAAAACATCCACAGGTGTTCACTGTCAAAAGAAAAACACACATTTGCACATCTTAACAAGACTGATCTCTTTAGTATTACACACACCTGCGTGAAGCCCAGCTTGATTCGTCTCTGCTTAAAAGTCTTGGCAAACTGCTCCAGCTCCTCAAGATCACTAGGCTCCTCCAGGGTGGGGGTGTCCAACCGTTTGGGTGGGGTCTGACTCTGGGGCAGGGACTGAATAGGTGTGGCTGCTGTTGTGCGGGTTGGAGTTGCAGGCTGGGAACAGCAGAAGCATAACAAATGGGATTTTTTTTTTTTTAGATGAAAAATCTTCAAAAGGGATTTTGAAATGGGACAGTAAAATGAAAAAAAAAAAAAGCATCAAGCAAATTTCTAAAATAGCTGAAGAAGCCTAGGCGCCGTCAGTGTAACAGACATAACTCGTCTCTAAAGCACCTCTTCAAAACTTTTTCATAGTTTAGAAAAGAGACTTGCATCATTACCAACCTGAGTTGCAAGGGTGATGCTTGGTTGAGTCGGCAGGAGGTTAGCTTGGCTTTGAGGTAGTTGAGTTAGAAGACCCGGGGTATGCAATATGCCTGAAAAGTGAAAGACAGATGGTGAGAGCAGATAAAACTGAGCTTCAATAGCAATTTAATACTCTTTAATCTGCATGTAAAACAAACAGAGCATTTTTACTCACCCTGTTGTGCCTGCGGTGTCTGTGAGATGATGAACTGGGGCTGGATTGGTGTGGCAATCGGGTGGCCAGGCTGAACCAAAACAAACTGAGGCAGACTTAGATTCTGGTGTTGTAGCTGCTGCGGGAAAAACAAAAGCAATTACTTCAAACCTATGGTCAGGATTTGTCATGGAAGTAAGTCCCAGAAACTATAGTGACTTACAGAGGCAATCTGGATGGGCTGTGACAGGGGCAGCTGGGTAATAGGTGTGGCTGCGGTGGCCGAGATGTTGGCCCCAGTGGTGCTGTTCTGCTGGCTGGCTGAATGCTGCACGGCTGCAGCCAGGAGCTGAGCCTGGGCCTGCTGGAGCAACAGCTGCTGCTGTGGGGTCAAGGTCAACTGAAAAGACAACAGCAGAGAAACACTAAAGTATCAATTATGGAAAACTGTAATGGTAACTATGGATAATAATTTATGAGTAAAACATTCAGACTGGTAAATAAGTGTCACAATAATCCAGTTTTGGCTTTGATACCCATGTAAAGTTTCATATATAACATAATGATTATGATTATAATAATGCTGTTATATTATAATCAGACTTTCAAGTATCATGAGACACAGACTTAAATTACAATTGCTTGGTTCTTGTATTATCAAGAACAGGTCAAACAGTATCACTGTTTTGGCTAACAACTGATTCATCAGCTGTTCATTGAATAACACTACTGCTCTGTCTATCCCAGTTTCTTCTATATCATTTAGACTGGTTTTCATTCTTTCAAAACTGATCTTACACCAGGTTTTCCATTTACCATATCAAATTACTGCCCGCTTATGTTGATTTGCACAACTTTCCACAAAGGTATCGAAGCCTTATTAAAAACTTTGACTACCTTGACAAAACAAATATAAGCCTATACAGGCAAATGGATGGAGGACTCATGCAGTTGAGCCAGGCACAAGTGCAAATGAGCATGTTGATGTAATCTTCATACACAAATCCACATGCATGGTAAACATTCACTCCCGCATAGCACAGCAGAAGCCGCATCAGCCGTCCGGTCTTCTTAACGACAGCAAGGCCTTGGGGAAACGTGGATGTGAAGCTTGATATGCTGGCCTGATGAAGAATTTTAAGACACAGAAACCATGTCCAAACCCTTCCCATGATTTGTTACGAAGAAATTTGGACAGACACTAATAACTGCAAGGATGAGCAGGCAAACAGGCATAGAAGCCAACAGCTTTAAGTCTGAGAATCAGGGCAAACCATCATTTCACCAACTATGTCTTTGAAACAGCGTGCGCATATTGAGGCGTCAATTCAGGATGCATGGGAACGACCGGGTTTTAAATGAGAGCAATGGTCCCACTTACTCCAGCAATCTGTCCCCCAGCCAACATTAGCTGGGTTTGAGGCAATACGCTTTGCTGGCTGGAGGTTGGAAGAGCACCCGAGTCTTCTGACTTAGACTAGTGAAGGTAGAGCAGAAAAGGAGACTTAAAAGAAACCTTCCAAGGAGTAACTGGATCTTAATTTCATGTGTTCTTAATTCCATGTGCAACTGCTATCATAAAAATAAGAACAAGTCACTGATCATTTTAATTAAAGAAACCCAAATAAATGTTCAATTAAGAATTCAACAACCTAAATAAAATAGTAAATCTCTAATCATCAAATCACATTTCTGTGCTACTTGAGTGGCTTTGTCAGAGCCCACCTTTAGTCTTTAAGCAATGAGAAGAATTTGAAATAAAAAGGCAGCAATAAAGTGGATATTTAAAATGTGCTGCAGCCTTCAGAGACAAGGAAAGTGAAGGGAGGGGAAAGTTGAGATGCTAATTAAAATAACTGTTATGCAGCGCATGTAAATTCTGCATAGATTTGCATATTCTCGGCCATCTGTTTCCGAGCAACCGCAGAGCAGCTAATTAGCATACAGGGTTGATTAATCTGCCTTGTTGCCAGGCGACACTGAGAGCCTGGCTCATTTAAATGAACTCTCTCTGCTTGTGAATGTTTGCGTGCAGATGAGCTCTATTCAAACTTCATACCTTGTGTTACTGTAAAGCTACAATTATACAAAAACATTAACAGTTACATATCTGCTCCGTCCACAAAAACAAGAAGTTGCTTGGGGTAAATAATGTGAAGCATACGCATGCATGCATGGATGATGTGGTACCTGTTGGAGGAGGGCTTGTGCATGTGCATTAGCGATTGTGGTTGGCATCGTCTGCCTATGAAAGTCCAATCCATTGGTTTGGATTCCTGAGGACAGAAATACAGCTAATGAAATAGCTAATAAAAAAAAATAAAAAAAAATGTGTACTTTGGTGGTTTAGCTGATTAAGCAAACTTTAGTTATTAACATTTCATAAAAGAGGAATGCAAGACTGAATGCACAGTAAGGTCATAAACAGTTTCTTAAGCAACATCAACAGTGAATATTCATGTTCACCATGAGTTTGATTATTAGCATCACAGAATTGCCAAAGCAATTAAGCACCACAATATTCAACAAACACAAAAGATGGGAAACTGCTCTATGACAAATAAGTTCAAAGATTGCAGAAAGCTACCATTTTTTGTCAAAATTAATTACAAAGATTGACAGCAGTGAGGTTTCTGGTTTGTGTAACAATAATGTTAAAAAAGACTGTTTGCTATGATTTGGAAACCTGTTGAATGAGGAGTTAAAACTCAACATATCCAGATTTCAGCCAAGCTTTAGGGGGGAAAAACCAAAAGAGGTGAATATCACTTACCGGTGTTCCCGTCAACACTTTCCATTGCACATTTAGTAGTTTCTGACTGATTATTCACTTTAGCATCTGAAAGAGCCAAACAGACAGAGTGAGATATACACATACCCACTGTTGCTAAAACCTTGCCAATGATTTGAGGCGTACTCTCACTTTAATATTTTTACCCAGCAAAACCATTGACACATTCAATCACTCAAAGCAGCAGAAAATATTACAGAAGAAAATGTGATGTTCTATAAAAAGAAATCTCATTAAATGACACTTAATGCAAATATGCCACACTGTCCTTTCCTGTATCAGATTACAAACAGCAAAAACCTAGCTAAGCTCCATCACAGCCTCATCAAAAAACTCACCCGTTCTCACTCCACCTGTATTTTCCAGCATTGTTGCTGAACCTATCAAGTCAAACAGCCTCAGCCATGCAAACCCACCAACAGGGTGTCCAGCACTCACTTCCTCCTCCCACTCTTCCCTGTCTTCACTCTCCACTGGTCAGCAGTGAGCACAGTTCAATACAACCACAGGCACACACAGACACGGGGTTAGTGTCCACCACACGGTCTGCTGAACAACACTGGGATACACACACTGGGAAAGCCAACAGGGTTTAGGCAAACAGCTCTCTTTGCCTCCCTCTTTTCTTTTCTTATAGCTCTGCCCCTTTCTCTTGTACTGTGCCTACTTTGCGCTCTCCCTCCCTCTCTCCTTCTCTCTCTCGTGTGCCAAGATTGTCTGTACTTCTGAAAAAGTTCACCCTCTCCCCCTCTTGCTGGAATGAAACAAACGACAAGTGCAGCTGGCAGCCTCCTCCAACACTGCCTCCCCCCACCCCTCCAACTCTATAATGAAGCATAATCAGTATTCAGCTGATTAAAGCCGTATGCAAATCTGCCCCTGCCTCGTTAGCAATGCAAGGCTTTGAAGTCCTGCGAGCAACGCATTTCACACCGGGCTCTGAAAGCTTTCTGCATAATTTAAACCCCTATAAATATTTATCAGCTCATTAGCATATTAATTGGATGGCTTTTGGAGGACGATAAAAACAGGGGAATAAGGACGACAGAGAGAGGGGAAAAAAGTGCTCAAACTAGCACTTGGTGCAGCAGAGGGAGGGGAGACAGCAGCACAAGACCAATTACTGTGCGAGTGCAGGCCTAAAAAGTAATTAGCTAAGAGCAGGTAAAGGGCTGAAGATATCCCAGAATGCAGTAGGAGTCTGTCGGCAGGGGTCTAGGCATGTTAGCAAGGTGAACTGCATTAATAGAGTGGCTGTGACTGCTCGATCAGAACATCTCCAGGACTGGGCCAAATGGCTAAAAAGAAAGGGGTTTGGGTCTGAAGTGGGGGGAGTGGGGGCTCGCTCAATCGGAAATAAATAACTCTACATTAATACACCACAAGCCTGTCATTACTGCAAGACCCCCTGTGGCTAAAGCATTCCACAGCGAGTGACTGCAGAAAGTGGGTGGCGGGCTGTTGCCATCTATGTTTATGAAGTGTTGGGGATTAACATATTTAGATTAGCTTTACATTCCATTAGTGTTTCATTTTGGGGCCCTTTTAAATTTATTTTCTGCATGTGCCGAGAGTTAATACAGCAGGAAAACAGCCCAGTTATGAGGCTGCACAGGTGTCTAGTGAATCAGAGTGACTTGAGTGGAATGCAGGGCTGTATTTTGGTCTACTGGGGAAGGGGCTTACCAAGTAAATCCACAACAACTGCTCCTGGCTAGAGCTCCAATCAACCTCTGCACTTATCCCACTGCCTGACAGAAGGTATTTACATACTGGCTGACCAAATCAAACAATGCCAAGAGGGTGTTAATACGTAAATACTGAAAAGTAGACTTGTCTGCAAAGTATGAGATTCTGGTGGGGTTGTTTTTCCTTTTCCCATCCCTTCTACCTTTATATTACTACTTCCCTGTTTGTGTGCTACTGTGTAGCAACTCCATCAATTAAGACAACAAATCGACTTAAAACTTGCAATTCAGTTTGTGCATTTATTTTCCCAATTGCCAGAAATGTTTGTCTTAGAAAAAAAGACCCTTCTGATTGGAAAAAATGGATTATAACTATAAATTTAACTGTCCTGTATATGTCAGGGTGCACACACCTGCTTTGACACCCAGTTCAACTCCTAGCCACCAAATGATGGCTATAGTTGCCGTGTAGCATTTCCACACTACATAACAAAAACAACAGGATGTTATCTCACAACTTGTGCCTGAAAGGTCAAGAAACAACTTTCTGACTTCAAGCAAATTAGAAAACAAAACAAAGTGAATGTAAAGGCAGTTATCAGCAGCACCCTCCAACACATGTAGTTACTTGGTTGAATGGTTTGCAAAGCCTTGCCATGGAACAATGCATTATACAAATATCCTGCAAAGAGAATTTCGAAACCGCTATCTCATTAGCACTGTAATATGGGAAGGCTGGCAGAATACAGCAGAGACGTTAATGTGAGCTTAGAGATTCAACATGAGACAGAGCACTTAATTAGCACATCCGTATTCCACCCTGCTACCTATATTCATGTTAAACACAGAACACACCAAAACCACTTTTTCTAGGTCAGTTTGAGCACCAAGTACAATTTTTAAAATACTCAAGATGTTTGGTCAAGGCATATTATCTTTCAATTTGAAGCAATTAACCTGGCGGATTAAAGTTTCCCAGCTAAATCCAGCACTGATATCAATATCCAAACTATTTCAAACTGCTTTAAATGCCGGTCAGTGCATCAAACCAAAACAGTCTAACATCAGAGAGTAGAAACTGCAACACTGGACTGAGCACACAAATGAGCAAAAATACTGGATGCAGTGTAATTTGATGAACAGTAATGGGGCTAACACCTCTGTAAGCTACAGTGGTATCTCTCTTGGGTGGTCATTAAGGAGCTGTATATAGACTAGGTGGAAAATTCAATCTAACCAAATTAAAGTGTGATTTCTCAGGGATGACAAGGAGGAATATCTAACTACCACCACTAAGCACATGCAAGGGTTAGCCACATGATTCATTGCTACAGTTTGATGGAGACGGCACAGATTCACATGTACATTCACCAGCTGTGAGATAATATTTGCATTAACTTCTGGTTATGGAGTGCATCAAATACAGCACCTTTTCAGCTTCTAAAAAGAATGTTGACCGTTTTCTCCACAACTCTCCCCGTTTAGTTTCATCCATTAAAAGAAAGGACACTTTATTGCAGCTGAAAAACAATATTCTGAATAGTCTGAATATTTTCCAGCTAAACCCTCTGTCTTCACAATGAGTGCTGTGTTTTAAAACTGTTATACACCCTGTTAGTAGCTAAAAATGGTTTAATGAAATACTTGCAAATGTTTATTAGTGATCTTAATTATGGCAGACACATGACAGCTATCAAGAACAACATGGTAATTGTTGCCTGGTGAATGCAACAATTTGTAGTTCCTCCAGGGGCCTAGATCATAGATCATCTCCTACACCTACATCGCAAAAGCTTTTTTTTTTTTTTTTATCTCTTTGCATTACTTGAACTGTGTTTTCCTCTCTTTTCTGGATGTTTAGTAATATAAAGACTAATATACATTTGCTGTTATTGATCTTATCTTCATCCTTGTTTGTTTGTTTTTTAAAGATAATGGGCATTCTTGGTCAAATATTTGATGCGTATTGCTGTATTCATGATATGGCATTCTTGCATTAGACGGGAATGAATCACTTTAGCACAAATCCCAAGTAGTTTAAGTCCTGAAGAGACCACTAAACTCTTATAATCTACATCTTTCTTCCTACAGACAGAAAAGACTTGTCTGACTGGAGCCTTCGTGGAGGCTCTCTCAGTACTTGAGATGGCATGTCCTGAATTTATTACAGCGGGTGATGCATTATTCATAGCAACTGTGTTTACATCAATGAATATTCATGATGGAACTACAAGGCTGGAATGAGGGTGGAACTGTAAAACTGATTAAATGCGAAAAGTAGCTTTAGTGTGACAGAATTATTTCTCATCTGTTCTTTAAGGAGCCTAGCTTAATAAACCAGTTCATTTTTACATAAATGAGCTTACTTCCAGATATCTGCCATATGCTAAAAAGAAAAAAATACTGAAAACTAAACATTTAATGGGTATATATATATATATAAAAATGCCAAGTCCTCTTTCTTTGCTATTATTTAAACAAGAGATGCAAGTTGGTACCATTATTATTATCTTGCAATATAACATAAATTATTGCTTATTGCTTATAATATAGTTTTCCTTGCCATTTACCCTTCAAAATTCAGAGCAGAAATACAATCCATCTTAGCTACTTATTTTTATAGAAAATACACCTGATTAATCACACATGACCTTTAATGATAGGTTTTCAGGACATAAAACTTGAGCCATGAAAAATTATTAAGTAAAGATTAGTCAAATTATCTAAGATAATAACCCCCCTTGAGTGTTACCAGAAAAGCTTGCACCATTATTACAGTATGATTATTATTTCTATTTGAGACAGTTACACCAATTTGATATAATTATTTATATGGATTAAATTCAGCTGTCAAGAACCAGATGAAGATTTCCCATCATTCTATATCATTCTTGCTTATTTCTCTGAAGTTTTAGGAACACCATCTGTTTGTCAGAGCTTTTCAACTCCAAATGTTTTTGGCTGCTTTTGGACTAGGACTCAATGATGTAACCAGCAAAGTTTTGGGCAGCACGTTTTAGTTTTAAGAAAAAAATAAGAAGAATTAAAAGGCAGCCAAAAGCATAAATATAATCTAAAACCAACTGACATAAAATGAACAATTATTAGAATGACCATTATCATCTAACTTTTCGTTGTTATGATAACCCATGTTTCCACAAAAAAAAAGAGCTTTTCTTCTTCTTTTAATTAACTGAATGAGAAATCTAAGTAAATGGAGTAAAACGGTGCCATCAAGCTGCGTCTTGCCCAGCTATGAAACCATTCGAGAGAATAGCAACAATGCCCTGCCTGTTATTACTGTGGCCTTCCGGAAGTGGGCCTCACCACCCCTCCCTGTGCCTGGGGGGATACACAGGTACAATCTTTGAATTCAGCACGGTCGCACGAAGTCAAAACTACAAAACACAAAGTAGGGCAGACAGGTAGAAACCGTTTCAAAAGAAACCAATCAAAAGCACAAACAAAAAAAATACATAAAAAAAATAATATGTGTAAATAAATCATACACCGTCGTGAACTGATTAACAGTTTACCAGACAGAACAGCACCAAACCGATGCCAGGCTACTCCCACCTCAACTGGGGGGGGGGGGGGGGGTTTCGGCCCAACCTTCCCC
>JAOXYM010000013.1:11689668-11709262 GCA_028567055.1 Leptatherina wallacei
TGGATGGATGGATGGATGGATGGATGGATGGATGGATGGATGGATGGATGGATGGATGGATGGATGGATGGATGAAGACAAAAAAAGGACAAAAACAGGATCCAATGAGCAAATAATAAACAGAGCCAAACAGAAAATAAAGATAATGTGTTTATGATTAATTCTTTCTTGTCCAGAGCCTCCTTCCCCACCAGTCTGCAAACTTCAGGGGAAAGCAGAGTATTTTCATGACATCTCACTCACATGCCTTTCTGAAGAAGGATCCCCACCACCAGTTTACCAGTGGACAAGCTACAGTGTTGAAAACATTCCCAGACAGTTTCCACCTAAGACAACTCAAAGTATGCATTTTAATCATCCATTTATCTTTAAAGCATTTTATTTGCCAAGACAACCAGAAGATTGATTGCCTTTCATGGGTATTTACCTGGTGAAAGGCAGTATAGCCCATTAATCTCACCAACTGTCTAACTTTTGTGATTCTGTTGCAGAGGATGGAGTTTTATCCCTCATGAATGTTTCAAGAGAAACATCTGGGTTTTTCATTTGCGTATCAGAAAACGAAATTGGCTCTGCCAAATGCAACTTGACCTTAGCTGTGATGCCTGGTGAGTCTTTTACCATTTTTCACATACAGTGAACCCATAGATAACACCCAGCACTGCCGATCTCCTCAACTACTTTTTTCTGTTTCAAACAGAGTCTCACAGTCTGGAGACTTCTCTGGCTAGTGGAGTGGTTACCTTATATTGATCTAATTTGTTAATGGCTATAAATCAAATTTTTTTTTCTTGAGAGTTAGTAGACACAAAGCGGAATTTTTCATTTTTTCATTTTTCCTTGACCTCAGTCTTTGATCTTAACTAGGTGACTTAAATGGCCTGATATATTGTCTCTTGTTGTAATACATCTGCCCCAAGGCATGTTTTGCCCGTTTTAAAACTTTTTTCAAAAGAAGCTGTAAACACTTAGATTCACTAATACTTAGCTTAGCACTTATCGTGTTGCCTTTCCTATTGTATCCCCAGGCAGCATGAACACGGGGTCCACTGGAATTATAATAGGAGCGGTCATAGCAGGTGTAGTAGTTGTGGGGATTCTCATTTTCTGTTGCTGCCGGAGGAAGAGGAAAAAGGACAAAAATACTGAGGGGTATGTAGTACATTCTCTTCATGTTTCTTTTTTGATAAACCACCATCAATAGCTGAATAACTGTATTGATTGTTTGCATCTATGTCAGTCAACCATCCGGAAATAATGTGTTATACCTTGGTTTTGTTTTAGTTCTCCTGGAGAAATGGAGTTTTATGACAAAGACGGTGCTGAAGCAGGAAGGCAGTACTTGGATGACAAGTCAAACATCGAGAAAAACCAGGTTGACCCGAATGAAGACAAAGATGTTGCAGAGCAGAAGTTTGATGATGATCAGCAGAGTTACATTAGTGGTAGGAAGGAAGGAAAGGGCAGTGATATTGGCTCTCAGCGTTACCCTGACGACCAACTTGATCGCCATCGTGGAAGTCGTGATCGCCTCGATGATAACCGTGAACGCTACGGTAGTCGTGATCGCCTCGATGATAACCGTGAACGCTACGGTAGTCGTGATCGTCTCGATGATAACCGTGAACGCTACGGTAGTCGTGATCGTCTCGATGATAACCGTGACCGACATGGTAGTCGTGATCGTCTCGATGATAACCGTGACCGACATGGTAGTCGTGATCGTCTCGATGATAACCGTGACCGATACGGTAGTCGTGATCGTCTAGGTGATCAACACCATAACTACGGAAGTCGGGATCGCCTTGATGATCGCCAAGACCGTTATGGTGGTAGTCGAGATAATCTTGATGGTCACAGTGATCGCTATCGTAGAAGTCACGACAATCTTAATGACCATGTCAATCGCTATGGTGGCAGCCGGGATCGACTTGATAACAGTGATGGTCCATACAGTCAATATGACTAATCACAAGTTACTTATCACGGATAAGAAAGTCTTTTTGTCTATCATGCATACTAAGAAAATTGCGTGGCAGGGATGATCTTAAAAAAAGATACTTTGTGTTTTTCCAGCTGCTCTGCAGTATAATATTTTACACCATTTTTGTACTTTCTTCTATGTGCCCGACCTTTGAAAGAACAATTCTGCACCTCTAGTGTCCAAAATGCACATTTATGTTAAGTACAGTTGTGTATCCATTGGATAAATGCCTAACACCTTCAGCCAAATTAGTTTCTCCTTAACTAAACATGCATATTTTGGACTTTGGATGGGAACTGAACCAACTGGAGAAAATCCATTAAGGTACAAGCTGAAAATACAAACAACAAGGACATGTTTGAGAGTCAATCTACTTGTTGCAAGGAGAGTGCAAACCACCAACACTTATCTATAAAGAGTTTAGCCATCCATCTATTTACCTACACCATAATTTCTTGGAGGCACACTTATGCACTCATAGCTGTCTGTGATGATTTTCCTTTCAAATTAAACAAAAGTTCACTATATTTACCTCAAAGACCATTTCTTACCATTTCTGACCCTGTACCTTTCAATACAAAAATTTTAATTTTGTCTCCTTGAATTTGTTTTCTGCCATTCTTGCAGTTAAGGCACTGTCTGAGCGAACTGAACTTGCTTCACCCACACAAGGAAATCCCCTGATGGGGCTGATCCAGTTAAATTTTCATAAAATTCTTGCCAGAGACATAGTTGAGAAAAACAGCAGAATGCTTTCCAGCAACATCAAATTTGCTGCAGCCTATTCAGGTCAACCTGAAAGCTGAGGCTCCTCGGCTAATCACAGCATGTAATAATGAAATCTCTGTTTACCTGATGTTCATGTAATGTTTTGAAGTCTAGATATGAAGGGATGATGCATGAGGTGGTGAAGATGAGAGTTGTTTTGAAGAGTTGGTTTAGAATCTCTTAGACAGCATTATTGTTATGAGTAACTTGGAAGGAAACAAGAACATAATGTTTAATTTGATGATTTCTGTTTTGAGCATAATTGTGATGTACCTGTTGTGGCGATGGTTACCCAAAATTTCATTTTTAAACTTAATAGACACCTATCGGTTAATCTTGAACGACTGCTTCCAAAGGTTGTAATGCAAAGCAAACTTAAACAGATACCGTGTAACTTTTAACCACTAGGGGTGCTAAATGTGTGACTTCCCACAGGCCACACAGCACCGTCGCAAAATTAAACAGTCTTTCTCTTTCTGGCCTCCACAGACACCGTTTTCACCTTCTTACTTCATTCAGCTATGAAAACTTTTGATTGAAGAGGAGAAAAAGTAGCACACAGCAGAACCCTCTGTGTTTATAGAGGAGGAGCTATAAAGTATAGCGTTCCAGGTCACATGACCCCATGAGAGACGGATCCGCTCCAGCAAAGTTACAATGTCTGGTTTCCGAAGAGGGCAACCACGCCAACACATATCAAGCACTGTATATTGACCCCAGAAATCATCCATTATTTCTCACATTAGGCTAATATTTGGATCAAAAGTTACACGGTATCCCTTTAAGTCACTTGTGCGTAAATTGGAACGTAAAGCTTGTACTGTGATACAATCCCTATCAGAAGATCTTGAATACACCAGATAAACCTCATCTGTATGCTCAGGGTTTTTTCGTCAACTATATCAGTCTTTCTCTTATTAATATTGTAATCACCTTTCAGCAAAGATAGTTCTCAAACACGTATGCAAACTATGCGTTTGTCAACATATTGACAAAATATGTTTGTATCGTCACTTTTTTCATCATGTTGGTAGTCATCAAGGTCATCAAGAAAACAATGTTTTCTTATATTGTTTCTTAAAGCCACCACAAATTTTTCATGAACTACTTTGCTTCAGTTTTGATTGGCAGCCACACATATTCAGGCTATATAGGCTACGTATTCAAGTAATTAATCACTGCTTTAAACATTTTTGTTTTTGCTTGTTTTCTTTGATTATATGTATTTAATGTAGTATTTGATTTGTGATCATTGTGAATTTTTTGTGTAATTTTTGGACAAATTTTAAGTACACTCACAGATATTTGTCTTACATCTCAAATGAAATATCTTTAGGGTTTTAGCAGTGAGTTAAGATATTTAGGAGATTTCTGCTTTAGAAAATTGTGTTATCTCAAATAAGTAAGGATAAGAAATTGAAATTCTTTTTATGTGTAGCCTTAAAACAGTTTTTACTTGTACCTGGTAAGTGCTACTTTGCGCTGAAATGTTTTTATTCTGCAGTGATTATTTGAAACGTCTTTTAAGTGCTTTTGTTCATTTGTGTGATAAAATTCCTCTCTTGGATGTAGAAGTACATTTTACATGACTCAATAAAAAAAATCTTCCAGGTAAAACCACTTGTGTGAAGTGAAATTAACTGCGGAATGTCTGATATAATGCCATCAACCGGCTGTCCCCCTCCCTTTTAACATAAATAGTGTCTTTCCTTTTTTTTTTTTTTTTTTTTTTTAACTATCCTGGTTCGCAAAAACTAATGTGACAACCGTAATGTTGGACTGAACAGTGTTAGTGAGCTGTTGTACTTCAGGGACTCCCCCTCTCCGTGAAGTGGTACAGTCCCGTTAGAAGCAGCCCGAGTCCGAGCTGCAGCAGCCACAGTTATAGCGGACAACGACATGAAGAACATGCGGATAAACTGCACTTTACTATAAAAACGGAATATATAATGAACTTTTCCTGGCTGGCAATTTTACTGGGAGCGTCAGGTGAGTTCAGCTTCCTTCACAAAAATATTTCAATGTGTTACCTCCTTTTACGAGGACACCGCAACAGGTTGAGCCTGTAAACTTCAGCTTATCCCAAAGCCGCTGGCCTCTGAGGATTCGGAAAAGCGCTTTTGTAATAATGGTTTAAAACATTTTTACTAACTTGTAACGCATTAAGTGACAATCCAAGCTGTCCTTGTGTGATTTCCAGTCCAGTATTCGGTGTAGATTGTTTCCTGTGGTGTCCTATAATATTATATTTCTGAGGGGTGTAGTGGTTTTGCTGTTGCAAGCCATTATGATATACCACTGATCTAATTGGTAAAAGCATATGAATAAACTTTGAAGTGCAGTGTTTAATACTGCAACAAGTTAATTGTTGGATATGCAGGTATTTTGGCCTCCTTTCAAGGAAAACTGCCAAACATGCAGGTTTAGCCTTCTCAGATGGAAGGAAATTATGTGAATTTTCAGTAGTAATCTGTGTCTGTTTGAGTTTTAGACTGGGAATCAAATTTAAAAATTGATTTAAATGCATAATTTTTAACTGAAGGAAATTACACCCAGCATTTGCGGTCTCGGTTAAAATAAAACGGGTCCCTTTCAATGCTTATATCCATATTATCACTTGTTTTGTGAAATTGCAGAGAAGCCCTTTATCTCAACATGGAGACTATATTCAGACTTATCAGTTGCTTTTGTAGGAATAATGAGTCAATGTGAAAGAATGCACTGCAAAGTAAAGACAGGAAATGTGACGGCTTTGGGGAGGAAACGTCTGACCGTGTTCAGGAAAAGCTCAGCGTCCAGCAGCAGAGTTGTGACCTGGAATCCCTCACACTGTTGTAAAGGCTAATCTAATCCTGAAATGAGGCCTTTAGTGTTAGTGCAGGTGGTGAGGAAGAAGCTGTAACCTGCTCATTACCCTACAGTGAGTCACAGTAAACAACAGGTGTGTTCATGAGGCAGCCAGCAGTTTCTCTGAGAGCATCTAAAAACCTCCTCACACCTCAAACTGAAGGCATTCATGTAGCTGAAGGTAACGGTTCATTTAAATCTCAAGCAGCTAATTGGTCTGTTCACATCCAGCTGGATGAGGGCGGACACTCCCATTGGCTGGGCGTCTGTGACCTCCTCCCCCTCTCAGCTCCTCAAGTGGGACAGGACGGGGGGGGCTCAAACAATGGCCTGCACCATTGAAAAAAAGAAACAAAGGGAAGAGGACAGCTCCTCCATGGGAAGAATTTAGGATCTTGATCAGGCTTCCGTCTGTTTGTGCAGGATGTAAAGATGTGAAGTTAAAGTTTATCAGAGGAAGCTGACGTGCGGTAATGCTGGACCTGTTTAAAAATAGAAAGGCAAAGTTCAAAAATTATTAACAGGAGCTGAAACAAATGCTCAACAGTGTAATGACCTAATAGCTTAAGATGTCTCATTATACTGTGCAAATGTTGACGTTTGAGGAGTTGAAACAGCAATACTGTACATTCATTCAGTCATTCATCTTCTGTACCGCTTAATCCAATTCAGGGCAATACTGTACATCTTTGGTATTGTTTTTAAAGCTTAGTTGATATACTGATTGTTAATTTATAAAAATGTAAATGGAATATCTTTGAGTTTTCTCAGTCAATAAAATTCCCTGCCCACTGTTTTAATTGGGGTGTCTGGGAATGAGCAGACATGATCTAGCATCAGAGGGAAACTTTGTGTGATTGTCAAATCTAGATAAGTGTGTTAAACACAGGGTGTGTCTTTCTGCTCCGAAGCAGGCTGGTGGACTTGCTTTTGTTTTGATTTCCTGTCTTCAGGGAAATATTTAGAAGGAGTTCCTGCCCCACCTAGTGCTAATATAACCAACAGAAATTACTCACAAGCATCTGCGTCTCCTCCCTGTGTGATGACCCCCCCCCCCCCCGCCTCTCCACTGGCCTCCCCAAGCCCCCCACGCACTCTGGAATGTAACCTCCTGACCTCAGTACCGAGCAGAAGAGGAGCCCCCACACACCTAATCTCTGTTACTGCCTTTGCTCCTGTTTGATGTGATGCAAATGACAGTTTCTCATAATGAATTATTTACACATAAGAAGAGGTGCAGCTGTTTAGTTAGTAATAAACTTATCATTTACATCTTGTTTTAACTAGCTTGTTGGCTATGCTCAGCCTTGTACCTGTTTCCCCTCGCTATGTATGTTAGTAGATTAGATACTGAATTTGATATGAGCTAAACAAAGCTTTCAAAATGACAATAAATGTACATCTTCATCTCCCCAAGTGGTTTTTAAAAGCCTGAACAGTCTGGTTTTTGACAGGTGTAATTAAAACTGTAGATAGATGGAAGAACTATTCAGATCCTTGACTTAAGTAATGTGTATTTGTGTCTGCATGATTCAAATGTGGCTCTGGTGACAAATAGCTGAAACTCTTAGTCTTCCTGTGAGCATGATGTGTCATCAGTGTCACAAATGGATAATATATAGTTACAGAACTAAATAGGTGTGTTATTATTAATGACCCATTATTAATGAACAAAGGGCATAGAAAGGGGCTTATTTTGTTTTTTGTTTTTTTGGATTACATATTTATAATATTTATAACATGATATAAAATAGAATATTTCTTCATAATGGTCATAGCCCAAAACATTTTTGATGTCATATCTAGTGTAGTGCAGCTAAAATATACTTCCATATGTATATTTGGTATTTATAATTTGTAATAATGTTTACTAAATTCCATCCATCCATTTTCTGTACCGCTTAATCCATGCAGTGTCGCGGGTGGGCTGGAGCCTATCCCAGCAAGTATCAGGCGAGATGTTTATTAAATTAATTTGTGTTTTTATTCTCTTAGAATGAGTCATTCATATCTACTTGCCATGGGTTCACATACATGGCAGCTGCCATATTTGTGCCACTATTTTTACTACAGTGTCTGAATAGAAAAAGCAACCCTGTGTGGGAAGTGAGAACCCTCTGAGCTTTAAAACTGCAGTACCGGCTTTATTTGATAGGCACTAGAGCACCGTTTGGGATAAGTAACGTCTTAAAAGGAACAAAGAAGAAGTCGATAAACATGTACAGCAGTGCAGTCATCACTGCACCTGAGGCCACTGGATCCACTCGTAGATGAAAACATGTTTATATCTGGAAGAATCTTGGCTGCTGACGGCCACCGTCCATTCACAGTGGTACTTGGCATTTGAAGTCATTTCTATGCCCATCTTCACTGCTAGATGTCAGTCATTCTTACACACTGTACCCTTAAGTTTCTTAAATGTGAACTATCAATAGGTTTTTGAGAGTTTGTCAGATAAAACATAAATACAGTTTGCATGTGAACTGTGGCAAAACACACATTGTAAGAAGTAATCTTTAAATTGTTTTACAAGTTAGAAATCAGTGCAAGATTCAAAATATGTTTCAGTCTTTTGCTCATTAAGGTTTTCTTTGGAATGTAAAATGAGTCTGTAAACTCATCAAAGGTACCTTGCTTTCTTTACTGCTGGGTATGTGAAATTTTTTTTTGCACTGATACCAACCTAAAGATAGCTGCATACTTTTATCTTCTAGAGCATACATAACATGAGTGAATAGTCAAATAAAACTTCCAGGAGTCACACTTTGAAAGTTGCATCTGCTGTTTATAAGTTAAACTGCTTGTTCCCTTTTCTTCCCCTGTTTGTTTGTATGTGTGTGTCAGTCTGTGTGTGTGATGGTGTTCATGTCACAGTGCGGGAGAAGCAGCGGTTTGCCACGCTCTTCCAGTCCGTGGTCCTCCCATGTCAGTACCAAACAGCTTCCATCCAGCCTCCGGTGGTGCAGTGGTGGTACAAGTCCTACTGTCAAGATCGCACACGGGAGTCCTTCTCCCTACCGGAGACTCTGGGCATCAAGGCCTCCGAGCTGGGAGCCAAAGCTCACCTGGAGTGCTCTGACAGCAGCCGCACAGTTCGACCTGTGGCCTCGGCGCAGGGAGCCTCCTTGACGCTGGCTGAACACTACAAAGGCAGAGACATCGCCATCATAAACAGTAAAGTTGTCAGTCATTTCTTCCAGGAAAAACATATGAATAAGGAGTTTGCGCAGCTGTTTGGCCACCACACACGAATCAGAGCTGACTCTGCTTTCTCAAAATAAACCTCTTTTGTTGTGGCCTAACAATGAAGTAGGAACATTAGTCACAAGACCACAACCCCCTTTACTCGCCGCCATTCATGTATGGAGTCAGGCCTTATCAGGGCTGAACATGGCTTTTCCAATGACAGCACTGTTCATTGTTGATTTTTAGCTTCAGTACTTAAACATTCACCTGCTAACCCTGTTTATTTTGTCTGTGCAGAAGCTGACCTACGTATCGGGGAGCTGCAGTGGGGCGACAGCGGAGTCTACTTCTGTAAAGTTGTTATTGCTGATGATCTGGAGGGGAAGAATGAGGCCCAGCTGGAGTTACTGGTGCTTGGTATGCCCCCACTGTATCTCTGCTTAAATAACAACGTAAAGACTCAAACAACCTGGCTTTAGTTCTCTTTATTTATATGCTTGTGTGCATTTTAAGCCCAGAGAAACTTTGGGCCATATGTTGTTAGTAGAAGTTTTACAATCTTCACCGCGCTGCATTCTCAAGTATCTATACAGCAGCTTCCATGGAAACAGCCAAAATAATGTTTGCCTCTTTACATGCTCTTGATCCTCCATGACAGACCCCATTGTTTAGCTGCATGTGCACTTTACAGGGTTGACGTGCACTTGGCTGTCCTGGGAAATCTTAAGTCAGTGAGGCACTAGAGCAGGGGCCAGAAACACTGCATGGGGTCATATCTTCAGTTGCACAACTGTGCAAGTTTGTGTGTGTTATATTTGGTCACTGGGAAGTGTTTCCTGCTAGTAAATGATTGTACACAGCTTCCAAATCTACACCCAGCAGCCAATAGCTCACTGTTAAAGTTAGAGAATGATCACTTTCTGTAAACTTTTAGTACTTTCAGTGAGAGCTATAGAGAAGACAGCGGTCAAAAGCACTAATCAAGCTGTTGCCATGGTAACGTGCCTTTTCAGATGAGAGAGAAGAGCATTAATAGTTGCAGACATGAAAAGAAAGATGTACAAAGGGTCAGGAAGAGGCTAAAGTCATGCTCCGGTGTGATTTCAGAAAGTATTTTTTCCCCCTTTACTTAGACTGACCCGATGCTCCATCATAGAGCTCCTCTCCGCTGCACTAATCTGATTATAACCAGCTCACAGGGGGAGAGGAGGGGTCTTAAACTTGTGAGAATAACAAGATTGGCTTGGTTTTTGGCAGAAGACTGTTTAGCTTAACTTCACTGCAGCTTAGGAGTTGGATTTAGAAAGCATGTAAATTGTAGATTTTAATGGAAAATTTGACTTCTCATCCCAACAGATGCAACTTCCATGTTTTTTTTACTATTTTTAGAGAATTTCAAGTTGATGTGTTGGTTTGTTTGGATGCCATATTGCATATTCTCCTTTGCTCTGAGGCTGTTTTTTATCTGCACAGACTCTAAACTCGGACTTGAAGACAGAGCTTCTACACTAAAACTGTAGGATCAGCCTCTAAAATCTCAGTCCATTTGTTATCCTTATGGCTAAATATTAAACATGTCTGTCCCCTGCATGCTAAAAACATATTTGTGATAATTGTTTTATAATTAGCTTACTTTTGTAAATTCACCCAAAAAATAAGGATTGAATTTCAATATCACCTTGTTAATCCACTTGCATTTAGTGGCACAATGCAATTACTCCTGGTAAGGTCCACCTTTTTTCTAGCTCCCTATTTGCCTATCTTCAATAGATCTGCCAAATAAATGATCCAAACAAATTAGAAATTCTAACCTGACATTAATGGTTAGAAATGGAGGAATGGGTTTTTAGCATGTTGGCTCTTGATTGTTAAGAAAAACAAAAGATTGAATGCAAAGGAACAATACAACTGCCATTTTTTTGATGGATTAAACGAATACATTTTTGTTCGTTAGTGAGCTTCAGAGATTCCTCGTGTTCATTTGTTACTCCAGTTTTAAAATCCGTCGACTGTAAAGTAACGACTAAACTCTGCGTGTCATGTTTGTCTCTAAAATCTAGGACCATAAATTGCAAATATGCACACACACATTCAAGAGGTAGTTTTGTCATGAAAAACTAAAGCTTTGCTACACGCGTTAAATCAAAACACGCAAACTACCACATATGTGCCCAAGAAGTAAAGACATTGTTATTGAGGGTTTATCCGTTTCCTTATCGTAGCTGGAAAGTGAGGGAATAAATATATTTTATGTTCCTAAATACACACAATAAATAAACAATTTCCCCCCAATAATAAGTTGGGATGTTCCTTTGCTTGTCTCTGTAATCTTTGGTTGAAGTTTCAGAATTTTTGGCTGAATTTGTCTTTCACCATCACTCTCTTTTCTCCCTATTTTTCTTGCAAAATCTTCCCATGTATTCCTCCGTTCCTCGACTTTCTACCTGCTCCCTCCCTTTCAAGGCTGCAAAGCTCCCCGGCACTCTCAGGTTACTCACTGTTACAGATGGTATGTAGATGAATGTGCAAGGCCAAGATAGCAAGATTACCTTTTTTTTTCTCTTTCTTAATGCCAACAGCTTACTCAGCTCATTCTGTAAGCACACTGGTGTGTCAGTAGTATTTAGTCTGTCCTTGTAGTCAGAGAGATCAGGCATTCGCTGGTCTTTACTGTAATCACAGTCTTTTAAGAACTCATAATAAGCATGTGCAGAAAAAAACATGAACACCTGCAGTTGTGGCTCAGTTTCTGTATGCAACAGTTTCTCACTGTTCAATGTTTTTGACCTCTTTATGTTGCACATAAAGCACAAAAGGTACATTGTTTCACTGCAGTGCAATTGTGTGACGTTTTTTTGATGAGGTGCCATGCTTAATTATTGTCCTGGAATCGTTCTGTGCCCTAGTTTCCAAACTGTCCTCTTGCCCTGCCTCTCTTGGCAGATCTTAATTGTTGTATGTGTCCGTGTCTGTGTGCATGTAAAGTATATAACAGCATGTGCGTTCATTCATTTGTGTGCACTTTTTAATGCTAGCAGAGAGGCATTTTTGGGGTCTGTTAGAGTCATTGCACTGCATTTTTTAAAACTCTTCTGAGAAACTTCATTGTAATGTCAGAGCAACATGGACTCCACAGCATATCACTTTAAAGTCTATAACTGTGTGAAATTCTAGAATCAACATGCAATGATGTTCACTGTGACTGCATGGGGATTTTTACAGAGTCAAATCTTGAAATCTGCACCTCTTAGCTTGTTAGCTTGGCCATTATTTACAAATCGATGATCTGTACAGTGTATAGAAGTTACAGTTGCAGACATACATTTTTGTACATCCAATATTTGTTACTGCACTTCAGTAAATTATATGCATTTCAATATTATGGGCAATAAAGATTGAAGTAGTTAGCATTCATTGTATGGAAACCATATGTATGGGCCCATGTTTATGTCAATTCATTCAATATAGGCTAAGATATTGCACTGGGTGACTGGGCTAGTAAAAACTCATAACTCATGGTGGCACAAGATGAAAATCAGTGTAACCCCAAAATTCATTACAATTTATCCTCTGGGGATCATTGATGTCTGCATCAAATACTATTATAATCCATGTAATAGCTGTTGAGACTTGGACAATTTAGATGTTGCGATATTGGATAGTGTGGCTTCTTTATGGTGGGGTTGTTAGAGCTACTTAACCAGTTTGGAGAATGGGTAGTACCGGCACTTGTACTCATATGAATGAGGTTAGAAAAAAAACAACAACATTTATAATCATTAGTGATCTTGTAAAGCAACCAGACTCCTCTGATAAAAACGGAAATCTTTACCTCCAAAAGGTCGCAGTTGATGCTGCCGTGATCCGTTATCTTGTGTTTCGTGCTAGTGTGCTTATTTGTGTTAATGTGCGATTTCGAAGTTTTAAAATGTTAGTCCTGATTTGATAGTTTTCATCAGTACTGTAGATAACTACCTTATACAACCCTATTTCAAAGAAACACAACTATCCCTTTAATGCTGTGTTACTGTATGTTTGCCAGTGCCGATTGTGTAAGAACTTAGTTCCCTGAATTCCTCAAACAGTGCATGACCATTAATCATACACTCTGCTACCAAATTTGCTAATTTGCCTGACCTTTTGGCCCCTGCTTCCTGCTTCCTCTGCCGGCCTTCACCTGTGCTCTCCCTCTCTCTGCAGGCAGGACAGGTGAGCAGGACGACCTACTACCTGAGTTTGATGTGGAGATTATGCCAGGTACGGCCCCTCAGCTGCACTTTCTTCTCTCTGCCCAGCATTTTCCTGCTTCTCTAATGCCTCTTAATGTTTCATTCTTATTTACCAATCAAACTCTCTGACTAACAAAAAACATCATTTCGTTCTTTCTTGAGTCAGAGTGAGGGAAACTCTGCTTCAGCTCTGGTCATAATTTAGGTTCTTCTGAGACATGTGTTGACTTTGAAAAGGGTTTGTGTGGATGTTGCTCCTCGGCACACCCTGAGGAAATGCATTGTTAATGTTTAGATGGCATTGAGATACGATGTCATTCAGAGGTTCCCTGTTGTAGAGCTCCGTTGTCTCTGGATGCATCATTGGTCAGAATGATCAGAAAAAGCTTTGAAGGAACAACAGCAGTCCTTTCAAACCTTGGTGTACTTTTACGCAACATCCCCCTCAGATGGGACAGCGTAGCACTCAGCAAAGCAAATGCTGCGAGCTGGTGGCACACAGCGACTACCAAGAGGTGAAATAAATGTAGAGGGCATGATTTTCAGCTGGTGGGAAGAAAAATAAGTCATCATGTTAACCTGAGTGCCAAAGCCACTTTATTCAAAAGCAACAAAACAACTAGGCAGATCTTGAATCTGAGTGATGATGCTGAGACTTAAAAAAAGCTGGAGCTTTCTGGGTCGCCTGCCTCTCCTGCTGCTGTTTGTTTTTGCTTTCCTTTTTATGTGTGACTGTGTGTGTGTGTGTGTGTTTTCAACTTCCATTTCATACATCATTTCAACCAAGAGAACTTGAAGTTTCTGGTTTATTTAATGTCCATATTTTATATTTGCTTTGTATAAAATTGATTAAGTTATCTAAACAAAAGACAAATTAAACTGTAAAAATGTAATGTTTTAGACCTGTGGCATCAGGCAAAACAATTATTTATTTATTGATGCATTCTTGTTTTCATTCATATTGATCGGTTTATCTGTTCATTCATACATTTATTTATTAAATTATTTATTAGACAAAGTTGAAACAGACATATAACAGATCTCCCAGAAAAATATTGTCCACATCTGTCCTTCCCTAAGTGGGTTAAAACACAAAAAAAACCGATTGTGATAATTAAAGCCTTTACCGTGTCTAACATTTCTACATGAACCAATCAAGACACAGACAGCAACACAAAGTGTCAACAGTTGTAACTATTTAGCTCAACAACTAACACGTCAGTGTAGCAGAAATGGTCGACATTGCCCCCCCCCTCACAACAGAACCCCTGAATGTTCAAATTAAATGAAAATGACACCTGAAAAAGCCCAAACCCTCAGCTTTACTGGACTTTTAAAACATCTGGATAGGATTAGCTGCTCAAAAGTTATTCAGTACTTTATATCAGCAGCTGGAGGCAGTGTAGGCCTTTGATGGTGAGGAACAAAGTCTTTGTGTTCTAATGTAAGGTAAGGCCTGCAGCCAGTCTGTAAATAAAGATAGATGTCTGTAAAAGCCTGTTGGGGTCTTCATTTTACCCCTCACCCTTGTTGCTTTTTCAAAACGAAGTTTTCCTCACTTTGGCTTGTGTGAAAACCTAACCAGAATGACTAATATTTACAGAATAGTGACAGTCACAATGAAAAACCCTTTAAAATGATCATTGGGTGGCCATCTTGTTTTTGCATCCCTCTTGTATGCCCTTTTGGAGAAGCTTTAGTGGCTTATTGACCCTTGACTTTATTATTTATGTATGCATGTGTCTCTGTGTACAGAATGGGCATTTGTGGGATCTGTAACCCTGGGCAGCGTCTTGTTCCTGCTGCTGCTGGGGATCTGCTGGTGCCAGTGCTGTCCTCACTCTTGCTGCTGCTACGTCCGCTGCTGCTGCTGTCCCGACACCTGCTGCTGTCCACGACACCGTGAGTAACACAAACGGCCGATTGACCTCCTTTATTGGTTGTGTTTTCTCAGTGTGATTCATCTGCATGCTATTTTAATATGTTGCTGTTAATGTGTGCAGTGTATGAGGCAGGAAAGATGGCAAAGAGTCAACAGTCTGCTCAGGTTCCTGTGTATCCTTATTACATTCCCGGTGTACCTACTGTAGTCCCGCTTGCACCTTCATCCCACCTGGACCCTAAGATCTCTACCATCCCCTCGGTGGATAATAACCTGGCTGCAGGTGAGTGAATAGCTGGGTTCTTTTTTTTTTCAGTCCAATAAATACTGACTTGACTAACTTCAATTCATTTTTCTCATCCTTGAGTCTGTCTCTCAGTCTCATGCATGTTTGTAAATTGTCTTTTTCAGTTGTTTTTTGTCTTTCATGAACCTTCGTTGCACACTCAAATGTATCTGTGTGTGTCCTTGCATGGTTCTGTCCTCGTGTGTGTGCGTATGCATCCATGTGTGGGGGGCTGTATGTGTCCACATCTACAGTGCGCAGTGGTTACCGACTGGCAGCCACTCCAGACCAGGACAAAATGAAAGTTCTTTACTACATAGAGAAGGAGCTGGCTCAGTTTCCATCCAACAAGATGGCTGCTCTCAAATGTAAGCCTGCAAAGATTAGGCCAGTTTCTGTTATATGTGACAGTGTGTGTAAGATTGTTTGTCTCTTCCTTGAGCATCATTTGTGTAAATTAACTAGTACTAGTTTTCTTCTTGTCCTAACATTCATCCCTTAATGTCTGTGTTGGATTATTTTGAAGGATCTGTCTTTTTCTGCTCTTAATAATCAGTAAAACATTACTGACTTAGGAAACACACACACACAAAACAACAGATTTTGTCCAGATATAATATCGTCATATTATATATTTATTATTCACATTGGTGTAAAATTTCTAAATGTTTGTCCATAAACCATTTTTGTTAAGCTGTTTCAAACATTTATCACAGTGTAATCCACAAAAAAATGCTATGTTGAATAGTTTCCACACACAAATATGTTTTATACACATACACATGGCACTGAGACTGTTGAGCTCTTATTAACATATATGAACAAGAACATATTTTAGTCCTCTTTGAAATGCTGCCTACAAGTTTAGGTGGTGAACCTGAGCATCAACACAAGGGAAATTGGTGTCCTCAGTAATTTATTGGATAAAAACATCAACAGTTGTAATATTCCTCTGTGAAAAAAGCCCACCTTTGGCCTCTGAATCTGCTGTAATCTCCATAGCAAGATTCCCTTATCGTGATTTTTTTGGCATTTGGATCCACCAGTTTATGATTCCTTGGTGCTACTCTAGTTTAGGAAGTTTTCTTTCATTTTCTGACTGTTTCAAATTCTCCCAAAACATTTTAGTGTGATCTAAATCTGGATTTTTTTTTTTTTTTACCTGGCCATGTTGTTATCCTCTGTTCTTTCTTCCCGTGCCATTCGTGGTTGGATTTATTGTAAACTGAAGATTAGTTTCACATTTTCACAATGTCTGTGAGACATTTATGAACATCTTAGGTCAGATTAGAAAAATATTAGTATAAATGGGATTGGAAATTAGTTTTGTGCACATACAGTGGTTAAGTGGTTACAGTGGCACATTTCTGCCTTTATGTGTGCGCAGTTTAAGTCACGAAACATTACAGTTTCACGCATCTGGTCCAGGATCCTTTTGTGCTCTTTTGCGAACCATAGTTTGCCATTTTCTGGAACAGCACTTATGCGCGTTAAGTCAGAACAATCCTTCACAGCTGCAAGAGTCCCCTGCAGATCTTGTGATTTAATTGTGTCGTCCTTTTTGCATCAAACACTTGACCCTGAGCTGAGTTTGCCGACGCAGGTTGTCCTGGACTAATTGGCAAGGTCTGAAATCATTATATCTGGATTTTATTACAATGGGGTGATTTATTTAAAATGATGATTTTCAAATTAAAGTCACAGAAGCGTCCACATATTTATTTATTTTTGAGCTTCTGAGAGCTCTTCAAAGCTTAAAATAACTCATGCAACAGCAAGGACGGTAGCATACTTTATTGTTTTTTCTCCTTAGGCCCAAGGTTTTTTTCTCAAACTTCCATCTGAAAATCATCCTCAACTTCTGTCTGTAATAACATCTCAACTGAAGAACAATAACAATTATGAAAATCTGACATGCAATAAGTCTCGTTATCCTTATCACAAGGCCAGAGTGGGAGACAGTCTCTTTAGTGAAAGACTCAAATCAGTGTGTTGGTTTCATTTTCTTTATAAAATAAATACATACAGACTGAGTACAGGAGGATCACCTCTGCAAGAACCTAAATAAGACAGATTCTTCCAAAAATAGATATTAGACATAATCATTAGATGTAGGTTGTAATAACAGTTTGTGAAGGCAAGAAACATTTTTGCCTCACTAATTTACAGGTGATGATCAGAACAAGCTCTTCCGAACATCTTTATATTAATCCCAGTAGAATTAATCTGTGAAATATTGCAGTTATTTCCCCTATCGACAGTCACAAATATCATGGCTGTCACGTGTCTTTCCCCACAGCAAGCAGTTTATCAGAGCTGAGCTCCCTTCATGATGGGGGGAACACAGATTTCAGACACACCTATCAGACAGTCCAGATGAAGGCACTCCCACCTATCGCAGACCAGGATGTTGAGTTGAGAGTCGCTCCACCTCCACAGAGTCGAAGGCCCAGACGAGACAAATGCATCCACTCAGATGATGAACTGGACCGCAGGTAACGTGAATGTTAAGTCTGAATATCTTGGTTCACTGACATTTCCATCCTTCGTTACTATATAAATCAATATGATATATTGATTTTAAAATAGCTTTATTGGTTTTTAAAGCTCTTAAAGGTTTTAGTCCTGAGTATTTATCCAACTTGCTTTTAGTTTATGAGCCTTCCGGAGTGCTCGGGTCTTTGGGGGCTGATCTCATGTTTATTTCTAAGGTGGGGTATAAAACATATTGAGAGGCATCTTTTAGTTTTTATGGTCTTCGCCTGTAGAAAAGCCTTCCAGATGACCTGAGGGCAGCTGGGAGTGTTGATATATTTTTTTAAATGCTTAAGATTTACCTTTTTGGTAAAACTTTTAATTGAATATCTTTTAAGTATTCAAAATTGGTGTTTTACTTACATTTCTCTCCAAGTCTCTTATGTTAAATCTGGTTTTATTATTATTTTGTGATTGTGTTTGACCAATTTATTTAGTAAATACTTTTTTCGACACATTTATCATTTTCACATAATTAATGAACTTGTTTAATATTCAACCTACGTTTTTTTATTCCATTTTTTTCGATTCCATTTTTCTAGTGTCCAATTTTATCATATATAATTTGACTTATTTTCTAACATTTTTTAACCTTATTTGATATATTTATCTATTTCATTTTGTTTTCATTCTTTTGTCAGCTTAACATCTGTCATTTAAATTACCAGTATTTTAATTTCCCTGATGCGATGGTGAGGGTTAGGACAGCGCTTGTAGAGAACATAATTTTATATATATATGTCATCTGTTTGTGACTCATTGGTTTGTGGTCTGGGGGGACTTGATAGGTTAAAATGTTTTTTTGTTGTTTTTAATATTTTGGTTTGTGTTTGAAGGCGAGCCTCAAAAAACAGGATTGCTGGTTGAGGCGGTAGATTATGGACTATGATTCCAGTTAGAGAATCAAGGCACTTGGAGAGAGAGAGATCTTTGTCTTCTTCTTTTAATAAAGATTGCTGGAGTTCACATGTACAGGATATGTATCCACAGTGGTGGATTAAGGTGGTCATGGGCCCCTAGGCTAACTTTGTGAGTGGGCCCCCTCATGTCATAAAACAGCCTTCATTAGAACAGGAGTTCCGAAACTTTTTTAGCCACAACCTCCAAGATAACGTTTTCGCAACCCCCAATTATGTGATAAATCAAATGTTTTATCCTGAAGCATCCTCTGAAGAAAAGGCTTCAAAATAGAATTAAAGAGGATAAGGTGGTTTTTAGTGGATCCGGTTTACCTACATGCCCAAAATCAGCTTTTCTAGCTGAGATCATACCAAATACAGATTTTCAATATGACCTAATAACTTTGTTGTTTATGCATTAATGTGTTAAAAATTAAGATTCTCATTTCACAGATTCATCTCTGCATTAATGGTTTGATTCTGACAGCCATGATACAGTACCCACATGTATTTCATAGATGTAGGCAATATATGTTTTTTAGATAATCTAGCGAACCCCATTGGGGTCCCAACCTCAGGTTTGAAAACCTATGCATTACAATATCTGACAGAGAAAATTACAACATGCAGGCAGACAGAACTACACTGTACCAGAATAAAATACCATCTGCACCAGTACAGACAACACATAGCAGCATTTTCCCAGTCTCTGTACCCTGCAGTGAGTAGAGACGGATGATCACTGTCCCCATCACTGATATATTTTTTAGATTGAGTAAAGGGGATCCGGCTGCATTCAGCCAATCAGCTGCTTTGTGTTTGCTATTTGCAATAGGGGCCCCCTACACACATGGGGCCCCTTGGCTGCAGCCTAAGTTAGCCTGTTCTTTAATCCACCTCAGTGTGTGTATGTGTGTGTGTGTGTGTGTGTGTGTGTGTGTGTGTGTGTGTGTGTGTGTGTGTGTGTGTGTGTGTGTG
>JAOXYM010000013.1:11709362-11736718 GCA_028567055.1 Leptatherina wallacei
GTGTGTGTGTGTGTGTGTGTGTGTGTGTGTGTGTGTGTGTGTGTGTGTGTGTGTGTGTGTGTGTGTGTGTGTGGTCTGAAAAGAAAGGCAATAATGTGTATTAAAAAATTTTCATAAAATTATTTAGTAGTTAAATCAATAAACATTTTCTAAATAAGCTACTATGTGAGCATATGATAACCAGTAATATCACAAAACTATGTGCAAACTGCTACTTAAAATAATACAACATTATAGACAAATATCAGTGGCGGAACAGTACTATTTACATTAACATTAGCAGTTGCAAAGGATACTTAACAGCATAATATCAAACGTAAACCACAGGATAAAATCACACATTTGGTCTATTAATCACAGCAAAGCCATCACAAGCATTAGAATGCAGCTGCAGTAGGCTACTAGCAACGCAAGTTACCACTGAAACATAAGTCACTTAGCTGACTCACATAATATTTCCATATACCAACTGGAAGAATGATAAATTTATCCATAACCCAAAAGGGAAAAGCACTTACATTTTCTCAAGAACACACACATAACAAGGGAAAACACACAGAAAGTCCATGCAGCTTCTCACGCTGCTTGCTTGTCGGTGTGGCTGAACATGTCCTGACTGGTTCAGACAGCATGCATGCTGCTGTTGGGGCCTGACCTGTAGGGCTTTCTCACAGTTTGTATGAAAAAGTGCTTTATGAATAAAGTTTATTTTTACTTTTATGTACTTCTGCTGTGCTGCAGGTGGAATCCCCGGTCTGAGCACCTGCAGAGGAAGACGTTGAACCGAAGAGGGCGTACCGGCTCCCTGGATGAGCTGGAGGAATTTGCCCAGTCTTACAACTCTCGTGGTCGTCGGGCCGAACCTCCAGACCTGCGCTATGAGCGGGATTACAGCCCTCCCAGGCGCTTCTACCGGGATGAAGATGACGGGTGGGGCCGTCGCAGCCCCTCACCTTTACAGCACAAGAGAAGGGACACATGGGACAGTGACCGGCCTTCTCGACCACCACAAAACAGAAGCTACGACGACAGCTTCCTCAATAGAGTGCTGGAGAGTAAGACGAGGGGGCGGGGAGGAGACAGGGGGGCCGGGAGGGTGGACGAGGACAGTGACACTCCTTCTAAAGGCAGCTCTAGGGGCAAGGGCAGCGATAGTTACTACAGCCGGTCACCTAGCAACCGTCCAGATGAGGAGGACCCTTTGCCTCCGTACTCTGAGCTGGAGGCAGAGCGGTACCGCAGGGCTGACCTGACCACAGATCGGTACCACACAGCAGATCCTCCCAGATCAGAGAGATACAGGACCACTGAGCCAGCTCCAAAACCCTTCTCCTACACCCGCCCCCACCAAGGGATGCCCCAGACGCTACAGGGGCGCAGAGAGGACCGAGACAAGGGTCGGAACCTGGTGAGTTACTTGTAGCAGGAACAAGGACTTCCTTCTTCTTCTGCTATTCAGGAAAATAGCCTCTACATCCTGTAAATAGTCACAGAATAAGTCTGGTAACATCCTTTATTTTTCTTATTGTCAACAGAAGATCAACAGTGAATTGTTCCATTCAAGAAATAGACTAAAAACAACTCAAAAAAGATATAAATGAAAGGATTTAGAATAAGCAGAGAAAGACAACAGAGCTAAAGGATATGCAAGACGGCTGAATTATGATGCAGCAGCACTTCCAAGAGATGCAAAATTACAAAAGTAAGTCACAAAAGGATTATAAAGAGATATGAAATGATTACGATTACAAAAAATGTCAAATGACCAGAAAGAAACAAAAGAGCAGCAAAGACACAAATGACCAAATGTGAAGCAAAACAACCATAAGATTATGTAAAACAATCTAAATGAGACACAAACTGACCCAAGTGTGATAGAAATTGAACTCAAACAGTCAGAAAAATTCAAATCCAGGGGACCACAGAGAGATATAAAATTATACAACTAACTGGCACAGAACAATCACTGATAACGAAAATGAGACACACAATGACCAAAGTAAAAGAGATAACAGCCATAAAAATGATGCAAACTAATTCAGAAAGTCTGGATTATTCTGTACATGGAGGCTGTACATTTGATCTACATTCGTCAACTGTTTGACTAAAAATAAAAAATGATAGGCCTAATAAACACAAATCCATGAGAATGTTGCAAGCAGGACTTAAAAATACAATTTAACGTTGTATTTGATCTGCTCCAAGTGTAAAAACGGCAGCTGTTTTTCCACATGCTGAATGTGATTATGAATTATTCTGCTGCCCCCAAGTGGACTAATACAGGATTGCAGTTTAAAAGTGGAACATGCAAATTTGGTCCTAACATGACGTTTGTTGACAATAAGAAAAAAACAAACTAAAATCAGCCTAGTCCTTTAACGGTTTAAGATGTTTTACAGTCTTATGTACTTCTTGTTTTTGTCTCTCAGACTTTTACAGAAGGTCTTAACACTGAATCCTTATGTTATTTTTTATGTAATGCATGTAGGTTGTTGTAGCTTTTTTTTTTTTTAATACATTTACAATGAACAGAAGCCAATTGTTCATCTATAAAATGTGACTAGTCTTGAACCACTACAGTGTTACAAATCTTTCTTGCTTTCTAAATATCCCCCTTTTTTCCTTCTGCCGCATGACTTTTGTGACTCAAACTAAAACTCAGCACCACTAACCCAGCATGATCATCTCTAACATGTGGCTTTCGGTGTATTTTTCTAACAGAGCACTGCACTGAGCAGAGACTCTCTCATAGTGTGACAAGGCACCTCAACCTCGATCCGCATGGCACCGCCAGTCCGTTCATTATAACCATCCTGCAGCTACGCAGGAGAAACTAACTGTGCCACCATCATCTGCATGACGTCGGGTTCATCTCACTGATATAACATCACTGTGAAACAGCGGTAGTAGAGGGAAATGCTCAAAATTGAACTTACACAAAGGAACATGTGCGGTTTTTATAAGTTCAGGACAGTTTATGGAATCTAATACATCAGCAATATTTGTGCATTTCTACATGTCTATTGTAAAAAATCTCATATAAGTGGTGTGTGTGTTTAACCGGTTGAGTTTGTTGAGTTGAGCTTACATCAGTGCCAAGATGCTTTTATTACTATTTGCCAATTTCAGAATAGTCTGATGTAACATTGAGCAGCCTCCAGTCTGCCTCAGTACTCTGCAACTCAGGTTTACAGTGTATTTTTGCATTTATCTGTTAATTGTGCGACTATATGTAAATACTGCACCTTGAATTTGTTCTACGTATTGTTATTGCACTGCTTGGATACATTTTTTAAATAAAGAAACTACTCCTGAAGACTTGACTCTTTTGAATGAACACGGGTTATGCTACAGCTGGGAATACTGATGTGAGTTAACTTTGATTATTTGATTTATCTGGCTCTTCTATCCAAGGTCCGTCATTTGGTCTAGAAAATAAATGCTGTTGTAAAATTTCTTCACATAATTTCAGAGTTCAAAGTGACATTAAATCCCTTAAAAATACACACAAATATGACAAATGCACATTTTATTACTGCATGTTGAGAAACCAGTTGAGAGCAGAGACATCACAAGTTAAAAAGATGATTCTCCAGGTCTTGTATTCACATCATCCTGCTTTTCATTTACTTGAAACAACCTTTTTGAGTTTCGCCCTTCATAAAGTATATTGCGGGCTGAAACTCAAAATTTGGTGATCTTCATGGTTTCCAGACTTACGGCAAAAGATTTGCATCAACCCAGTTTACCTAATTACTTTTAAGCAAATAGATTTTATTTTTTTAAAGGATATCTAAAAAAAAATAATCTAATTCAATATTTTAAATGTTTAGAAAAACTTTGAATTAAAAATGGAGGTCTTTCTAGAGTTCAACTGCTTTAAAACCATTGCGATGGAGCCTATCCCAGCAATTAGCAGGCGAGAGGCAGGGTACACCAGTCTTTCACAGCATCAACACAGAGAGACAAACAAGGTGTGAAATACTATTATTATTATTTATTTATTTATTATTATTATATTATAATATATTATATTAGTATTTGCATGTACTTTCCCATAGCCTAATGATAGTGATTTATTATTATATGGTAGACATTTGGCCTTTACAGACTGAAACATTTCAGACAGCATCATTTTGACTAAAGCTCATGTTTTCATTGAACTCAACTGAGTTCATTCCAAAACATATTTTAGTATGATAAAATCTGAACTTTGAATGTTGATTGTGTCTGATAACCGTAATAATACTGTTCATGTTCTTTGGGAAAAGCTTGTATTTTTATTATAATTTATCAAATATTAACTGGCTAAAAACCAATGAGAATTTTACTGAAAATATTTACTACAGAAATACACAGTTATCACGTTTTGGTGTTGGTGTGTGCAAATGATCATGTATCAATTCTTTCAGTGTTTCTTTTTATACTCCTTTTTCATTTGGTGTTGAAGCAAAAGGAAAGTAAATGTTGAAACAAAAAGTATCTTATGGCACAGACTGTAAATTACAGTGTTAATATTTAGTACGCACCGTGTATAAATATACACACTGGAGGGAACAGCATGTTCTTCCCAGAAACTGATAAAGAAGGAATTGAGGATTTGGCGAGTGGAGTGTGGAGGAACAGATGTGATGAGTTTTTAATCTCTGCAGCATTTTTCTGTGGTTTTCAAGCACTCTTCAGTCGGCTGCCAGCAGCACTCGAGTCCAGCTCAAATGGCCTTGTTTTGTGTTTTTTAGGGTAAAGCTATAGCCAAGCTCCATGTTGTCCAGTAAAAAGGGTAAAAATCCCCGCACAAAGAGCTCCAGCACTTGTTTAAAATGAGTCATCCTGAGAGTGAACTTTACTCTCAGGCAGTTGGCAAACATATCATGATTGAAACTCATCAAAACAGCTTTTTTTCAAGCTCTCTGTGGGTTTCTCCACTGTTAATTCCTTTTTGCACCAATAAAGCTGTAAACAAAAAAACTGAGGAGCAAAAAAGAAAACAAACGTGCCAATCACTTCCTTAACTTTCATGTGCTTCTGCCTGATTCATTGTCTAAAATGTGGTTGGTAACAGATGTATACTCATCAGGGGAAAAAAATACACAAAAGGAAAGAAACCTTTCATAGCCACTTTGTCAGAAAACCCAGATACAAAACAAAAATTGGTTGAAAAAAAAGAATGAACTAACTGTCATCACATTCAGCGGGTTATTCCTCTAAATAACAGATCATTATAAGTTGCAACCTGTTGATCCTCACACAAAGGGACCTGAATTATCTCAGTTGGGTCAGTTATATTATTTCATTTCTTTAGTCAAAGCAGATTCAAAATACTCTGCCACAAATAAAAATCCTCTTTGTAAATGAATAATAGTTCCAAAGGAATTGCAGCTTTAATTATTGGATTCGGCTCTAAAACATCAGTGTACTTTTCAATTCTGATGGAGCCTTCACAGATGTCTAAGCTCCCCTCTTCATAGGGTGCAACCCCATGCCATCAGAGATCCAGGCTTTTGAAATGTCTCCTGATAACAAGCTGGATGCTCCTTCTCCTCTTTAGTCTGCAGGACGTGGTGTCCATGGTTTCCAAGAAGGTCGGATTTTTTTTATTTTGTGCAGCCCAGACTGTATTTACTACATTAAATGTTGTAAATATTTGTACATTTTTAACATTGACATGTACGTACTGGACATTGAGGTTAACAACAGCAGTGTAGGTTTATGATTTTCTATCTCTTCTCGTTCTTTCTGCTTCACTTTTCTTTCCTCCATCATGCACCTGTCACGGGGGGCGGGGCTTGTGATGTCACCTGAAGCTGGATGGGGGAGGGGATGTCCAGCTCCGCCATTCCACGGGAAAGTTCGTGCTTGGACTGTAAATACTCGTGTTGTGCTGCAGACAACAAACCCACCTAGAGTGACATGTCCTAGATGAAAACATTGGTGATTATGCAGAACAGCGGTTCTACGACGTATTTCTACTAATATTCCGGATTTATTTTGTGGATTTTCACTCGTGTACATGAAAGAGAGTGAAGTTTTCCCGGAAGGATAAAGAGCGACGAGATGGGAAATATGATACTGGTGGCGCTTCTGCTGGTCCACCTGCCAACAGGTGAGGTTTTAAAGGTCTTATAGTACAACTGCTTTGTGCTTAAAGTTTATTGGCAACTTAAATTTCGTCTGTTTTCCTGTTTAAAACGTCAAACTCGGGGGTGAATAAATGAGAGAAAACAGTCGAAACTAACAGCAACGTCCGTAAGTTAATTATCGACAGGTGTAAACAGGACATGGCCGACTGTTGTCTCGTATGTACACACCTTGTTTTCTCTGTAGACAAGTACCATAATACACATCACTTACTGCACCCATAGAAACCGTTTCATTGACTTAAACAGGTTTAAACAAGACCTTTCGGCTTTGTTGTGATGCAATTTGTAGAAAAACTATCATTATTATTATTATATTTTGTTTTTTTAAGGGGGCACTTAAGTTATAATTGATTCTTATCATGTGACTGGTCACAATTTCATGGCCACAAACTGCAAAATGAGAATATTATTCAGTCAGTGTTGCAATAAAGAGAAACCAAATAGGTTTTAATGGTTTATTTGTTTATTTTCCTATGCTTGGCTGAACTCTTCCCTGACATTTGTTCAAAGATCCCTGCAGAAAATACTTCTCTCAATAATACGGAGATTTAAAAACAAAATGGAAAGAAAATCAATGATGGAGTTTGATTTGTCTTCGATAAATCAGAACAGAATAAGAATTCCTGAAACCATCCACCCTCCATGAACTTCCATAACTTTGACCCAGAATTCCCAGAAGAAACAATGTTATTATATCGTTAATTATGGCCATATCTGCATAATAACTTAAGAAATGTATTAATTTATTTACAAAAATATTGTTTTGTATTTTTGTCATCTGAGTAGTGCTGTCCTTAACAATAATTTACCACCATTGAGTCTATCGCAGTGGTTCCCAAACTTTTTGAGCCACGACCCCATAGTGGTGTTCGTGACCTATATAATTGAAAATGAGAATAATCTTATTCATTATAGGTAAGCTCACATGACAAATTTCTTTGACTTGTTTATCTTTACATCTGGTTGAAATAATTGCAGGATCCTGTAGAATAGGTGGTCATTTAGGTGGTTGTAGTTTCTAGTGCTGATGTTGAATACCATTATATAATTCAGATAGTTAATATATTGTACAGTTAAGGATCGTAAGTGCCATTATTATGGCTTTGTGATGTTTACGTGATAAGTTATTTAGCTTTATATGGAAGTTGAAAATGGCAGACAACCACCACTCCCATCCAGTTTGAACTTTAAGTTTTCATTTTAAAATTACTGCCACGTAAATGGGTCATAAGGAAATGAAATATTATTACATGATACAGAAATAATAAAAAATGATTTTTTTTTATGCCAGTTCTGATCTTTATAATATGCTAACATATAAACCAAAAGCTGCTGCATGTCTGATAATAACTAAGGAGCTCGGTCACCTATTCAAACGACAAAGTGTTTTACAGTAACTGTATTTAACACTTGTTTATTAGCAGATGTTTTATGTCATCAATGTGTTCCCACTACAACAACATTACAGACCACAGTTGACAGCTGTTATTTATTTTAAATGACATATAGAGCAGCAAGTATGTGTAGTAAACTGTTATGCAGTCTGGTCAGATTCTTATCAACAGCCTGAAGTTACTGTAAACTGAACTGTGTGTCATGTCAGCTCCTAATTTACATGACATTTCCCTGTTTGCATCAGAGCTGCTGTCCATTCAGGTGGTTGTTCCAGAGACGGAAAGGAGAACGATGCTGTTTGCATCTGTGATTCTGCGCTGCGACTACTCGACTTCAGCAAACGCTCAGGATGTCCTGGTCACCTGGAGGTTTAAGTCCTTCTGTAAAGACCCAATTTTAGAGTTCTACTCTACAGGTGAGGCTGCCAGCAGAAGGAGAGGGGGATATTATTGTGCTTATGGGTTAAAAATAGGTTGACCAGATCCCAGCAGAGAATATATTCATATGAGGCACAATAACATCAGTGTAAGATGGTCTAAAATTTTGATAGAATGTTCTAACTTAAAATAATTACACTCCAAAGAGGCAGCTGCATTTGCTTAACATGACCATGTGAAATAGACCACTGTGGTAAATGCCGCTTATTTCAGTTGTTGACACATTATATGTCTGGCAATTATCTTTGGATTGCAACAGGAAACTCAAATATGTTCTCACTAGATTGGCATATCTCTTATAAAGCTACATGTTTTTTTAAGGCTCACGTGTACTTTATTGCCTAATGTCCTGATGTTCCCCAGAAACAATGTTTTCCAGTTTTGGTCGCACTTGCATTTCCTCTTCTTTGTGGTATTTTCCATAATATCTGCAGAAATCTGCACCACAAGTGGAAACAGAACAATCAGTGTCCAAGTACAAATCAGTGGAAACGCAGCTGTAGAAAAATAAAGGCACGGAAAAAGATATACTGTTGTTCGATGCAACCACTGATTGTGCACTTCTTGCACAATGAGGCTCTGAAAAGCAAGATGGGCAAGTGCTTCAGATTTGGCAAAGAATTCACTCGTGTGTATGTTTACATTTGTAGAGTTCCGAAGAGAGAGAGAGACCTGTTCCCAAATACTGGTTTTCCAAAGCAGCTGTTCAAATGGATGATAGTTCATTTTCAGACACATTCTAGCTGAGTTTAGTCGTGCACAAAATTATTCATACCCTTCCATTAAAGAAGGAAAAAAAGTCAGCTGTCACTGAAATAAATTGAAACTGACAAAAGTGATAATATATAAAAATTTGATGAAAATCATGACATTGTTATTGAATTGTGATTCAATAGAAATATTTTTAATAAACGGGCAAAAAATATGAGAAACTAATATACGTCACGTCACTGCAATCAGGTGTTTTCTGTAACTCTCAATCAGAGTTTTACACCTGTTGACAGGTATTTTGGCCCCCTGCTCATAAGCAAAGTGCTCTCATTGGTCCAGGACCGTATTGTTTGTTTGTTTTTTATTAATTTTTTTCAGCCCAATTAAATTAAAAAACAATGTTTTATTTCACTAAATTGTAATTTAGAAAATGTATATCTATTATTACTTTTTTCAGTCTCCAGTTATTTGAATTACTATTAAGAAATTTTGTCTTTTCTTTAATGGAAGGGTATGGATAATTTTGTGCATGACTGTAGTAGTTTTCTTCTATGAATTTCACAATAATACTCAGTCATACTTGATCTACCGTACTACAATGGTTTTGTTTTCTATGAAAATAGCATCTGCTTACATACTCAAAAGCTACTGTTTTGACTCCAATCAACAAACCAATCCTTGGTGGTTAACATCTCAAATATATTATTCTGTTGTCGTTTTCCTATGTAAAGCACCTTTGAGTGTCCAAAAAGCGCTATACAAGTTTGATATTATTATTATTATTATTATTATTACAAATAGAAACTTGACCATATCTAAATTTGTCTTTGTTAATGTCAAACGCAATTCTTCTTTAAATCTGACAAACGTGTTCCCTTCAACTGTTTTTCCAACATTTGATCCAGGAAATTATTAAAATTCTGTCACAAGATTTGGTCTGTAACATTTGTACAAAAATTCCAAACACCATTTTACTTTTGCCAGTAAAATCGTGTACAATGAGAATACTGGTGATTGCTTCTATTTCTACATTGTACTTGGCATTTTCAAGGTAGCTCTATGTTAAGACTAGTCATACAGAAAAAACACACAAGAAATTAATTATGTTAGACAGCTATTAATAGTTCTTTAAGCCATGCAGTGGAATGGATAATTTTACATTTCATTAATTACTTGTGCTGCACACTTGCTGCTGGTCAGTAAAGGACCAATGCCAAATGTACTAATACCAAATTAGAAGGGAAAGGGAGCTGGTTGCCTCGGATTTTTGCAGGGGCACGGTTGCATTTGCACGATCACACTCTTTACTGAACACTTTTCATTTGTTGTATTTTGCACCCACATTCATTAACTTGCATGCTCATACAGTCACTGTATTGTCGTCTGGGTCTAATCACCAATAACTACAGTCATGTTGTTGGTTTTTCCTTTTGTGTTGTGGTTTTTGTTGTTGTGATTCATGTTTGTTTGCTTTTTTTTTGGTTGTTGGTTTTTTTTCCAGCTTGTTTGTCTTTTTTATAAGTTCTCCCGATGATTGTGAGCTTTTTTTTCTTGCAGATTGCGTAAGTCTGTTTCTTTACAGGTGCAGCAACTGGTTGTCTGCTTTTCTGTTTTGATCTAACAGCTAATGCTGCTGTTTTCTATCCGGTGAATCTTATCTCTTTTTTTTTCCTTTTCATACTCCTTTTCTCCTCTCTTTTTACCCCTCCCATAAGGTCCAACATAAGTATGTAAATTCTCCAATAGACAAATTTAAAAATAAAGAATACTTAAGTATTAAGAGAAGCTTTATATCCTCAAAGCTCCCCTTGGCAAAATAATTTTGTTTGGTACAACACAGCATCCAGACCACCATTCTGCTTACTGTGATCAGGACAAGTAAAAAAAATAGAACAAAAGTCATGATGCAGTGTAAAATAAAAAAATGTGGCAACATGAAGTTGTACTGACACAACTATAAATTAAACCTGTTTTGCTGTTTTTCCTTGTTTCTGAAGGTTATCAGGCGGCTCTGCAGCTGGGTCAGGATCCTGCTGATGACTGCCCAGACCGCCAGCGTACAGTTCGGACTGTGATCCAGAAGAGAGGCATAAGTGAGCCCTCGCTGGGTTCAGAGTACAGAAATCGTAAAATCACCATCCAGAATTGTAAGTTGAATCCCAGAATAATGATTTTTCCTCCTGTCCAATCTTAATATTTTCCATTTATTTATTCATTTATTCATGTGGCTGCAGAGAAATACAGAAAGGAAGGTTTATGCGTCTTTATTCAGTGCATGCTACTTGCTGACATCATCTCCACTCATGAACAAAATCAAATGAACAGAGTAAATGTTGCATAAGGAAAGTCAACCACAACAAGATATTCAATTGTCAGAAGGTTGTTTTTTTTATTATTTTTTTTATAAGTGTTTTCCCATAGGAAACGTGCTATGTGGAATTTAAATGTAGTGCTTGCTCATACTAATGTGATGTTTTTTCTGCCAATAGTGGCTGATTTAGTGATAAATGAGGTGATGTGGTGGGACAACGGTATGTATTACTGCTCCATCGACGCTGCTGGAGACACAACAGGGGACTCGGATCGTGAAATCAAACTCATTGTGTTCCGTGAGTTCCTTAATTTCGTTTAGACTGTTGCAGTCGTGTTAAAATTGAAAACATAAAATGATGGATGCCTTCCTGTTCCAGACTGGCTCACTGTCCTGTTGATCATCATCGGCTTTCTTCTGCTCATCATGCTTCTCTGCGTATGCTGCTGTCAGTGCTGCCCACAGAAGTGCTGCTGCTACGTCCGCTGCCCGTGTTGTCCTCAGACGTGCTGTTGCCCAGAAAAGGGTAAGGGAGAAAGTTTTTGTTTGTTTGTTGTTTACAAACAGAAGAAGGTACATTCATCTGACTTTGTCAGCAAAATGTTGTTGCAGAATTATTTAATCATCAATATTCATCGGTTCAATACATTTGTTACCAAGAGGTCCAATTATACATTTTTTCTTTCATTAAATTTCTAGTCAGTTAAACTCAGTCCTATGTATTTCTTTATGACCAGTAACATCAGACCATGGAGTCTAGATCCATATGTGGATTAGGACACACACCCGCAGCTTCAGTACAATATCTGATCTGTGAATGACATCAGTATTTGAGACCGATACTGGATTGGTCCCAAGCTCTGATTAGTTTATTATATGTTTATAAGTTGTAACAAAACTATTAAGTCAGTACTAATCTCCATTGTAATGGCTCACCTTTTTGCTCTGATTTCAGCTGTGATGCAGCACCGGATGCTGCAAGAGGCTCAGAAGGCTATGGCTCCTTGGATGAATGGTCAACCCATTTATGCTCCCATCAGCTCCAATGCCTCCTCCCAGGGTGTGCCCATATTATATTCAGGTGAATAACGATCACACAAAAGCAGGATAATACTTTCATGGTTGAATGATTTGTTGACTTAACAAAGGCGCATATGTTTGGTTTGCCTACAGAGGCATGAGGAAATGAGGCATGTATAGAGATTTATTACAAGCAAAAAAAATTAGTTTTTTAAACTTGAAAAATATGAATGTCATTGCAGATTGCTCAGGTCTTGGCTGCCATTCTTTGCATTAAAAATTGGTGTTGCAGGTTTAAATGTTGTTTTATGCCTCTGGATTCTGGCACGAGCTGATCTCACTGTATTTTTGGTTTCAGGTTCGTACACAGATTACCCAACCAAGCAGGACTTTGCCATGGCTCCCATGCAGCTGTCACCCATGGCCCTGCAGCAGCAGCCTCCTCCCCCCCAACATCATCATCATCATCATGTTAACGGGAATCTGCGCAGCAATGTACAAGGTACCAACCAGGTGTTGGACTACCTTGAGAACCAGGTGAGGGGGCTGGATGCTGGAATACTTCCGATAGCTCCACATACTGTTCAAAATATGCCCCCACCACAACCTCATCTGCAGCCCCAGCCCACTCCTCCAGCGGTCCCCTACACACCTGGGCCCCCGAGCATGTTGTCAGCGCTGGGTGATATGGGGGTGAGAGGGGTGGAGAGAAGGGTGATCACTCTGCCTCCTATTGTCCAGCGTGTACCCAGCTTTTCCTCACATAGGGGTCCTGCTGGTGGAGATGTAGCCAGGGGCGGGCCCAGGATGTCCAGCCAATCTAGTGGGAGCACCAACCGCTCTGGAGGAGGCCTCCACCGAGACAGCCGAGGGTACAGAGACAGGGATGTCTCTCCTCCCAGACGGGGGATCCTGCGTGATTATAGTGACGATTCGGATTGGGACAACAGACGAGGAAGAGCACCACACAGGGGCTCAAGGAATGAAAGGGGAGGTTCAGCTGGAAGAAGAGGAGGTGGGTCAAGGCCACGCACCCGAAGTCGGGATGACCTGATGGAGGAGCTGTATAGCAGAGCAGCTCCAAGAGAGAGGAGCTACTCCCCTCCTCAGCATCGCAGAGGGTCATGGAGCTCAGATGAGGAGGACAGTAGGAGGAAAAAAGGAGGCAAAGGGAGGGATTGGCCAGAGAAACCCCCAAGCTACTATTCCATTGAGCTCCAGCCTGGACGGAGTAACGGACGCAGGAACTACGATCACCTTTCTGTAAGCTAAACACACCAAACCTGCTGAAAGTTATTTCTTTGTGTCGCTGTATCCCTTCTCCTATTTCAGCTTTAACTTCTATTGTGGGTCTCTTTTTAACCATGGCTCCACTTTGATGCAGAGGTAGATAGCTTAACATAGTGGCAAGATGCTGCAAAGTAGATTTTATAAAGAATCCTGAATTATTATGATTAATTAAAATTGCAGACAGCACAAGTAATCTACTAGATGTAGATGATTGGCAGCGATACAAAGGAAAGCTTATTGCACCGGGCTCTAATTAAAACAGGTCTGGATTGAATGTTGCAGACATTTCAGGATTTCAACTTCTCAGATCTACAGTGTATATGAAAACAGGTATGACTTCAGTCATGCATGCTCCCCACACAAAAGGCAACGTGTTGCAAGCTGCACTAACAATGTTAAATAGTTTATACTTTTGTGTAGAGTTGTGTTGCTACTTGACAAGAAGATTCTTGGTTCAAACCTTGAGTTTACATGTTTTTCCTGTGGCTTTGTGGACTTTCTCTGATTTTCTCCTGAAGTCCAAAAACATATTTTTATTGATGATTCATTGATTGTAGGTGTGTTGACATACATGGTGTGTTTAGCTCCTTTGTCTCTGTGATGGACTGGTGACTTGTCCAGGGTGTCCCGTACCTCTTGCCCTATGTTGGCTGAAATTGGCTCTTGCGCCGTCAGACTCCTGAACCAGTTAAAATGGATATGGGAAATGAATGACTAAATGATTCACACCTGACTCACACTCAGACAAGCTCTGCTCAAGTCTGCTAATTACCCACTGATTTGAGTCAGTGGGTAATTAACCTGCATGCACACCGGCCCTCGAGGAACAGGTTTGAGGATCCCTGATTTAACGCATACATTTTTTAAGGCAACAATGCACAACAATAATGCATAAACAACAAAGTTATTACTCTTACCATATTAGAAATCCAAGTTTGGCATTATCTCAGTGAGGGAAGCTGATTTTGGGCAGATAGGTGATTTGTTGCAGTGATGAACTGACTCTACCAAAATCCATTTTATTCTCCACATTCATGAAGTTTCTGATATTTTTCACACACTGCATTTACCATTTTTATCATCAGATGTCTGCAATCAAAGTTATTACATTTTAAAAATCCAAAATCGGCAGTATCTCGGGGAGAGAAGCTAATTTTCATCATAAGACTGCTTTGTCACAGCTGTTACCATAATCCTCCAAGTTTGGGAACCATTGATCTAGATAGCTGTTGTTTCCCTTACTACTCGCCCTAAAGCTGCAGAACATGGCTACAACTGGTAGGCTGGTATTGGCAAAGCTCTGCAGAGGATCCTCTTTAGTCTTGACTTCTTTTTCATTTCATCTTCTTGTGCTTCTTCATCTCTGTGGTATTTTCCTCCACCTACACATATCCTCTTCTTGTGGTCTAACCTCACCTTTGTCACTTTTCTCTTTCTTAGGATAGAGGCTCCCATAGCAGCACCAGCGTAGTCATCTGAAACATTTCTATCTTTTTCTCCACAACGGTGAAAATGAAGACAAAGAAGGTTGTAACTGAAACGAGTTGTTGTGAAATCTGATTGAAAATGTACTATAAGAGCATATTTGTACTATATGCGCTTCCCCATTGCTGTCTTTAATTTTTGTGTTTTCTTTCTGTTGATGAAAATAAGTGTCCTTCTTTGCTAATGTAAATATACAGTTTCCTCAAGCAGATGATGAATACTGTGATGTTCATTTATGTTGATAAATGTGCCTTGTTTTTTTTTTTAAAAAAAACGGTTTATGTTTGCCTCATTTCTTTTCATATTTTAAGTCATTTTTTATATTTATCTGTAGTAGCAAGTTGGCAAGAACATAAATGGACATTTGTCAGAAAACAGATCACCAAAATACTGTTAGTCAATTTTTGATGTATGATTAGAAAATGTGTTTTTAATAAAAACCTTTTTGAAACCACTTGAATCTTTCATACAGTGATGTAACTTCACAACTAAAGAGCCAAGGCTATAAGCCTTGGCTCTTTAGTTGGTAACTGGTAGTTAGTTTACAAAGGCAAAACAGGAGGGAAATGGTTTGTTTAAAAAAAAAAAAAAAGAAAAGTTAGGTTTTACAAGATTACCTTAACTATTGGATGGTCATAATAGTTTTGAGTTCATAATGTCATCACTGTAATAAAATGGTGATTTGGCACATATATCAATTTATTGGGCGGTAGAGGCTCAGGTGGTAAGGCAGGTCGTCCAATGACCTGAAAGGTTGGCAGTTCGATTTCCACTACCAGTCAACTGTCGTTATGTCCTTGGGCAAGAGACTTTACCCTCCTTGCCTCCAGTGTTGGAATCACTGGTTTACTCAATTGTAAGTCACTGGATATAAAAAAAAGTGTTTGCTAAAAGTCTGTACAGTTGTCTGCAAAATTATTCATACCCTTCCATTAAAGAAGGAAAAAAACTGAAATAAGCTGAAACTGACGAAAAGTAATTATATATAAAGATTTTTTATGAAAATCATGACATTGTTTTTGAATTGTGGTTCAATAGAAAATTTTTTAAAAAACAAGCAAGAAATATGAGAAATTAATATACGTTACATCACTCATAAGCTAATATTTTGTTGAGCGATCCTTTGAAGCAATCAATGAAAAGCGTGTTTTCTGCAACTCTCAATAATACTTCTACACCTGTTGACAGGTATTTTGGCCCACTGCTCATCAGCTCTCATTGGTTCCCCGTGCGTTTCAGGATTGATTTTAAGGTTCTTGTAGTGGTTTATAAATGTCTTAATGGTCTTGGACCTTCTTATTTATCTGAACCACTTTTAAATTATGGGCCCTTGCGGACCCTGAGGTCCTCTGGTACTGGCCTTTTAATGGTTCCTAAAGTTAGAACTAAAACTTACGGTGAGGCCTCATTCCAGTGTCATGGCCCTTGATTGTGGAACAGCCTGCCAGAGAGCCTCAGGACCGCAGAGACGTTAATGTTTTTAAGTTAAGAGAGACATTCAGTTATGACACAGTCACTAGGGATGGGAGCTCATGCTTGTTTAAGGTCAGGGGGGGGGGGGGAGTGTACTTGTGCTCTGTGTGTGTGTGAGGGTGTGTGAGTACACATTCATGATTATGTGTGAAAGAGATAATGAGGTGTATGTTTTACATTTCTGATACTGTTGTATGAAGGTTTTAAATTCTTTTTTCTAAAAATTGTTTTTACCATGTAAAGCACTTTGTGTTGCTTCTGCATGAAAAATGCTTTATAAATAAAATTGAATTGTTTATTTTTTTAATTATTTTTTCAACTCAATCAAATTAAAAAACAATGTCTTACTTTACTTAATTATAATTTAGCAAATTTATGTTTATTACTTTTTTCAGTCTCCAGTTATTTAAATTACTATTAAGAATTTTACCTTTTCTAAATGGGAGGGTATGACTAATTTTGCAGACAACTGTATAGCAGTATAGTATAGTTATTAGGTATAAAAATGCAGCAGCTTTGAAAGATATACTCTCATGGAGATTCTGTTGTAGTTCATTTTAGGTCTTTCTGGTTATATCCTTTTGTGGTGGTGTTTCATGAATCATGCTGGTCTATCCATGCCAGTGGCCACACCCTGAAGGAACATTTGGACAAATGGAATTTATTTTTGCCTCGTGGGAATTCAACACAGAATTGGTTCACTGCATTCTGTTGGATTATTTTGTTACAATGATCTCTCATTTACATGAGAGCCACATCAACAGAACTAAGAAAAGGAGGGCCACATTTACCACAGAACAAATAGTCAACCAAAATATGAAGCATATATTCCTACTACATGGTAGGTCCAGCAGAGGGAGATATTTTGCATTAATGTGGCTTCACTCTTGTCTACTCTTTTTTCTCTTATTCTCCTTGTATGATTAAGAGGGTGTTTTTATGTATAACGTTAATACTAATATGAAATGTACAGGCAGAGTTTTCAATGAAAATAGCTGTTATTGAAACGCATAATACACTGATGAAGATGCTGAGGAAGGGGCCTTGCGAGTTCTCCTATGGGAGCAGCCGGGGTGGAGGCTGGTCTCCCCCAGCCCCGGTGCTGCTCTCTCATTGGTGGCTGCCGAGCTCGGAGAGGCGGACTGAACTGACTTGGGAAGTGAAACTGCCAATGTCAAAGGGTCTTGGATCAGCTGTGGAGTCTCCTCCCGGTTAAAAAAAAAAACTCACAATCAATACGAGCGGCAGGCAACTTTAGAGGTACCTTTTAATGAAAACAGAAGTAAGGTGAACAGCAGCCTCTCGCAGTTTTCAGGTGAGGCTAATTGAATTTAGCTTCGTGCTAGCTAGCATTAGCAGCTTTTTCCACAAGAAAAACACTGATTATTAGAAAAGCAGCGGGTAGCTAACAGAAGCTAGTAGAGCTGATGCATCTGCACGCAGCAGGATTTCTTTATGGTTGCATTCAACACTTCGGCTGGTTCTTAAATCTCTTTTGGTCAACCATTTATTATTTATCACCGTATTCGTATGGACGCGACACCTGTTGTTTATCACCGTAGAAGTGACACCGCTTGAAGCTAGCTGTTTATGGGTCAGATTTACCCTCCGGGAGCGAGTTGTTTACAGGGGCACAGACGCTGAACTTGTACTATTTACGGTATTTTTGGCATGTCGGGGTTGCGTATCCTGTTTTCCAACTGTAAGGTGACTTGTGCCACCAGCTGACATGCTGCATGTGTTGTTTTTCTTCCCTGGATGTCTGCAGGCAGCATGAACTCCCTCCCAGGAAAAGCCGCTATGTCTCTGTGCAGACGCGCGGCCACCAGTGGGATGAGGGTCCTGGCGGCTTCCCCGGGTCAACCTGCTGGGGGGCTGCAAGTCGACAGGGCCGCAATCCAGGCTGTGCGGGTCTGCCATTCGAGTCACAAAGGCAGCGTTTACACCAAGAAGCGGGGCTTCGACATCACCAGGAACCCCCATCTGAATAAGGTGAGCTTGCAAGGGGTCTCTTTTCACATAGATAAAACCACACAAGCTCTTCCCTTGGTAAGAAAGAGCCTGGCAGCTCCCCCTGTGATCTGTGCTATACTGTGTAAAGAGGTCTGCATATCAGTGCAACAGCTAAAGGTACTCCATTGTCATTATTGATAAACTAACTACATATTACAGTTAAATGTGACATTACATGTGAGCTAAATAGGATACATTTTAGATTAGGCCTGCCATGTGATGTTTATGATGGTTTATTTAGATTTTACTTATGCCAAGTCATGATAAAGACCTCTGATGCTCTCTCAACTTAATTGAAATGAATCATGATACAACAGCAATAAGCAGTCATTAAGATTCCTTCATGTTCGGGACATGGTGTAATAAAATGGTTATTATGTCTTCAATCAGGGAGAATTATATTGAATGTGAAAACAGCTGTGTCCACACAGTGTGAAGTCCTGGGAAAAAAAGAGCTGTGAGGGTTAAACATATATTTAAGAAGAAAATACCTTATAAACAATACAGAGGAGTGTCATAGCTAGAAAATTATCTCCCTGCTGTGATTACACATTATAATAAACACTTAGTGAAGAGGGAATTCCTGCTCCTCTTTTGCACTGGATGCATGGAAATAATTAGACATCCAAGCATCCAAAATTCCTCAGTAAAAGATTTTCTGCATTGCTGCAAGGATGGTAGAAGTAATTCTGCAGCTTAAGCTTAGTGTATTACTTTATTGTGATTGATAGGAGGTCAGTTTCAGTTCTTTCCAGTGCATATGCTCACTCAGCAGTCTCATCCTGACTCACAGGTCAGTTCATTTCAAGCAGTCAGGAAGTGGAATCCCGCTCGGATTTCCAAAACAATTATCAGTCCCATTTTCTGTCACATAGTTTTTATTTGGTGTGAAGCTGTTTGATGCTGAGCAGCTGCAAAAGTTACTGTACATTCACTGTTTTTTATCATTGTGGATGAGTCAGTGTTTCTACACTTTGCTGACCTCTTCTTTTATGCAGACAAGACAAACTGATCCTATAATTTAAGAGATATCAGAGTCAGTTCCTGTCCTCCTTTTCATTGTATCAGGCTATAAAATTATACTGTTGGTTTTGCAACTTGACAGTAATCATGATAAGATGTGGATAAAGGTTAATTTAATAGAAGTTGATAGCTTTTGTCCTTTTTTTTAATGCCCCTCCCATTGGCTTTATGTGTTTATCATCTTTAGCCTTATTACGGCTTGTTTAGGAGTGTTACCTTTAATGGGTTTACTTTAGAGCCTCTTTAGCTGCTTGATCTGAGAGGTTTAGCTTAACTCTGTCAATCTGTGACTTTTTTTCCTTCTTTCTTTTTTTTTTTTACCATATTCATACCACCAAGAAGTTTTCTACACAAACGGTTCCCAGTTATTCTTTGTATAGAGACAGTTTTCCACTCAGCTGACTGTCTCCCTTCCCGTCTAGAGCTGATCTGGTTTGGTATGCTGTGTATCTTTGTTCTCTCTCAGTGACCTCCACTACTGCTGAGAGAGAACGCTGTATGTGCAGCTACGCTAAGTCTTCCTCTACACTGTGAAACCATTAGCTTGCACATACAATTTGCTCTGTTGCCAAGCATCTTTCACCAAAATGCTCCTCAGTGAAAAACACTGCAATTGAAGAAGTTACAGTTGTAAATACCAACTATCAGATTTCACTCTCGACTCTGCCAGCACGGATGATTCACCAGAACATGGGTGCATAAAGATCAATGGTATAAAAATTTTTTTTTTAAAAACCGAGCCAGGTCAGTGATTTTTCTGCTGTGTAAGAAGCGGAAACAGGACAAGCGACAAAGCGGGGAGGAAAGAGAAGTCGAGCTGACAGGGGAGTGGGTCCAGGCACCCTCTCCATTGGACAGAATAAATAGATTAAACCTCACACTCCCCTCCAGTCTCCGTTTGGAAAGTTTGCCAACACAGAAACAGAAGAGAAGAAGCAGTAACTATAACTAGAAGGCAGAGGACTTTAAGGCTGAATGTTAGCAGAATAACAGCTTTACCTTTTGTTGTTTGCTTCTCTAAGTTTCCAACACGTTCTTAGGTTTTCACTTGTGCATTATGTGTTTTTTCTTGTACAAAACTGTTATAAGTAGAAGTAAACCTAAAAGAAAGGCCTCTGTATTTTTTGGTTTAGGTATGAGTCATAACTAACATCTCAGTGTGATGCCAAACACATGAATCACTGCGGTGTAGATTTTCCTTTTCCCCAGTATGGTTTATGGGCTCAACCATGTGCAAACGCTTCCCAGGATTACAGTGTGACTTAATGCCGCCTTTTCCACCCCTGCAGGGAATGGCATTCACCCTGGAGGAGCGCTTACAGCTGGGCATCCACGGCCTGCTGCCCCCCTGCTTCCTCTCCCAGGATGTGCAAGTACTGCGTGTCATGAAGAGCTATGAGACCCGCATCAACCCTCTGGACAAGTGAGACGCAGACACTCACAATGAGACATCTGAAAGGCCTGTCCAAGACTAACAGATCGCAGATTGTTCAGTACTGTCCCACTTGTTCAATCAAATCCTCTTTAGCATGTAACATCTGTTGCCGGTTTAATGCTGTCTTTTCTCTCTTTCATCAAGTTTACTTAATGTAGCATTAAATGCTGGTGAAGCAAGCAATTTTCAAAGAAAGACATTTGCTGCAGGATCCCCACGGTCATTCCATTTTATGGCAAAAAAAAGACTAAAATCTTGGAAAGATTTTGTTGGTTGGACTTATGCAGTAAAAACAGTTTGAAGTTCATTGTGATTAAATAAATATGTGGTTCAATAGATATTTGAAAAGGGTTAGAAACTAAAGTTTAGCTGAGTAAATACCTTGTTGTCCATGAGATTTATAAAGCTGTATTGTTGCTGTGCAGCTTAAAAGGAGAATATGTTTAGGAAACAGTCATTTTGTAAGAATGAACTTATTTAAGAACACATTAGAAATCTGTGTCTGCTGCAAGTCTGCCTACTTTACAGTGACTGACAGAGGTCCCCCATTCCTATAATAATGTGGGAATCTCTAAATGAAAACCCCACATTTAAAATGAAAGGAGTCCACCGTGACCTTAATATTCAGGTGTGTTGAAAGCGCATTAACAGCAAATAAAAGCAATCATTTATTAGGCTTTATGTGGCAAATACTTGGAAAGATGAATTTAAGAATATTTTAGATAAGATAAAATGTATAGGCTACCTCTGTCCTGCAGCTTCATCAGAAAGTAGGATGAGGGTTAAAAATGGTTCACATGACCTGAACTGGAAGGCTTGTTTTGCTCAAATTGAGTCCACATTTGGCAGATATTCCCATAATAGTTTAATTATAACTATAAGAAATTATAAGTTCTTAATAGGATAACTGATAAGAAATTATAACAGATGTGAATTCCCAGTTTGGGATCAACAAAAAGTATCTATCTATATTCAAAATCTATCTTCAGATTTTCTTTATTATCCATCTATGTGAATATCATAAAACTAGATAGTCTGCAGCTCTGTGTGGATGTGCCCAGGCACAGTGGAGTTTGACACCTTGAGCTTTTGAACATCAGCCAGCCAACAATGACAGCAGTAACATCTGGGTGTTCACTACACCAAGGTTCACCACCTTTAATTCAATGTGTTTGTATGCTAGCATTCGCCTGGGGATAAAAAGGAAAGGCTAATGTTATTGTTATTGGTTCATCTTTTTGTTAAAAGCCAAAGTTTTTGACAAATTACATAATTGTGTTGATATAAAAACAATGGCACACTTTGAACTGTTTGGCCCTTACGTTACGACAGCATTCCCATCTTGAAGCAGGGTATTTTAACAGCCTGGGCCAGTTCAACAGATGACTCTCGGTGAGATTGTGTCTAAAAGAGGGATGAGTGGAGTCACATTACACACATCTATTTGGTGTGTGCTAATGGGAGCTCTCAGGCTACATAGAACGTAAATGTGCTTCAAAGATTATTGAATGTAAATTGTGTCAAAAATATTAATGCATGGTTATGCAAAGCTGTACACCAATAAGATAAGGCGTCCCCTGTGAAAGAGAGGGATGGAAATAGCGTTGAGTGGCGTACTTCTCACCTAAAACCATAAGAACAGTAGGATATTTATGCTATTATGACCTTATGGGATATCATGTCAGTTTATGTACAAAGAGCACAGTATGTCTTATTTAGGATGTTTCTTTGGCTCAAAGCAGCAGACTGACTGTGTGTGACTTGTTAAATCATCCAATGGTTGTCAAGATATTTTGGTGAATAAGTGAGAACTAGGTGAAGCATCAGGGAATCCCCAAAGTTATGAGGATCCATCCCCTTTACAAACATGAATATGTGTTAATACAGAAATGGCCACATTTTGTTTATGTTTAAGCTTTTGTGCATCTCTGGAACAGTAATCATAATGTGAGTTTTTTTTTTTTTTGTTCAGGTACATCCTGCTCATGACGCTGCAGGACAGGAACGAGAAGTTGTTCTACCGTGTGTTGACCTCCGACATTGAGGAGTTCATGCCCATCGTATACACTCCCACTGTTGGCCTTGCCTGTCAGCAGTACGGACTCGCCTTCAGGCGACCACGGTGAGCTTAACACTGTTTGTGTGCGTTCACACAGTTGCTGTGTCCCACCTTATCAGGGATAAAGGAAACTGAGGACAGCAGGTATGAGGGATTCACAGATAGTTTAAAAAGAAAATATGAAGTGTAGAAATTCAAGTTTGACAGTCTTGGACTACATTTCTCTGACGGTTGAGTTTTTCAGCTAACATGAATGAAAGCCAATAATGTGCAAAAATCTGGTTTAATGACATGCATCAGTGAATCAGTCATTCATCCTGTTTACAGCGGACTCTTCATCACCATCCATGACCGAGGACACATCGCCAACATGCTCAACTCCTGGCCTGAAGATGACATCAGGGTACACTCCACATACTCGCTCCTGAGGAATTAAAGATGCTTAGGTTGTTCATGTTCCTAGTATGTGTGTTTGTCTTCGTCCAGGCCATTGTGGTGACGGATGGGGAGCGTATCCTCGGACTGGGAGACTTGGGAAGCTACGGGATGGGAATTCCTGTTGGGAAGCTGGCATTGTACACAGCCTGCGGCGGGGTTCGACCTCAGCAGTGTCTCCCTGTGCTGCTGGACGTCGGCACCGACAACCAGGTGAGCGTGACTTCAGGTTTCACTCCGTATCTGCCTCTTATCAGTCATCACAGACTCCATATCGGATGAGTTTAGAAAATTATTGATGAAACTTGATAATTGTTTTATTATTTATAGTCATGGTCCACTCTAAGCCCAATCAGAAAGATGATAGCACAATGTTTTTTATTGATTGATTTTATCTGTTTTTTTTGTACAGGCGCTGCTTGATGACCCTCTGTACATCGGACTGAAGCACAAGAGAATCAGAGGAAAAGAGTACGATGAGCTCATCGACGAGTTCATGCAGGCCGTGACAGACAAGTGAGTAAAAGCACAAATAACTGCAGAATATCCAGACGATGCTCATGTCTGATCGTTCTGGTCTTTTTACAGGTACGGGATGAGATGCCTGATACAGTTTGAGGATTTCGCCAACAGCAACGCTTTTCGCATCCTTAATAAATACAGGAATAGATACTGCACTTTCAATGATGACATCCAAGGTATTTGAAAGTTTTTTTTTTGTTATTATACACAGGTCACAGGATACGACGACACATGACAAAAATCATCCTAAGAATTATAGAAATGAATGAATCACAATGACTAAACTTCTAACTTACTTCTTTTCCCCTTGTGCTGGTGTGTTTTTGCTGTCCACCATATGTTGGCTTGGTGCTTGTCACACATGTGAACAAGCACAGCTGCTTTCTGCATTGGTACAGAGGTGCAGAACTTGCATAGGCTGCAAAATAAACCAAATTTACTAATAACACTACTTCATCACTCAGAGGATTCTGTAATTTCCTTTTCCTCTTAGCTTTACCAGCCGGTTAAAGTTGAGTAATGTCGAGGGTTTTAACAGAACTTATACTGGAAAGTTAGATAAGGCCGATATAATTATCAACATCTTAATGAATAAATGTCTTTAGAAGTCACTGCCTGTGTTGAAGCCCATATAGTTTTTCTGAGTATCACATGACCAAAAACAAACAAGGCCCCATTTGTCTGAAATCACATGACTCGCCCGGTGTGTGAAGTGAGCCGCTGAAAAAGCCGGGGAAATATTGGAAGTGTTCTGCGTGATTTGAGGTGATGCTGAGGATCGCCTGCTTACCGCATTCAGTATAGATTCATTTCCTAATATTACAATACTTTGTATGGGGATTCTGACACAACACATCAATATGTTTACAGGTTCACTGCTATTTATCCTAATATCACAGTAGGACTCCAGTACATCCAACAACCAGCAGATGTCAGCACTCCCTAATGACTTTGTAATAAACCTTTTAGCAAAGCAATTGGCCAGAAAAATTTGACACATTCACAAGACTTCATCCCACTGTCACTACTTATCTGAAGGCTTTAATAGTCAACAATGGAATATTGAAAAGTGCCTTGACTTACCTTTAAGAAAATCTTTATGAAATGTTCTTCCTTCCTATTTTTTAGTTGTTCCTGTCTCATGTAGACTCTGACTGAGTAAAACATAAAGCTATAGATTGATTATGTTTTCCAACAGTTGAAGTGCAATTTTTTTTTGGCATCCAAAGAAAATGGCTGTGATTCTGTCCATTTGGGGGAAAAGTTGTAACAACTTTATTAAAAAAGAACAAACACGAAGCATTTGCCCCACGTGATTCATAAACGAGTCTCTGTTTACTTTGGGTACACCATGGACAGATATTTCAAGGCCAATTTTCCCAGAATGGGAGTCTTTTAGATAATATTATCACCCACTGGTCAGATCTGTCACGACTTGTACTCACGATCTGCTGTGAGAAGTCACACATGTACGTTGCTTCACTCGAGACCAAATCTGTGTAAAAAAGAGAATAAAGAGCTTCTTTTTCCTGCAGGCACGGCCTCTGTAGCTGTTGCTGGGGTCTTGGCTGCGTTGAAGATCACCAAAAACAAACTGTCAGACCACACTTTTGTTTTCCAGGGAGCTGGCGAGGTGAGAGGATTTCTTCTTTTAACTGTTTCAGATAAAAAAAAAATAAAAGCTCTGATTTTAAAGTAAAAGGAAACTGGAGAATTATCCCTTTTCTTTTCTTTGTTTTGTTTTTTCTCTTTCACCAGGCTGCTCTGGGGATTGCCCACCTACTTATTATGGCCATGGCCAAAGAGGGATTAACTAGAGAAGAGGCTGCCAAGAAGATCTGGATGGTGGACTCAAAAGGCCTCATTGTGAAGGTAGTGCATCGACTCACGTGGGACTCAAAAGGTGGAGATTAAAAGAAAAAAAACCAGCAAGAAAAAACGTTTTCCCCCTCCTACAGGGAAGAAGCCACCTGAACCACGAGAAGGTTGAGTTTGCTCACGAGCACCCACACCTGAAGACACTGGAGGAAGTGGTCCACACCATCAAACCCACCGCCATTATAGGTGAGATAACTGGAAGTTCTGGTGAAATTGTTTTCATAAATTCTAGACAGGAAAACACTTTTGGGACCGACTTTTTTACGTAGACGAGGAAATCCTACAAACGAGGTCTCATTTGAGCAGGTGAAGTTTTGGACGGCTGACTCGGTTTTTGTCCTGCAGGCGTGGCCGCGATTGGAGGCGCGTTTACTGAGAAGATCGTCAAAGACATGGCGTCCTTCAACGAGAGGCCAATCATCTTTGCCCTGAGCAATCCCACCAGCAAGGCCGAGTGCACAGCAGAGCAATGCTACAAGCTCACAGAGGTGATGTTCAACCCCACACTGGACACATAAAAAGTCTAAGCAGGATACCCACAGGCCTCAAATATATCTATGTTTCGAAAGGCACTAATAAAGCTGTTGTACTGAACAGCTGTTAATGTAAACAACTGAGACTTTTCTGTTTGCCTCTGTCGCATTGTGACATAAAGAGAAAGATAACTGTCTTTTTCCACAGCAAGTGTCATATCTCCTCCCTTCTCCTCTTTTTAATCAGGGTCGGGGCATCTTCGCTAGTGGGAGTCCATTCAGCAAAGTCACCCTGGCTGATGGGCGCACCTTCTACCCCGGGCAGGGAAACAACGCCTACGTATTCCCCGGAGTCGCTTTGGGCGTCATAGCCTGTGGAGTACGCCATGTATCTGATGAAATCTTCCTCACCACTGCAGAGGTGTGTTCCTCAGATACTAATTTGTGTACTTATACTGTGTGTGGAGGTTGCTAACTACTGTGGATTTGTATACACATGAAAGTAGAACCCATATAATTGATTAATTTATGGGAAGTTTATTTTGCGTATTTGATAGCGTATGCTTGATCTTTGGATGGCATGGGATCATATTGTACCTTAAATTTGTATTTCCTCTGGTAGGCGATAGCTAACATGGTAACAGAGGAGCACCTGGCTGAGGGAAGACTTTATCCTCCACTCAACACCATTAGAGAGGTGTCCTTCAAGATTGCAGTGAAGGTAGGTGACCTCAAGAAAAGTCCAACCGTAGCTTCTGTCATTTATTGTTCCTGTTCGTTGTTGAATCTTTGCCTCCTGGAATGTGCTATGAAACTTTTCCGTAATTGCGTGACTAGGCATGATAATGGTGTCCTTGGCCCGCTCCTGATTTCTTCTGCCCCCTTTGATCCAGCATTTGAATTTGTTGCAATAGCAAAAGCAAAGCCACACATGAACTCCGCCAGCTCTTGGTGCACCCAAAACACAACACTGACACAGACCAAAACTACAACGTAATATATGAAATACTGTGCAAAAAAATTTAAGAAAACATACACAGGAGAGACGGGGAGAAGAATTAACATGAAAAGAAATGAACACAAAAGAGAATATGAAAAGGGAAACAACAAGATGACTCACAAAAAGAAAAAGGAGAACAGGTGAACCTAAAATCAACCATATCAGACCACTGTAAAACAAATAATCATCCATCCATCCATCCATTTTCTGTACCGCTTAATCCACGCAGGGTCGCGGGTGGGCTGGAGCCTATCCC
>JAOXYM010000013.1:11737516-11748272 GCA_028567055.1 Leptatherina wallacei
AACTCAGCCCGGGACTCGAACCAGCGACCTTCTTGCTGTGAGGCTGCGGTGCTAACCACCACACCACCGTGCAGCCAACAAATAATCATATCAACAGAAAAATAATCAGATTTGAGAGCAACGCATGAGAGTCTCTTCTGCGAAGACCACCGTGAGGCACGAGGCATGGCCAGACTGGCAAATCTTGTCAGATTACTGGGCTGGTCACACCTCCAGGATACCTCCTGCTTGTTCCCTTAGATAATTCATCTGGGCTATCAGACTGTTTTTTTTTGTTTTAAGTGAATATTGTCCCCGGCAGCTCACCACAAGCCTCAAAGTTTCATTTAAAGATAAATGATCACCACTTCTCCTTCTGTTTTTCTCCTCTGACAGATTGTCAACTATGCATACAAACACAACATTGCTTCATTGTATCCTGAGCCCAAAGACAAGGAGGCGTTTGTGCTATCCCACGTCTACAGTCCCGATTATGACTCCTTCACTCTGGACTCATACAACTGGCCACAGGAGGCCATGAACGTCCAGGACGTGTGATTTTCCCTGTAAATTCAATGCGCTGCTGTGGCGTCACTTACAGTTTCTGCATCGCCTTCATTCAGAAAGTTCACAGATGTTTCTCGCCTTTTTTTCTTTTATACATGTCGGTAACCATCAGTCCCTTCAAATCTCCAACAATATAGAATATTTTCTATATCCTGTGAGGGTCTATATCCACCCTCTGGTTTCAATGCTTTATGTTTTGTCTGATCAGTTTCCTGAGAAGAATTTTTTTTAATCCACACAGCATATCAAATGTCATACACGGAACTTAAACACTCCTTTCAATCTTGTTTTCAGCTGACATTGTTGATCTTTTTTGCACTTACATTTACAGCATCATACAGCATTTTCCCATGTTGACAGAGGGTTCATTTTGACACTTAATCTAAAAAATGTTTTTTTCAATTCAACAAAAACCCTCTGTGCCTGTATTTGTGTGGGAAACGTCAGCTCTACATGAGTTAAAACCTCAGACTATCATATGAAACACAATTGGCTAATCTCTGTAGCCTCATATTTTACACTCCCGTCAATTTGTGCACGTACTGTCTTTTAACCTCCAGGATCAGCTTGTACTTCTGTCTCTGACTCAGTTTCGTTGTGAGATTCAGGTATTTCGTATAGTAAGCGCCGCTGTTTTCTTGAATGCATTCAGAGGATGTATTCCCAGATGTGAGGAGATGTCATCAGTAGGTTTTTTTTTTACGCAGTGGAGTGTTTTGCTTTTTAGTTTGTACAGAGTTCTGTTTGTTGTATTTTTTTGCCAAAGTTACTGATGGACTGTATCTCACGTCATACTCCAAAAGAAGATGATGCTGTGCAGGCTTTAGTTCTGAGAGATATGTGTTAAGTTTTCAAAGGGAACATGTAACTTTTTAAATAAAATTGGTAACAAAATGTCTTGGATTCATTTCATTTTGTCACTTTGACAGCGTGAACTGTGCTGGAGGGTTTTGGTCATTTTTGTTTCACATTTTTCAAAGGCAAAACTGAGTATAGATGTACATTTTTGTAGAACTAAACCTTTCCCGTCTCTCAAATGACTAGCATATACTGTGATATACCGGGATATACTGCCCTCTGCTGGTTGATGTATGATTTGCTTTGTTGAAATCTGTGAGGTCTGGTTGTAACATCACATCACTGCTCTGCAACCAGAGCGGTCGATCGAAAGCTCTGCTCTGCAGATGAAATTAGGGGAATTTGTAGGACATCAGTTACAATCAGTGCTGTTTATCATACATCAGTTCTGACAGAAATGTTCTCAACAAAATGTGGGCTGGGGGAGGGGTTGTTTTTAACCTTTTTATTTTTTCCTGTAAAACCAATGACTGTAAAATGTAAAATGTGTAAAACCCATAGTTTGGTTAGTAGTTTCCTAATTATTCATCCTCCAAAAATATTCACATTTGCCTCCACATATCTAGAACTTTGGTTCTCAAATTGGCGGTTGCTAAATCATTTCAGGGGTCCCCACATAATTGTAAAAAAAAATATAGCCTACATTTATCAAATAAATTTGGGATTTGGATCATGGCTGCCTAAATTAAACAGTTGATGTAGAGATAAATCTGTGAAATTAGCACCTCCATTTTTAACAAATTAACTAAGTTAGTACACATGCCTCATTAAAAATCTGAATTTTGGCATTATCTCAGTGAGAGAAGCTGATTTTGGACATGTAGGTGCCTTGTCACAGTGCCTCTTTATCCTCTTTGTTTATGAAGATCTTGACAGTTTTACAGCCGTACATTTAGATGATGGCTGCAAGATGATCCATATATCACACAATCAATCACTCAAGTGTTGGAGGGGGGGTCCGCAAACACGAGTTTATGTTATCTTGGGGGTTGTGGCTCAAACCACTGAGAACCACTGATCTGGAGGAGGAAGTTTTGTCCCTGTGCATGTACAACAACTAATGCTATGTTAGGCAATTAACCTGATGTTAGCCTAAAGCTATGTGGCAATGCTATTCTAGTTATATATGCTGGAACTGGATTAGTTGTAAGACAATGTGTGGAAACCATGTCATATTTAGTTTTCATTGAGCGTATTAAGGGACTACACATGAGGTCATTTAATCCATATTTTCACATTGGAACTGAAACTAAACTATAAAGAAAGCTCAGTATCCATGCTACTGGCTAAACAACATGATCCAGTTTAATTTAAACATGAGGCTAGCAAGGCTGCTAGTTGAAATTAAAGTAAGCTACAGCATGAAAATGTGAGGAAATAGTCTGTTAACAATTTTATTTTGTAGAGGAAAGTATATGAATGAGGAGAAAGGGAGATATTTGACTTTTTTGTAAAAAGAAAAGACAGTATCAGCAGCCCCAGTAGTTGGAGCTTTACATCTACAGGAATTATCCCAAAAATGTCCACCAATGTATTATGTTATTGTTCATCCGAGGATCTATCAACATAATTTTAAGGCCTGCTAAGGAAACACTTTCTATCTCTGTTGGATGACACCTCATCTGGTTTGAATGGTATTGGCGGCTTTAAAATAAACTGTCATTTCCTGCATCTCAATAATAGCTCTCACATCTGATGCATGGCTGTGCATCTCTGCTCTGAACGGATGTCATCTGTTTTCAAAGGGGGGCATTTTTTCAAGCGTCTTTCTGCACAGACAGGCAGCACTGTGATATTATTAGATCAGACATTAACTTAATTTTCATAGAATGCTATACCGTGTACTATACCTGGGCAGTTTATATAACAAGGTAGCAAATAAAGAAAAACTCAACCCACCTTTTAAGAAGAATTGACATTGTTAATAAAAAATTAACCTTTACAGTGGGATAGTATATTCTAGTTTTCACCCCTTCTTTTCTGTTAATGCTGTCTTCCTGGGTCAATATGTTTAGAAAAAAAAAACTAAAATGACCTAAAATACATTTTAGATGGGTAAATAAAATAAATCAGCTTGCTGGACACACAATTTGTTCCCATTTGAACAATTTATTGAGCAGCAACAAAGCCTCAGATTAGGAAAAAAAAAGCATCACAAGTGAGAGGTGCTAGAGTTAATGCTTTGAGCCGTCCTAACATCACCAGTAAACAAAGTGGTTTTATTGATAGAGTTATGACTCATTTCCTGTCCGTTGGTAGCAGAAAACTACCCACAGCGTTGTTGGCCAGCAGCCATCTGAATCAGAGGGAAGAAATAGCTCCATTATCAGAGCCTCCAATAAATCATTTGTTTGGGTAAAATTTCATCAGATTACAAGACGTAATACAATTGTGATTAACATGTCTTTTTAGGCATTAAAAACCAAAGTTTTCATTATAGACCACTTTTTCCCCTCATCACAATAAAAAATCTAAACATGTTGACCAGCTCAGACTTCCTCTCACTGCTTCACGTAACCTTGAGACAAAGTACGAAAGCTTCAAATGACACAGCTGCTCCTTATTACAGTCAAAAAGGCACACAAGTACTTGTAACATGACTGGAACATATATACCCAAATTTATCATCCCCAATTCAATGTCTGACAAAATGTAACACACATCTGTTTGTGCTGAATGGGGTATGGGTGGGGGGTGTACATGTGCTTTGTTTGTGTGTGTGAGTGTGCACATATAATTATATGTGAAAGGAACTACAATACGGTGTGTGCTTTTTAATTGCTGTTATAAAGGGTGTGTGAAGGCTTTTTAAGCCTTCTAATATGCATAAATTAATTTGATGTAAAGCACTTTGGGTAGCTTTTTGCACGAAAAGTGCTTTATAAATAAAATTTGATTTTATTTATATCTCCGTGTGTTCCTGAGTTATGATGCTGCGTAATGGCCAGCTGTTGTTGTGGAAAACCATGCTAAGGTTTTTAACTTTAAAACTTGAAATGTCTACATTTCATTCGTTCATCATGAAACTTTTGAATCCTTTGACTTTTAATCACCTACATCTAATCGCTTGAAATTTGCAAGGAATTCTTCAAGGCAATCAGGGTGCACTGCATTGGCTAGAGTGGGTTTGATGGATTGATTGATGAGCTGGGATGTGTTTTGCCTCTGGCACACTCACATTCTCACACACAAAAACATTTTGGTAACAGTGGATAAGCAATAATAATTGCTTTGCCAAAGTCTTTGGCATTCCAAAAATAAAATAAGTTAGAAATTAAAGTGGCCGGTAAACATGTACCACAAAGGGTTAGTCAGTTTTCTCATTGAGGAAGGTATTTAAAGGCAAAGCCATTTTTTTTTTGGAAAAATCTAAACAAAGAAGTGCCGTTCGGATGGCTGAATACCAATCCATTATCATTACTGCACTTCTATTTCGGAGTCTTTTTCTGTTCTGGACAAATATAATTCAAAAACATGTTTATCATGTTCCTGACGATGGCTGGAGGTGGATGGAGGGCGTGAGGGAGGTGGTGTGCAACAGTCATTTGCCAGGCATCCACTATTAAAACATCCAGGCCTTTGAACATGGCCTTGAGCACCATATCGAGCTGCAAGGAGAACCAGTCGCTGTTGTACAGGCTCACTTCTTGGTCCAGGGCCTGGAGATTAGCTGAGCGGATCACTATGAGAGTGTCCGGCGCTCGGTCCATAAGTCTCACCACCGCTCGTCGAATGTGGCGAAGTCGCCGGATGTATACGTCCACCGGAAAGGTGCTGAAGTGGGCCCAGATGCTGATGACCACCACGGTGTTGGAGCCCCCAGGGAGGCCGTCCAGCTCATTGGAAATGTAGCGTAGCTCACTGGACATGACGGTTGAGAAGCGAATGGGAGGACCATGGCAGCGGTACTTTATGAGAATATTATGGATGCTGTCCACCGCCATGAAAGGCCCCACGTTTTTAGGACTGTGTAGGTTGAACTCCTTTAGTTCTGGATATGATCAAATAATTAGAAGTTATACTAGTGAGTGTGAGATGAGTCAAAAACAGAAAAAAAATGCTCACCTGGGACAAAATCGATGAGGTACTCAAACCACTGTCGAACAGTAGAGTCTCCATACATGTTGATCACCTTGTTCCTCAAACACTGAGTGACAGCAGACGTTTCATTGAACTGACGCAACGCATCGCCAGCCAACGGCTTCCACGAGTCATTGTAATAATATCCCGAAGGTGCTGGCTGAACGTGTTCTGGTTTGACACTGCCGCTTTCCTCATCAACTTTATCTGAAAGAAAGTTAGAAATATTGTTGACAAAATTAAACTGAAGAATAAATCATCACAGCATGCAGCAACTGACAAATGATGCATAAATGAGAAATGCTTCTCTGTAGGTAAAGATGTACCTCTCTGTGGCAGAACATTGATTCGGTCACTTCCTGAAGCGTGTATGGGGACTTTGATGTTTACATCACTGAACAAAACAAACAAATAGAAAAAGGTTGTTGTTTTAATTACTGAACCAAACCCAAAACCGTCTACAGCTGGAAACTGTGGTGGTTATTAAACTTTCCTCAGCTAGTCAACTGGTGTGTTTGCTGGGTGCTAGTTACAAACCCAGTTCCAAAAAGAGTTTGATGTTGTGTGATATGAAAATAAAAAGAGAATCTATGATGATTTAACATATTATCATGTCTATCTTTAATGCAGTGGAGATTTCTGTGTGAAAGAACTTTAGAATTGGCCATAAAGGGAGAGTGAGTCGAGGACTCTATTAGAGACCCGAAGAGGTATCCTTAAATGGAAGCTGTAAGATTCTGCGAGGATGTGTCTGTGTATGTGTGTGTGTGCATAGGTTTGTGACATCAGGGACGAGACCTAGTGTTTGCCCTGCTTGTGGGACGGGTTCTTCACCTCTGACTCAACTTTCCTTCTGCAAAAACCAGTGCTGACTGGTCATTTCTGTACTAGGAACTAGGAACTAATATGGAACTGCATCAGTTGTTTACTATCCACTGCCTGATCATAGCAGCTCAGAAGGATCTGACGATGTCCAACATTTCACATGGAGGGTGGAAACTACTTATTGATGCTAAACAGTGAATATAAAACCTTCTTATAATATTAATGTATGTAGGAAATCTACAACACATCCAATATTATTTTAGACTGTCCCTTACACACAGAGATGTCTTCTGATTCTTTGAATATTCAATGTTATTTTGTACTGTGAATGATGAAACAAAGTTTTTTCAATTTTATGTTGACAAAGATCATTTTGAATTTTCTTCACAATTTTTAGACCATTTTTGGAGATTGCTGAACCTTTGTCCAACTGTGTATCTGAGAGCCTCGGCTTCTTCAAAGTGCTCTTTAAATCCAATTATATTACTGACCTGTTAATCTATTTAGTTGCGACGTGTTCCTCCAGCCCTTTATAAATATACCGTACTTCTTACTTTTTCAACCTTTTGTTGTGTTGTCAAAGCTTTTTTAAGACATGAACCTGCCACCAACTTCAAGAGGAGCTCGTATTTTTCATGAAATAGTCAAATGTTTCTATATTTCATTGTGAATGAAATATGGGTTCATATTGGGTTCATCACAACTTCTTTTTACAACCGCGGTTGTAAAATTGCAGAAAATAATAGATGAATTGAGTGTCAATAATGATGTATCAATACAAAACTATAATGAGTATCATCACCAGCAAGGTCAAATATGTACCGTTACAGTTTGGTCTTTTGTGGGATTTGTTTAAATTCATATAAAAAGTCACCATACTTATTTTTTTAATGTCCTGCAATTAAAAACATTAAAGTGCATTATTTTCTTAATCACAGCATGAATAATTTTTTATAGAACAGTACAAACCTTTGAAAAAGCAAAGCTTCTTTGTTGGTAATGAGGTGTTTTAAATAGCCTCCTTTGGCATGATTGACTCTGGTTTCACAGCTGAGCATCTTGGGCTTGTAGCAGTACCAGGGCTCGCCTGTGTAAAGGTCTGTGTAGTTACACAGAAGCTGCTGGTCGGACGGCAAGCACATGTTGCACAAAGTAGTTTCTGACAAGAAGCCCAAGCGGAACAGGCTCTTGAAATACACCCTATCAGGCCGTTCTTCTCTCAGTCGTTTCAGCACAGCGACGGCCTCGCTGGAGTGCACCAGCGTTATTTCAACCTCCACAGACCCCTCCCAAAGCAGCGGGAACAAAGCAGAATAAATTCCATTTTTGTGGTCCACCACCGTCCCAGCAACACTTGCTCCTAGCTCAGGAGAGTGAAGTCTAGCTAAAAGGAAATCCCCACCATAGTGCTTAGGACGACCCTGGAAGTCGTGAATTTGGACGAAGGCCTCCAGCTGCTCTCCAACGTGCCACTCTCTTCCTGCCTTATAGGAAAGGATGGTGAACAGGCTGTGCACAGGGTCACTTGACTGGTGCAGGCTGGTTGGTTTTGAGTGAGGTGGAGGGCCAGGCCAGGCGATAGAGTCCAACAAGAAGCGCTCTTCCATTTTATCTTCAGGAGAGGGCCTCTGGCCCAGATGGGCACAGAAGGTGTGGTTGTGATTGAAAGTAGGGAGACTCCCTGGGACCAAGGATGAGTGGATCCTATTCTGCAGCTGGTAGAGAGCTGAAATCGCATGGCAGTTCCAGTTCTAAAGGGAAAGAATATTCTTAATGTAACTGACTGTGATACACAGGCTGGCACACCACAACATTGTAAAGTACTGCAGCAATCCCCTTATATTACTTCAGATAGGAATCTTTGATAGACATAGCATTTACCAGATCTGACCATTTATAATGAATCGCCCTGGGGGAAATGTAGGATAAGATATATCAATATTACATCTCATTTGTGAAGAAAAGGTTTCTAAAAAGATTGCCCTAATAATTTACAGCACCATAAATAAGACAAAAATTACAAGTTCCCTTTGGAGTTCCCTGGGGGGGGGGTCCATCAATTAACACCCACATGTGGCCCAATTCTCTCCTCACCTCTACAGTCTGAATGTTGCGCAGCAGGAAGATAAAGCACGAGAGTGCTAGGAGGAGGAAGATGAGAACATAGTTGGACAGGTGTCGCCACATGGTGCTTCCCATGACCAGGGCCTGTCTCACTCCTGCTGTCACCACGGTGATGATGACATCATTTCATCCATTAACGCTGCAAATGACAAAAGTGGACTAAGAAAAAACAAACATTTGTCTGATTTTATTTTGGATTTTTTTTAAAGAAGATAATGTAACATTCTTAACTTCTTTTGGTAGTTAAAACTGCTGTGTAGATGTGAACAAATACTAAGTATATTTATAGAAATTATTAAATCTTTCATTTTTCAAAGCAGGCTAGATTATAATACTTGTAACAGACAGTGGGTTTCAGGAATTTCTGGGAAAATCTGAGAAAGTCAATCTTTGTAAGGCTACATTTGAAAAAAAAAAAAAAAAAAAGGCACTGCACAGACACCAAACCATGAGTCTGTTGTTTGATCCCATATGCACATAACAAGTGGGCCAAGATAAGCACATATTTCTCATTCACAAATCTAAACCAAACTAAAAAAAAAAAAAAACATAAATTTCCACAGAACAAATTAGCTCTTTCTTGGTTTAAAAGTAGTTATCTTTAAGAAAAGGAAATCTTTTTTGCAGGTGATTTTATTTCTAGCTCTTATGAAGAAACAACATTTAATCTTTTAATCTCTTTAATAACTAAGGTGGAGTAACAGAGACTTGCTGAGGCTTAAGCTGTTTTTAACTCGTGCAAATTAAAGGCTGTTCTTTTGCTTTTGTGGTTTAACGCCCCACTGTTCTTCTTGGTTTTTCTCGTCTCCAGCTGTTTTGTGTTGTATCCGGTTGACAATGAAGAAACAGAATTTTAAACGGGACCTTTTTTGTTTAAACGTTGCAGTAAGTCATGAAGGTTACAGTTCCTGGTTGTTAAGTCACAAATTTCTACATGTTTAAACAAGCAGGGGTCTCAATAATAAAGCTGGTCCGACAGCTCTGTTATCAAATAAATGGCACAGATTCCTATAATCCCCAGGTTTGTCTCCATGATGGTATCTGTAATGTTAAATATAAAATTATTATGGTCAGCTGCTCCTGTCACCATGAACGCCTGCAATGACGCCAGAGGCAGCAACAAAGAAAATGTGGATGTAGTACACTGGAACATATAATGTATAATGTCAATGACCATTCAACAAAGGTACTCCAGTAGATGCTATTAGTACCGCCTATGCGTGCAATTCAGCTGTGTAATGTTAGCATACTTACATATTAGCATGATGTCGGACCCTTCAAGTGGTCACACGACGGGAACTGTGGGTAACAGACGGGGTACAAGCGCCTGGGAGGAAGAAAGACGTTCTGAAGGAGCCTCCTCTTGCGGCTAGAGATGGAAGCAAGAGCCGGAGTTGTGGGGTAGATGTTTATTTCAGTTTTACTGCGTCCTCTAGTGGCCAAAAGTATAAATAGTCATGTTTTACTAAGATACTAAATGATTAAAAGGTTGTCTTCAGACAGTGGCGTCCATCACTACACACAGAAACAGCCACAAAATGACTGTTTTATACAAAGTCAAATTCAAGTTCTTCAAAGCCTCTTCAAGGTGATTTTTCAAGACTTTCTAGCACCTCACTGTTATAAGCACTATTCACACAGTACACTAAATGATCATTTTACTTCCTCATCATATGAAATCATGTGTAATTAGGTTTTGCGATCACATTTCACAAAAGTGAACAAATTAAAAGGAAACAGCGGTTTCATTTTGCTAAGTCACCTATCCCCAAGTATACCTGACATCCCATATCACTTGTCTAACCTGCTTGTCTGATAGGAAAAAAATCACTTTAATTTCAATTGATTGAAAATGAAAATATATCAAACATGATCAGTTACCTGATCATTGATCTTAACGAAGGTGTAGAATCACCTTTATGAGCCTTTTTTAATAAAACATACTAGTCAAATTGAGTTGACATAAGCCTTTGATTGCTTAAGAACAAATTTGTAATAAAGGAATTTTCTACCTACTGTTCATCTAAAAACATGCGAACACATCATGGATAACACACTAGGAAATCAGTGAGCGCAACTTGAAAATCAGACTGTCAATAGCTTCAGTTGGTGCAAGTACAACTCAACTGGCCATCTCCACTGTGTACTGGCTGTCTGCCCTGCTGGTTGCTGATGTGGATATAATAGTGCTGCATGAATAAATAAATGAACAGATACACTAATCAGATAGGATTACTATCTCAAGCATATTCAATTCAATTCATCTTTATTTGTATAGCGCCAATTCACGACAATGTCATCTCAGGGCGCTTCACAGACAATC
>JAOXYM010000013.1:11749691-11771688 GCA_028567055.1 Leptatherina wallacei
TCATACGAGCCAATTCATAACAAATAGCCTAGCTAAGGAAACCAACAGACTGGATGGAATCTAGTCTTCGATCCAATGTGGTAAATATAAATATAATGTGGTTGTACTTCTTACACTTCTAAAAAAAACAATATGACACCCAAAAATAAGAACATTTCTGAATGTATAATTGCATATTTATTTCAAATGTTCTCAAGAGTACCACAACAGTTTTCTGTTAATCATCAGATAATGTTGACCAAAACCTATAGATGACAGAAAACAGGTTGTTTACTGGCACTAAGCCAACTGATGTGTAATATATCTCTTCTTACAAGTGCAATTTCTTTAACGACCTCTAAACTTTTTCATTATAATTCACAAATATCTAATGCAGTAGATTTCGATAAATAAAACAGGTTACATCATGCCTGACTTTTATTAGTCAAGGTGATAACCTGCAAACACAAAATAACTTTAAACAATACTCAGATGCTACTTCACAATCAATGTCTTTACAAAAAAAGAACAGGAGGTATAAAACATTTAGTTACATTCACATTAAGCTAGTGTTTCAAGCTTGTTCTGGGTATCAGTCTTGATGGATGGCAGAAACCAAAAAAAAAAAAAAAGCCAGGATATGGGTCAGTAATCAAGATGAGTGCAGTTTTCAGACATGATGAAAGTCTCAAGAGGGACTGCCATGTCTGAATCTCACACTGCCATTTACACACATTCAGTAGTTGTGGAGAGTTGCGAAGAAGGTGAGGACTCTCAGGCAGATCCAGGAGTTGTCTCTGCTGTTTTCTGTGTGGGGGAGTTGACGGGTGCTGTCCTGCTGGGTGACGCTGGTGAGGAGGGTTGTGGTGTTTCTGTTCTATCACCAGTCACCTCCTCAGCTTCCTCCTCCCTCTGCTGTACAGAGGACAGGTATTCGTCCAGCAGGCTGCAGTCTGCGCTGTCCTCATCATCCTTTCCACCGGCCTCTGAGCCTCTTTCAAAGCTACTTCGAAGGGGGCTCAGAGCTCGCACCGTCATCAGAGAATCGGCCGTTCCGCTGCTCAGGAAGTTGTCCTCCTGCAGCCGTCGCTTCTCGCTGGTAGACTGGAAGCCAGAGTCTGGGAAGGAAACATCAGTGCTGGGTGGGTTGGTTGTGCTGGAAGCAGCAGGTGGGGATGCCTTGCAGAATGCAGGAGATGAGGCCTGAGCTGCGGTGACAGCCTGCGTAACAGCAGTCAGCTGGTTCTCCACAGACTGCTTCCACTGCTGCATGGACTGAAGCTGCAGAAAGAAGACAGGAAACTTTTAAGCTGTATATTTGAAAATCAAAACGCATAAAAAACGTCATTCAGCATATAAAGATTAGGGCTCTTCCTGAATAGCTGAATCATGAAATGATGATCTTGTTTCCAAAAAGCATTAAGGTAAAAACCGGGACAATTTTTAATTTTTCCTTTTTTTTGTAGTTAAAAAAATACCAAAAGTGGAAAAAGAAAGGAACAGAAAAAGCTGAGGTCAGTGTAGGCTGCCCATGTACTCCCTACAGCAACTATAACAGCTTTTTTTTTTTTTTTAAACAGCTATAAATTTTGCCATTTTTCTCTTAGTCTTTGAGCAATCATCCTGCAATCCGCAGAAACTAACACCTGAAAACTATGCTGTCCTGCCTTATAGCCATTTGAAGCTTTATGGACATTAGTTTTTTTTTTTTTCAAATATCAGAGTCTTAGACTTTGGCTTAGAAAAGCTCATGACTGGTGATTACTGGCACAAGATTTGAGCTGAGAGCTCTTATGAAGCTTTGACATCATCACCTGATTTTTTCTAACAATGACATAGAACAAACCAAAGCCTCAGTGCTAAACGGTTATCAGGGATCTGAGTTCCTGAACCCTGCATGATGCCACTTCCAATTTTTTTTTTCACTCTGAAAATTGTACAAAACTAAACGATTATTCACTAGCACTGCGTGTAATGTTGAGAAGGATGCTTAATTTTTCACTTTATGCCTTCAGGTGATTTTTAACTCACTGAAACAGAGACAGTCATCAGTAATCATATAAGTCATCAATAAGTAATCATTTCAAATGCTGACCTCTTTCCACAGAAACTTGACAGCCTCTTCCTGAACCAGCCTTTGCAATCTCTCCTCCTCATACTGCTTCTGCACCCTGCAAACACACCACATAGAATTTTACCAGCTGTATAGGAACCTGCAACCAAATCTAAAAACATAAATAAAATAGATATTAAAATGGTAACTAAAGAGTTTTTTTGTGTGTTGATGGTCAGTTACTTACGTGTCCAACTTATCAGAAAGACAGAGGATGTGTTCTTGCATCCTCCGCAGACGGATTTCACAGCGCACCTCTCTGGCTTCAGGGTGACAACGTCGCGTGTAGTGCCCCCGCCACCAGGACTGTATTTTAATCGCTGCCTTATCTGCATCCATCAAACTTCTTTTACTGACACAAATACGCACTTCTTCCTGCTCAGGGGCTTCTTTCGTTTCCGCTTTACCAAAGTCAGAGGATGCTTCTGAATCACGTTGCACACCGACTCTGACTGCCGATGATCCAGCTGTTGTGGTGGCAGCAGACATAACTTCTTCTTCAAGACTCTTCCTTTCACTCTGACCGGTTGGGGATGAGTGATGTGTCATGTTTGTGTTGCACTTTCTGGGTTGTGTCGGCCGCTTTGGAGCCAGAGAATCAGGCTCAAATGTCTCTGTCTCGTCCTCGCTGTCAGAGTGGGTCGTTGCTGGCTCCAGATCCGATGCGAAGGGGAGAAAGGTGGACTCTGATGACAGCATGCTGCTGTTGAGTTTGTCTTCATCAGTCTGGACATCCTCTAAATAAATGTGTTCTTCTGCGAGCCTCGGGCTGCGGGCCACTGGCAGAGATGGATGTGATGAATCGCAGGTCACCCAGGTGTTAAATTGCACGACGGGCTCTACACAAAATCGACAAGGTCAACGGTTTAGAAAAAAAACAACACAAGCAAAACTACAATGCCTTTTGGAAGCTTCACAAAATGCCACAGCAACGTTTTTACCCTTCTCCTGGACTGACGGAGTTGCAGCTGGTCCAGGTATAGCAATTTTCTTAACCTCTTGGATTCCCCCGTGTGGATCTGTATGTGAAGGACTGTGCCTCTCCACATCTAACCGAGTTGGACGAGGAGGGCTGGGACAGCCTCCTCGGGTCTCCTCTAGCAGCTGCCTTTGATGAAACCTGAGACAAAAATGCCATTTCCAGCACCAGGGTGTTTAATTGAACACTTTAAATCACTAAAGATCAAGGATGTTGTATGTTAGCGAGAGCATCAAGTGAGCACTGAATGATAATGTTGTCTGTGTGGTACAGCAGCACTGCTAGATTCAGATCTATACCTCTGCTTACTGAGGATTTTCTCCAGTTTGGCATCTTCTGCTGTCTCCAGGGCTGGTGATGCAGTCAGAGGGCAAACTGTGGCCAAGTACTGAACCAGCTGCACATGCTGCCCTGGACGATATGAGCGACCTTTACCCTGACTGTAGAGCCACTCTGCTTTCAGACTGGAAATGTGACAGTAGCACACAAGTAAAGACAAGATTAAAACATGTTGATAATAACTGATTAGCTCATTTTAACAGCACAGGAATGGACGCACCCTTCTTTCTGTGTTACTACATAACCATCAAGGACCTTCAGGCTCAGGCACCAACTCATCATGTATGGTCGATAATCAAAACCTGGCAAGGAGGGAGTGGCCATGACACAAGGGTTGCTCATGATTGACAGCTGCTCCAGTTCATGAAGAGGTGCAAGATATGAGACCTAGGGGAGTAATCAGATTAAAGTGGTCAATAATAATTTGCCTTTGTGTGATGTAAATAACAAACACCACAACAAACTTAAATAGAGGAAAAGATTATTACTTCATTAAGATCCCGTATCTCATTTTCTGCCAGGGAGAGAATGGAGACATGTGCAGGAAGGTGAGCGGGGACGGTACGAAGTGTTGTAATGCTGTTTCCGTGAAGTAAAAGTGTCTGAAAATGTACAGAATATTTATGAAGTACAGGTAAAAAGAAAATAACACAACCATTATTTAAAAAAAAAAAAAAACTAGTTTGTTATTTTTGTTCCAGTGCACATTTTTTGCAGAGTTCCACACTTACCTTTAATGCCACCAGTTTAGTCAGATCACCAATAGTAGATATGTTATTGTCAGACAGATCCAAGTGTTGAAGGGACACACAGTTGTTCAGTTGCTCTATTACCTGTCACAAATTGGGGAATTGGTTAAACATTTATCATTATGTAAAAGTTTAAATTTTGATCAATAAAATTAAAATACTGTATATGGGAACCACTTTTATCCCCTCACCTTTATATTGTTCCCAGACAGGTTGAGCCATTTTAAATGAGGCAGATCTCGTAGTCCTTCGATGTAGCCAATACTGTTATTGGGAAGATTGAGAACTTTCAACTCTGTCAACCGACACACCCCCATCATTCTCACCAGACGATTATTGGCCACAGAGAGCTGAAAATGAGAAGATTTTAAATCAAGACATCAAAAAAATAAATCAGTGCTAAATGTTTAGTTACGACTCACTAAAGCCTGCTGTCTATAAAAAAGAAAGGCAATGAAAAGGGAGCCAAAAGAGCATGGATTTTGAAGATTTAACAACCTGTTGAAGGCTTGGACTCCGTTCCATGTGATCCAGCTTCATGATGTTGTTTCGGTCCAAGATGAGAGTGTGAGTGTCCTCGGAGCAAGTGAAATTGGGATCCAGTTTCTGCATACCCTGAGCTGAGAGATCCACCACAGGTCCTGGCAGGAAAAGGATATTGAGCAGATGATAAATGAACAAAATGTATCTTTTTTCATTTCCATGATCAGACGAAAGAAGCAACATCAGCTAAGCATACATCAAGCATAAACCCCAATAACTAACAGTATTAGAAATATCTTGTGTTGGGCTACAAACATACACAGACACATAGGAAGACAGGTATACATTTGAACTTGTGCTCAAAGTCTCATCTGAACTTAAACTCTGCTGATCCAATACAATATTCTTTGTTTATGATCGATCTCTCTCTCTCTCTCTCATGTACTCCATTTTTCAAGTTCTGTAAATAAGCCCCAACGTACTGTACATGAAAGCAGATCTGGATAATCACAGATCAGAAGATCTGTAACATGCCAAACGAAAAAGAAAAAAAGCTACCTCCAGTCTATAAACAGAGTTCTGGGTAGATTACTGCTTTAATGTAATTGTTGCTGGTGACATCAAGACATCAGATGGCACGGCAGCATATTTTAAAAAGGACAAACAAGGGCACAAAGAAATCATCATATTTCCAAACAGGTTTTCCTACGACCGCTAAGATACGCAGAATGATAACGTGGCATGATAAGAGCTGGTCTGACTTTTTAAAAAAATGGTTTAGCTCCAACATAATACAATCTCCTAACCTAATACAGGAGGCTGACGCTGGATGTTTGGATCTGCTGGTAACGTTAACGACCTAACGGTAGTTATCTGATGCGACAAGGACTGCAGCGAACGTTAAAGAAACTCAAGTTATTGCCTTTTGACCAAACAAAACGTCCATACAGCTACTTACCAGCATTTGTATCAAACTGTAAATCTGATACACCCATCCTGTCTACCTAAACAACGCCAAGCGTTAGCTATCAACTCTATTAGCTGTACTAGGAAAGACAAGAAGCGCCTGTCGGAAGTCAGTCTGCACCCCCGATGGTGTACCGGGAAATGTAGTTCAAAGTGTGTGATTTTGTTGCTTACAGTGCCGCATCTTTCAGCTTCGAAAAACTACAATATTTCAGTCTTGTTTACGTGACCCGCCAACCGGTTTGAAATAAAGAAAGTAAGAAGTGAATCAATTACTTTTATTACCAAAACGTCCTGGAAGTAATTTATATATTTTTCTTAATTTCTTATTAGTCTGAATACTTATTTACTTGCTATGTTTGGTCTCTGTACTTGCTAGGCAACTCCCAAGTTGCGACACCGACGTTGCAATTCCTGGTCAAAGTATTAATTTGATTTTAGTATTTTTTCTAAATAGCCAAAGAAAATAGTTGTCCTAAGTATATCAATCTCTAAAAATTTTTTTTACAAAAATGAAAGTTTCTGACAAATATTTACTGTTGATAAATAGGCCTGTAATTCAGTTTCCGCTTCCGTCATCTTTCTTTCCGGTTTTGAGCCCTCTCGTAGCCATCATGAAGTGAGTCTGTGGATTTACATCAAATGTCATCTCGTCTTTAAAACAAACATTCTGAATACGTAACCGACAATATGATAGATTTTGTTGTCTTTTCTTTTAAATACTTTTTATATTTGTCGTTTTCAGGGTCGAGTTGTGTAGTTTCAGCGGGTATAAAATATACCCCGGCCATGGCCGCCGATACGCCAGGATAGACGGAAAGGTAACCGTACCACAAAGTACACCGGCTACTCCCCTGTCAGTCTGTAGATGCAGTATGCAGCATATGGTAGCGGTCAACATCCATGAACTTTAACTTTCTTCAAAAGTCTTTCAACCTGTTTCTGGAATAGCCGGTCGGCTCATGTGAATACTGTGTGACTTGCTAATGATAGCTGCTAGCGCCCCTAAAGAGCAACCTCAACTATAATTTCAGCTACAAACTGTTTCACTTAACCATTTTTACGTGTTGTTGCCACAGTTTGCAAAACGATTGTAGAGCTGACACTGTTAACAAATTAAATTATACCTTAAAGTGATAAGCAAGTTCAATCTTGTAAGTTAACATCTTGTGCGTTCACAGGGTAACACAAATTCTACAAGTGCACATGTTTTGCCATATAACTTTACAACATTCACACTGCACTTTTATTAAAGTCCCCTTTCTCAAATACCCCAATATTACTGCCACAGCTTTTGTCAGAGTTTGAACTGTGTATGTGTAAAGGGATGCAGTATAAATACATTGTATAACAGCTAAGTTTTCTGTTTTCTCTCAGGTGTTCCAGTTTTTGAACGCCAAGTGTGAGTCTGCCTTCCTGGCCAAGAGGAACCCCAGACAGATCAACTGGACTGTGCTGTACAGACGCAAGCACAAGAAGGGCCAGTCTGTAAGTAGGCATTAGGATTTGCCTGTGGAATATCTTATTTTGCTTTAAATTCGTGCATATATGCTGTCTTGCTCTAAAAACAACTAGTTCTTTCATGGTCTAAATATTTAGTTAAAATGATTTTTTGTTTTTGAAAATTCCAATTAAGATATTTATTTATGTAGCTTCTAATTCAGATTAGAGAAAATGTAAAAAAAAAAAAAGATTTAAAAGCATTGCTTTCATATAAACATAATGGCTCTGTATGATATAGAGCCATTTTAATCACGTGTTTGGACAGATTGTTATAGATACCTTTGGCTGCAGGTGAATGGTGTGCATAGTGTTGGTCTGTGTTATGCGTTGTTGCTGGACTTCGTTTTGAAGTTTTTGCAGCAGCGCTCACTCCACACCAGCAGCCATAGAACATCAGGAGATCATAGTACTGGCCTTTGACGTCATTGCTGACATCTCACCACTGGCCAGCCTCCAAATTCTCCAACATAACACTCATAACTTAATTGCGATGAAGTTGCAAGTATACTGGGAGACATTTGATGCCAAAAATAATGTGTAAACTTTTTGCTGCTTTTTTAGTCTGCAATTTGTTCTCCACAATGGATGTATACCAATGAGATTTTCCTGCTTTAATGTAGCACAATATGAACATTTTTGGACTTGCTTACTAGTTGGTTTAGGGAAGAAGAAAAATAACTTAACATTTATGTAGATGAGGAATGTGCTTTGTTGTGGTGAAAATAAGCAAACATAGTTTGTTAGAGTTCAAAGGTTAGTTATAGTTGGTCAGATAAGTCTCCATAAACCCGGCCACATTGCCTTTCATACACCAATGTTTAGAATAAAACAGCAAGTGGTTGGTCATGCTCTATCACCATTTTTCCAGCCTGAAATAGAATTATTTGTCATCAAGTAAAGAACTTGTTTTGAATCAGTACTGGGACTGCTTTGTTGAACAGAGATTAAATTGATAATTAAGAATTAACATTTTGAGGGGGAAAACATTACTTTGGTCTTGCTGAACTTTCCAGTTCATGTATTTCATGTCTTGGTAGTGTTAGCCATTTTACTGGATTACCAACCTGTTTTATCTGAGTTGAACCAATCATTTTTCCTAAATTATCTTTGGCTTTCATCCTTCTATAGATACTAGTTGGGCTGCATTGGTGTTGTGTATCTCGTGTGAAGCACATTGAATTGTATAACATTTTCTGGGTTTTAAGACACATTTTAATGTTTTTAACAGGAAGAGGTGACAAAAAAGCGTACCCGCCGCGCAGTGAAGTTCCAGAGGGCCATCACTGGGGCTTCCCTGGCTGAGATCATGGCCAAGAGGAACCAGAAGCCCGAGGTCCGCAAGGCCCAGAGGGAGCAGGCCATTAGGTGAGAAGAGGATCTGAAAATCATCCACTAACTTGTGAATTAACTGTTAGATCAAATGGAAGTTGATTAGTTTCATTTTGTTGGACCTCTTGTTTTTGTAATCCACAATTGGCTTTGAAAAGAAGCATGAAGTCAGTTTTAACCATGAAATTGTCTTGGAATATAATGTATGGAATCCTGTATAGACTGGTGTCATGTTACAGAACATCTGAATATAATCAACTTGAATTTGAAATGTAAAAAAGTGAATCTATATTTTGACTGAAGGCATTAAATCTGTAGCCATTTTATCAGGAGAGTGATCACAGTACAGGATCTAAACTGTCCAGACTGAGAGGAACTCACAATTAGTTGTGCATGTAAATGTCTGTATACAAGACCTGTCATTTCAAGCTAAAGCTAAATGATCACCTGCTATGGCACATAAATGAAAATATTCCATCTAAATTGCCCATTTGAATTAGTCACAATCTTTTTCTTTTTCTTACCTGTTCTCTCAGAGCTGCCAAGGAGGCCAAGAAGGCGAAACAGGCAGCAAAGAAGCCTGCTACAACAACTGCAAAGGTGAGATCTGTCGCTGTGTTTCACTTATTAAATCAAAACTGTAGAATTGATCCGGGCTGACTACATTTACTTGTAATCTCTGTCAACTTAAAACTGATCACCAAAACTGAAATGCCATCTTGACTAGATTTTTATATTTGATTTAAACGATTTTTAGCTGCAAATTAATACATTTTACTACCTGTTCGTCTCCACAAAACATATCAGTACTTTTATAGTTGGTTTTAAATTGTACAGTATGCTGTACTTAATATTTTTCTCCTTGTAGGCTTCTACCAAGACTGCACAGAAACCCAAGATCGCCAAGCCCATGAAAATCAGCGCACCCCGTGTTGGTGGAAAACGCTAAACCTGACTCTGTGTTTATGGTTGTGAATAAAAATTTTCTTGTTAACCATAATTTGTGTGGTGGTTGTAATAATTTGTGTGGCACCTTTTTATTTGTAAAAGGGATTTTGATGCCAAATTTTTTCATTGACAGCTGTCAGTTGACAGTTGATTTCTTTTTCTCTTTACTGAAGCATAGTCTGAACTATCCACAGCTAAGCATGCACATGCACAATGATGCTCAACTATTTTACACTTGTCAACTGAGAAGGGTGTGGAATCATCGTCGTGTGGCTTTTGTGTTTACCAAGCAATCTCAAAGTAAGTTGCCAACCTTAAAACTCAGCTCTTTACTTGTTTTGATGGCACACTTGAGATTAATTATGCACATTCCTGGAGCTGTCATTGCCCTGCAGGATCCCAAGGCTGAGAAATATGCACATCACAATTTTTCACCAGCCCGGGGCATCGGGTGATGGCTGCATTTTGCTTTAGAGGCGTTGCATTTTTTTAGTACCTTTTTTATAAGCAGCTTGTCTCAAAATGGAAGTTTGTTTTTTAGCTTAAAGCAGAAGACTAATGTGTTGCTGATCTAAACATTAGAATTTTTTGTAGTCTCCTGAGAAAACAGATGAGGGAGACAGGGTTTCATCCAGTCTTCTGTTCCCTGACTGACGGGGGTCCACTATTTGGACTGGAAACTGGGTCATGTGTGCATGTAACTAGACCGATCTGTTGGAAGCCTCCTGCATTAACCTGTTAATGCACATTTAGTGCTGCTACGAACATATGATTTAGTGTGTATTGCCACTGGTTATTGTCGGACATTTTTGTTTAATGTGTATAATGGTTTATAAAAAATGTTTCAAAGTTGTAGCTGACACATTTTCATTATTTATGTAACTTTCCTCGTATTCAGCACATTTCCTCCTACAATTAAATTAACTTCACCAGATAAAGACTGGTCAAATATGTTAAATCTATTAAATCTAAATCTAAATGCTATATGTAAGATATAAAAATGTAATCTATTTCAGTCTAAATGTTATATCTTTAGATTTAGATATAAGATTGAACATTTAGATTTAATATTTATTTTTATATATTGTGTATATATATATATACATTATTTAATATTCTCTATGTATATTTAATGTTTTATTTGAACAGAATATATTTGGTTAACACTGATAAATGTAGGATAAATGGGCTAAATACAAAGAAAGTGACATGAATAATACAAGAAAGAAGTACAGGAGACAAGATCCTCCCACATGTAGCGATTCCTTTGGGCTCTAGGGGCGTAATGAAATGAATAAGTCAGAGTAAATGCAGAAAACAAAGTCTTACAGTCTGTAAAACCCCATCTATGAATATGCATGGAGGAGGACAGAAACTGAAAACAATATATGGAATTAATTGGAGCATATTATGGTAATGTGAGGGGGTAAAATAAAAGGAAGTGATGCGGTTTTAAACTATGAGAATGATGTTAGATCAAAGTTCTCATTCAGACCAGGATGTCTGGTGCCTTTAATCCCGTATGCCTCTTTGTTTGAGGTGTTTGATTTTGTCCCCGCCCCTGACATCAGAGCTAATAGCTTCCATACCTGTTACTTTTAGAGTTTTATCACCATGTTTATACCATGTTGAGCTTCCTAGCCACTCTATCCGGCAGCCTTCTTTTAGTCAGGCTTACATAGAAACAATCACAACTGCATTCCAGTCTGTACACAACATTACAATTATCACAGTATTACAGTATTACAATTTATGAAAGCGGTGATAGGGAAGATTTTGTTACTAAACATGTTGCTAAAAGTAAAAATATAACTCCTGACTAGTTTGTCCCCAATGGTTGGGGCCCTTCTGAAGCTGATCGCAGGGGGGTTCAGTGAACATCTCCCATAAGGACAGGTCACTCAATGATGTCCCAGTTTTTCTTAATGATGGTTTTAATCTGCAGAGCTTCGTTTCTGTAATATGTGACAAAATATGGTTTGCGAGTTTGCTCCTGTTTTGGTTTGGGGCTGAGCATTTCCTTCCTCTCAAGTGACAGAGCTCTATGTGCCTGAGTGAGGATCTTCTGTTGATATCCCCTTTGTCTGAAGCGTTGCTTCATGTCCATAGATTGAATGTAGAAATCCTGATCAGAGACAGATGCATCTTAATCTCTGAATTTGTTCAAAAGGGACATTGTTAATAAGCCATGGTGGGTGGAAACTGTCTGCATGCAGTAAGGTATTGCGGTTCGTAGTTTTTCTGAAAATTGAGTCGTACAAAAGGCTTTGATCATCTTTGGAGATCTGTAAATCCAGAAAGTTGATGACTTGATAGTTCAATTACGTTCCAAGCTCAATTAGAGATTTTTATTTAGACTATTTACATAATCATGGAGGTCTACGAGTTCTCTTTCTGGGCCTGAAAACAACATGATCAATATACCGACCCCAACACACAATTCTTTTTTTGAATTGGTCATTGTCTGAAAAAATGTTTAGTTCCTCCTATAGTCCTAAAAATAAATTTGCATAGTTCGGTGCAAAACATGCACCCTTAGCTGTTCCCTTTTCTTGTCTGTGCAGTTTGTCCTGGAATAGGAAGACATTATTTTTGAGTTTTCACTCAGTGAGTTGCACAATCAAGTCACTTGGAGGCGTCAGGTCATCAGGTCTAGACCGCAGATAGTCTTTCAAGGCATCCAGGCCGTCATCATGTACCATATTGCTATATAGGGAGTCAACATACATTGTGGCCATAATTTAAGAACCGATGTTTTGCATTTGTTCTACTTTCTGAAGGACCTGTGTGCTAACCTGATTGTTGGAGGGCAATTCTTCAACAATGAAATAATTCAATAATCAATAATAAAATAGTCAACAAATTACTTTTTTAGTCAAATTATATTGTCTGATCTTTTTCTGTCCTTTAAACATCATTTAAAGTAAAGTATAAAGTACAAGTTTTTGGTGAAGGTAGCAAGTGTTAACTTGGTATCACACAGTAGGATACAGGTGGACTCCTCATTTATAGGGGCAGAGCGTACAGCTGTATTGTAAGTGTAGTGATGGTAGCAGACCTTTAAGTGCAGACTTCTATAGAATTGAAAGAGGTCAAACTTAGTTTCAAAAGCTTTACCTGAATAAGTGGGAGAGAATGAAAGACCCTTGGGTAATACAGAGATGCAGTCATCTCAGAGGAGGAGGTATGAGATGTTGGTCACCGCCAATGCTTGGACCGGCTCCTTGTGGTCGGATGTGGGGATGGACGCCCTCCCCCTTCTCTGCATTTTCCTCTTTCTCTTTTGTTAGTTGTGCAGTCTTGGGCAAAACTCGAAAAAAACATTTTTTTATCTGACATCTCAGCTGATCGACAGTGGTCATCCAGGTCATCAGTGTCCTTGGTGTCATCATCATCATCATCAGTGCTGGGGAGATTGAAGAACACTTTTCTCTTTTAGCCCCAGTCATAAATGACACCTGTACTGTAATCACTGAGATCACGTTTGAATTAAGCAATCTTGCCTTGTTTGAATTTGGCAGAGAGTTTATCCATGTCTTCTTTCAGTTTTTTCTCAAGAAGTAATCTGTGTTCCTCTGAGTCCTTCACTGAAAGCAGGACTTTCAATTCTCCAATCAGTTTGTAATTCCTGTTTCTGTTTTCTGGTTTCCTCAATTAGTAAGAGAATCAAGTCTAGGTAGCTTTTGTTAAGAAATGCTTCCCACTCATCTTCGAAATCATTATTCCAAATGAAGGAAATTAATTTAATCTCAATCCCCTTGAGATCATATCTTTCCTCCAATAATCAGATGAAGTGACTATATGTAAATGTAACTTTAATTGTTTTTCTGAAAGTTTCTGGAGATCAATGAACAACCTACATGTCTCTGCCATCTGTGGAGGCCCCTGATCCAGATCCAAAGGTGTGTCTTCAACAATAATGGTCCTGCCCTCATCTTTGGTGTAGAATGACTTGTTGACGGCCATAAAAAGAGAACAGAACTGCTCCTGTCCAGGACCACCCAAAATTATCCTATAATCTTTGAGCTGTTCGGGTTTTAACCAGCCTCTCTTATCTCTGCTTCACATAAAACTGCATTCATTGTGATTTAATGGTGGAGAATTTTTTAATTTTGCTCGTTTTTTCAATGCAATTAGTGATGGTGCAGGGGCGGAGCGGGAGGGGTGGCTAGGGTGGCACCATAGACGGTATATAATATATTGACAGGCAATGGCCACTTCTGAAATGTGATCGGACACTTCAGGTGCTGCCTCAGGTGATTGACAGGTCACTGGAGGAGGCCAGAATGTCTTTCCAGATATGCATAGGAGGGAGAGAGGAAGAGAGCCAGAGACAGATATTAGACAGGAGTCGAGATAAGATTGTTTTTTTACTGGCTGGAGAGAGCTCACAGTACAGGTAGGATGCAAGATGGCTGCCGGATTAGCCGTTGATAGGGGGCGCATCACTGAGAAAATGGCAAAAGTAGTGCACCCCCCCTCATCATCTATCTTGCTATCATTTTTCCTTATTACTTTAATTGTAATTTATTCTTTTTTGTTCTTTTATTCATTTTCTCGTGATGTTTTACTTCTTGGACGGACCAAGGTTTAGTTTAACATCAGAAATGTGTGTTAATTCTGCTTCAAGGAAAGGGAGTAAACATCTGATGAACAATATTAGTGGGTGCTTTTTTTTTTTTTTTTAAATCATCTTTCTGAAGAGAATCTTGTTCTCCTTTTTTATTTTATCTTTCCTTTTTTTCCTTAAGGTTGAAGAGTCAGCGAAATTGCAATAAATTGGCTAATCGAACAGTACCAAATATATATTTAATGTTGTATGTGGTTATTGGCCTGTACATACCAGATATATCATGTTTTATTTGTTGAAAAATGTAACAAAATTTAAATATGAAAAATCCAATAGAATTAAAGTATGCTTTGGCAGGACTGTATCCATGTTTTAGTCGCATGTCTGGGTCAAACTTCCAATATTTCACTGTTTATTAACATTGTTGCACTTTATAAAGCTTCTCTGACTGTTTTGCTGTTTTATTAAAGTCTAAACAAAGTCGAACAAATCACCAGATGATCATTGAAATTCTATGAGATGTCCATACTTAAAGTGTTAGTATTTATTACCATAACATAGCCATTACAGTCATATGATCAACCCTCAAAGTGCCATTTGTCAGTCAGTCAACAGATTAAGTGATTATACCAATTATTGCTAATTAATCAAGGAGTTGTACTGTATAAATACAGTGTGAACGTCTCAAACAAACCATTATTCTTGCACAAAAATATAAGATCCCTTCCTAAGAAGAATAACAGTTTTAAAATCAATTTTGATAATTAAGACCTCGTGCAGTCTGTATCAGTGTTTGCTCGTTGGCTCGCTGCTATGATCAGTTAAAAAGATACACAGGTTAAATATGTGGTATCTATAGTCCTTATATACAACTAGAAAATAACAGTATCTCTACACAAATTTGACAACAAAAGAAAACATTACGCGATTCATAAGTTAGGATTTGTTCTCACACAATTTAAAAGACTAAATGCCACTAAAATGGAAGGAATCATTACATGGTAATCAATAATGATTTAATGACTGCTGAGGTGCACATGCCTGGGCTAGAATCAAATTATAAATAAGTGAATTAAAAGATAAATGTGATGACATCCTTTCTTAAATTACATTCCTTAAACCACTTACAACACAAATCCAAGAGTTACAAGTTTTTTTGGGAAACTTGCTCGAGGTACTGATTGCGACACCTGAAAAGGCGGCGATGGAAAAAGCAAAACTTCCCAGTTAGTGCACGAGATATAAAGCATGACGTTAAATCAAAGATGTACAATCAAGAACTTGCTGAATAAGTAGTACTTGTGCGTTGATGAACATCATTCTTGAGTGTGCCGACTACAGTTTTTAAAAAAAAAAAAAGTTATTTTTCTCCTTTTTTTAAATTTCTCTTTTCTTTTTGTATACCCTGAGGAAATCTGAAACTTAGAGGAACAGTGCATATTTCCAGCAGGGACACCAGGCTTAATGTGGTGGAACAATGGCAATGGCATGGATGTTATGGAGACAGTATGGGATGATGAAGAGATGGAGGTGAGAGTCTCCCTTTGAATCAGCAGCACTGCGACAGGACGACAGGAAAGTCCTCAGGACTCTGCAGCCTCTTTAGCCTGTGCCTTCTTATCCTGCTCATACCTGTCAGGGAAGACAAGATAATGGGATATAACTTAGGGTAATTTTTTGAAAATGATGCACTTCATCTGTTGTCCAATGCTCATGGACCACAGTTAATGTGCAACGTTGCTTTCTTTTTCAGCCATAAGATTGGTTTCAGATAAAATACAGCCCTCTTTTAAAGGAAAAAGCTTCTTTTCAAATTAACAGAGCAGCTCCTTTCTGGTGATGTCCTGACATTAACTCAGGACCTCAGGTTAAAATAATGATGGGATAATAATTACTCCAACCGGTCAAGGCAGATGGACATCCCTGAGCCATTTTTTCCTTCCTGTTAATAGAGAGCTTTTTTCCTTTCCACTATACTCAGGATGGGAGGGGGTTGATTCAAAGTCAAGATTGGATGCAATCAGTTGGTTTCCTTAGCTAGGCTATTGGTATCTATGAATTGACTTGAAAGTGCCCTGGAATGACTTTGTTGTGAATCAGCGCTATATATATATATTTTTTTTTTTTAAAAAGAAAGGGGAAAAAAACCAAAACAAACTTAAGTTCTATAGTTATTCATCTAATCATTTTATCCATCACACAAGTATGTGTGCATCTCTGAGCATTTCCTATTTTGAATCTTTATGGTTCTTGACAGGTTTTAACTAAAAATGACTTCTTTTTTTTTAACCCTTTCATTTTCCTTAAGCTAGTTTAGTCATTTCTTGATTTTGGAAAAGAAAAGACTAAAGAAAACTTCTATATATCATACATTTACCACATCTACAGTGCACTTGGTCAAACATTAACTTGTGGCTGTGATTTCATATCTTTATCAAGAAGCTACTGTGCACCCATCCTGCATCTTTTACAGTAATTATTTATCTTAGGTCAGGCAGAATCCACCAGTATATCACTTTTGACTGAGGACACTCTGCTGTAAATTCCACCAAACATGCACGTACACACCTCCAGATCCTGTAAAGCTGGGAGGCCCCTGCGCCTCCAACAAAGAAGTTGACGCAAAAAAGGTTCCAGTTTTTCGGGATAATAACCAGCGAATATCTGGACCAGATGAGCCCTGCGGAAAGATAACAGTGAAGGTTGCGCATGCTGATGTTAAACCAGAGTTATTTATCAGAACGAGAGTCTCTGTTTTGGTAAAAAGTTACTGATAAGGTTTGTTTGAAGTAACACATTGCAAAAGAAAATGTTGCAGCTAACCTTTAGCACAGATTGGAGAATTATCTCAGAACATGGGACAGATAAACCAGTACAGTTGAAACATTTACAAAAAATTGAGTACACACAATTTATGGACACATTTTTACATCTTCAGACCAGGATGTCTGATGCTCCGAAGCAAAATGTGCCATAATTTTAAATAATGGACCAGGGCGAGCACAAAACCACAAAATTATTTTGACTTTGCCAGGCACTGAATTTGTAAAGGCAAATCTGTAACACACACCAAAAATGTTGTTCTTCAGGTACAATTTAACTTGAAGAAAAACAGGTAAAACAGACACATCATCCCAGTCTGACTAGATCCCAACTCACCTGTGGCTGTCAACACCCCAGACTGGGAGGTGCTGAGTTTTTCTGCCGGTCGAGTCATATCAGCCAGACCAGCAAAGACCAGACCCTGCAAGGAAGAGACCTCACTGTCTTCACTCCATCACAATTAAATGATTGGCACGGATTTGGTTTTTACATCTAATTGCACACAAACTTAACACCAACTTCTGCATGCTAGTTTCCTTTTCTTTCTCTGGTTAATCTGAATCATTTGAGCTCTTAGCCCTTGAAAATAGAAAAGTAAGACAATGTGGATCATTGACTGGACTGACAATGACAGAGATACACAACTTGCGACAAGAGGGGCTGATAAGTAGATAAAGCCTTATTTAAGGAGGCCAAAAGCCAGAGAAGTTTAGGACCTTCTGGTGTTTGTGTGTGCAAAGGTTAGACTGTGATAGTGTGCTTACCCATTTAAACACTGGGGCCCAGAAGAAAACGGTTTTTGGACCTGAAATAAAAAAAAAAGAAAGAAAAAAAGTGAGTTGGAAAGATATAAATCCAAAGTTGGACTAAAGTTTAAGATCATGTAGAAGGAGTTTTACTGTTAGACAGTAAAAACGTCCAATTCTTTATGGACTTGATCACAAAAATGTTAAAGATCAATATTAGAAACACCCTCAAAATTACAGCACTGGCTGAACTTTAAGATAAATAAATACACAGCTTGGATTGGTCTCTATGAAAAACTTAAACCTTCAGTTACTCAAAGATTTTGCTTCTAGTTTCACTTATAATAATAAGCCATTCGGCTCATTTTCATGAAAAAAAAAAAAAATCAACAAGGAAGATATCTGCAGCCCAAAATAAGTTAATAAATTATAACTTGGTAACTGTGTTTGTCAAGTCTGGTTGAAATTTTATTTAATACGTAAATATATTTACTTTTTGTTTTATGACGTTACCTTTGGACTCCTCTGAAAAGCCACAATAAACCCGGTGTAATTTGGGCTTTAGGTGGACAACAACATTACACTGCAGCAACACAAACTAGCAAGACCATTATGAGACCATACCACTGAATATTAGTCGATTAAATTTCAGATTCAAGCATTTTACACTGCATATCACTAAGTATTTTTCTGAGTCTTTCCCTCCCTAAGGTAGCTACATTCTTAGCAAGCTTTTAATCTGGAAAAAAAAAGAAAAAGAAAAGACACCTGCTGTTATGGAAATCAATATTCCCAACCAGTGTAGCAGGATAAACACAAGAGAGGCAGGCTGTCACTGCAAATCATTTTTTAAGGAAGTTGGCTTTTGTCACTGCCCTTTATAACCTGGCCAAAAAGATGCCCTTGACTATAGACAAAGCAAGGCCAGTGTGTCCACTCTGATGCCAGCTACTCCTTAATCTCAGTTTGTTCCAGTTAATATCAGAGTAAAAGATGCTTCAGACCCAGTGCAAGATGAACTTGACAAACAAGAGATACACATTCACTTTAATAAAGTGCACCAAATTAAAACAATACATCCTGAAATGTGAGAGAAATGTTTCTCGTTTTGTTTGAAGGGTGTCGTTTTTAGTTATGTTGAAATATAGAGCATTGTATTGGCAAGTGTTCCTCCTGTATTTATGCTACCCACCATTGACAAAAAATGGGTTGGAAAAAAAAACTTCCAGGAATATGTTTAACCTTGCATTGTAACCTTTTGACAACAGTTGATTTTCAATAAATATGCAATAATTTTACAAGCCAGACTTGAGCCTATATGGCACATGAACATAAACTCCATTGTTTATTCCCTAATCTTACTGAACATGCGACCACCTGATGTTAGGAAATGCTTTCCTGTTAATGCAAATACAGCTTTTTCTTGCAACACAGTAGCTGTCTGCTGTATTTGCGTTTCATGTGGACAAGTTAACAATTCACAAAACTCATCTGCGCAGTATGAAACTTGGAGTAAAGTCGTATTTAGTTAAACTCAGACCTCAGCATCAAAATAGGCTACATTTATATTGATTTTAAGCTTTAATGCCGAAAGCTACAAACGTTCCCTGCCATATACAATTCTTTACAGATTGAGCAGATTACATGGGGTTAGAGCAGATTAGGGTCTCCAAGACCAGCACTGTTATATGAAAACAATTACTTTAATGCAGTTGAGGCATCCAGATTGGACAATTCTGCTCATGTTTTCTGTTCAAGATGCACTTCTGACACATAAACACACGGCTGGACAGACCTCCCCACGGTAAGCCGACAACAAACGCCCAATAGCATCGCTAGTAAATTGACAGTTAATACAGATACTGCGTTTTACATTACCTGCCGGGTGGTTGTACAGAGGTCTCAGCTTGGCGGGCAGCATATGTTCGACCCTGTCCAAAATCCTGTGATAGGACGCTCTGAGCGCAGCCATGATCGCAAATGTTCAGTTGAAAGCGAAAACACTACAGAAGCTAGCTTGCAAAATGGTTAGATCACGAGATATCTACCTTCAGCAGTCGCAGGATTTAATTCAGTCTGTCTATGAGTGGTTTAAATAAAAGACAGGAGGGTTTAAAGCTAGAAAAGGATGCTACTGTCCTACTGTCGACCTTTCCCGGATAGCAGTATGACCATGCTAGGTAGCTTCCCTCTGACCGACGAGACGAGGTGACTTTCTCTACAACTCAACCTTCCGCGTGAGGGGCGGGACTTAAGGTTTTCACAATTGTCATTGGTCCACCTGCTAAGAACCCTGGTATGATTGGTTTACATAGTGGATCGTTAATTTTGTGTCCCAACTCGTCTAGTCAAGGTGGAAACAAAACTGACAAAAGGCACTAGAAGTGGATTATTTTATTTTGTTTTATTTTAATTATCCTAGTTATTTGACAGTTTTGGTTTCCTTTAGTTTTTTGTTATGTTACCTCTCAGGCTTTTAATGGCTCCAGGATCAAAATAAATGCTAATTTGTCTAAGGAAAAACACATTTATTTGTAAAAATGTCTAAATGTAATCTTGTAAAGTAATATAATGTAGGCTATTCGCACATAATAACGTATTCATCGTGTTTCACAGAAAGATTGAATAGCTATTTATATCTCAAATTCTACATTTTATCTGTTCAATTTGATTTTTCTCAATATGTCTTTAATCTCAGTGTTTGGAAATTAGGAAAGTGCAATATATGTTATAAAGCTGCTCCATTAAAACAAAATAAAAACTATAACACATCAAAATCCCAGTTTTACCCCACGACTCCTGTGTTGCAACCTTTCTGAAATGTTGCACTTTTACTGTAAAAAAATAAATATTGCCAGTTGTGGCAATTTTGCTTGATCTGTTCTAGCCATCATATTTTCAAAGGTAGTATCTTCTTTCATAACTATAGAGCAAACATAAGTCTGTAAAACAGTTTGAGTTAATTAGCCTGTATTGAAATAGACAGGAGGTGTTATCCATCAAAGAGCTGTGATTCCTAAACCTTTCAGCATCTGATGTATTTATTCTCCCATATTAAATCTAATATGATAATCAAGCCAAAGACGTTTTTGGAAATTTTTCCAGACCTAACCTCATATCTTTTCTATCTTGAAATCCATCCTATATATCACATTGATCTCCCTAAGGAAGATCCCTTTTGAGAAGGAAATTCTTGAATCATATTCTTTTCAGATTCAGTGATGCCGTTAAACAGTTAATACTTTCTTTTACAAACACCATCATCAAAACAAACAAATTTGCGACATCAAACACGTCCAGCGTCTCAGCGTAGACTCCGGTCCTATTTCTTACACTTGTTCTCAAAACGAGCGCACCCAACCTTTCAATCAAAACCCGCAGTTTCTCGCGTTGCCTGGACACAGCTGACCGCTATTTGCTGGAGGAAATAAACCAGGCTAGGCTAACAGAAGAAATATTTAGCAGCCCGGAGAGCAGAGACACAGTCGGGGTGAACTTGGGGGGGGGGATAGCGGAGACCGGACGGAGCGACTCTTTCACTCTCAACAATGCGAACGCTGGGTGCCGCCGTCAGCTAACGCTGTGCCGACAGATAGAGAACGAACAAATTGGATGGAAAACCGACAGCAGATAAAAGGCGACATCGTCGGGTGAAGGGTTAGCTTAGTTTAAATGTTATTGTCAATTAAAACCGACATATGGTCACAATGTCCTGCACTGGCAACCTTGTTTGGGATGTTAATAAACGCTTAATTGGATACAACAATCCAAACACCATCAGGACCAACTATTTAGGTAAGTACAAAACAAACATTCTTCATGCTATATGTGTGATAAAAATGTCTTAATTTAACATCGTGCGTCTGCAGATTGTGTTTGTGGTGCAGAATCAGATGAACTGGCAGGAAAACTGTGCCCCAGGCCATTTCAAACTACCTTAGTAGCAGAAAGCTGCAGCTTCTTCTACTATGTAAACACAACAGTCACCGCCTGCACTTTCAGTGGATCGTGATTAAGGAGGAGATGTGCTATTTCAGAGCTGAATCGCTTAACAGATGAGATTAAAGGTTGTATATAATCCTTAACAGAGCAGCTCTCTGTCACAACGTAGATCATATTCATTTTCCCCATGCTGATATTCCATTATTTTGCAACGAGGCTGCAGCTCAGATGCAATTTCAGGGCAATCACATTATTGTGCCATCAAATCAATCATCAGCAGGCTACATCACCTTACATGTTAAACCACTGAAGTATAGCCTCTAAATGTTATACATTACTATATAATCAAAGTAAGTTTAAATCCTGTGACGATCCAGTGTATTATCAAACACTTAGTTTTGTAGGAATATGCAGGGACAGAGTGAGACAGTGCTTGTTGCAAGTCATCTTTAAACGCACTCACAAAATGTGCTATCACTCACTTGTAAAATGGGCAATATGTGCAAATTTTGCTTATTAACCATATAT
>JAOXYM010000013.1:11771788-11816027 GCA_028567055.1 Leptatherina wallacei
ATATATATATATATATATTATATTATATAATCAGGGGAGTCATTTCTCTATGAAATTGCTTTAAATCATACTAGACCTATGAGGGTTGTCAGCATTGAGGTTTGATTCAGATTGATAGGGGTCTGTTGAAAAAACCCCAGAGGAAAATATGATTTTGCATGTAATGCATCACAGTTTTACAGACTGGAAAACTTGAATCTTTGAGCTAGAGTGAAACTGTTAAGGCGGAGAGACCTGATCAAGGGAATTGGCTGAATATTCAGGCAGATTGTGGGAAATGTGTTAGAGAAGTTAAAGGGATCACATGCGGATATTGCCACACCCTGATGTCACAGTTTTATGCTGGAGGTGTAAAACAGAGGTGGAGCTTTCTTGGGTTTTACACGAGAATATATTGACACCATTCAGGTTTTTTTTTTTTTTTTAATTTTTTTTACTGGTTTTGTTCAATATGTCAATAGAATGATGTACCAACTAGTTAATTTTCTGTTATAGCTGAGTTGATGACTACTGCCAGGGTTATTGAAAGACACAGGAAAGTGTCTAAATCTCCAGCTTTAAAAGGCTGCATCTTATGATCGATGAAAGGCAACTTGGGAGAAAAAAAAGTTGACCTCACTATTTTTTTTGTTTATATTTCATGTCTGTACTGGGATTCTTGAAGATTCCTTAGTTAATATGTGCTGTCAGCCTCTTTCTTTCTTTTACAACATTTTTTGTTTTAGTTATTATTTTCTTTAATAATCACAGTTTTAATTCTAAACATCTGTATAATCTGACAGAATCAGCTCTTTAAAAAGACTTAAAACTTTTGACTGTATTTGATTTCCATTGGGTCTTGCAGTGCTGCTGAGTGTTGAAATTGTCCCAAAAGTACAAAACATGTGGATTGTTTCTCCTGCAACCTCTAGATAAGAGTTCTTATCCACATACTGGCTCCCTGCAGATCTGTCAGCTGGTCTGCTCAGTGTTGAATGTGAAAAATGAACTGTTTGATATGTTTTAACGGGAATTTGAAATTCTGTTTGGGATTTGATAGTCAACCAAAGCAAAGTTAAGAAGTGTCTGAAACTGAACAGTTCAGAACAGCAACGTAAACAGAAGACATGGCTGCTGTAAGACGGAGGTTTATAATGCAGACTTGTTGTCTGCAGTGTTGTGTCAAACAGTCGGCACCACACGGTGGTTGAATGAAGAGATATGAGCCTGTTAAGGTGGAGCTGGTGCCTCAGAGGTTTAGTCAGTGCTGTATTTAGCCTGGCTGAGATAAAGTCAGAGCTGTGTTTGTGTACATGGCCAGGATGCATGCAGAGATGTGTGGGTCAGCTCTTGGAGGATATATTTAGTTGAGGTAACAAGTTGAGGAGAAACCACTTTAAGCTGAACTGAGAAACATCATGAAAAGTAAAAGTAAATTTCAAATTCCCATGTCCTGTTGAGTCCATTTTTAGATTAACAAAAAAAAAAATCTTTATGAAAACTGGAGAAACATTTAAATAGTTAATGCTTTATTTTTGTTTTCCTTTGTTTTTCTCCTTTTGATAATATATTAAATTGATGTATTTTACATATTTTAGAAATAGATGGATAGATACTTTATTGATCCCGAAAGAAATTTTCACAACTCAGCAGCAGTATAAAAACAAATAACAATACTGTACAGTAAAAAGAACATAAAAAGTAGAACAAAATAAGGGGATGAATTGTGAGAAAAGTACACGTAAATAAAAATTAATCAAATATATAATTGAAACCATTTTAAAAATTAAAACTATTTTATATTCTTTACTTTTTTCTTTTTTCTAAACTTATCATTTTCTTTATTCCTTAGACTAATCAGGTAAGCGAGTAGATGATCAAAAAGTCAACTTAACAAAAAATTGTTATGTGGCATTGTCTGTGCAATAATATTAATCTAAATGGGTTTTACACATTTAAAGTTTCAGTTTCTGCAACAAAATGATTTCAAACAGAGTGGTTGCAGGTTTAGCTAAAGTTATTGCTCAAAACTGGCCCTAGAGAATATGAATTGCGGAAAATCCCAAATTTTTTAGAAAAATTAATAGAGTGCTTTCGCTTAGAGAAGACTTAAATATAACTGCAAACAGCAGCAGGAGTCAATGAATTCATCAGTTTTCTGTATAATCTCTTATTAGTGACTATAATTCAGGAGTTCAGATGAGTCAAGCATTCCTCTTCAGTAATCTAAACAAAAATATTACATTTTGTAATGAACTTGTAGCACTATTAAGTGATTGTATGTCTTCTTGATTTATTTACATCATTTTTCAACTAATAACAGTATTGACATTTTTCTGTTGATTTTAAATATGTCCTAAATAACAGATTCATTCATGTAGATGAAAGTATTTCCCGTGAACCGTCCAATTCACACTGTAGGGTTGTTCATTTTATATAATCATGGCAACACTTTTTTTTTTTTAATATCTGAGTGTATGTCAGCCACGGACTCCTGCGGCTCTAATAAAACTTGTCAGTACAAGTCGAATCTTTCATTAGAATAAACAGCAACGGCAGACTTTCACAATTTCTCAGAGACATTTGATTTAAAGGAGGAAGATGGTTGCTTCATTGTCAAAATGAAAGTCTTTCCTACAGGTTTTACTGCAGTTTACCACAACATGTAACTAGTTTGTAATGTAATGATTGCAACTTTGGTGTTTAGCGCTGTAGGATGCTTCATTTTAACAGGAATTTATTACACAAATGACAGTTGTGTAAACTATAAATTTGAAACACAAAGAAGCAGCCAAATAGCTGCAGATCAGGTCAAAACTCAAGATTAATCTGATTTCCACATAGTTTTTAAGATGGTGGCCATTTTCTTTTAAAACTCAAATTCACAGGTTCTTGTTGTAATTTAATCGGAGATTAACTTTTATCTGGATGAAGTAGTAGTCAATATTATAAGCTATCTTTTGATCCACATTTCAATCCACATGTTAATTAATAAATACAAAATGACTGTATAGCAAACCTGGGAAGCATGCATTAAAGTGTCTCGTGGTCTTCAGAAACCCAGTCAGTACCCGCTGTAATGGATGATGCAGATCTCAGCATGCTTTAGATGTTTGTCATCACAATGTACGACAAGAACAGCAGTGGTAATGGGCTTGATGATGCAAGACTAGACCTGTTTGCCTGGAAGCAAAAGTCTGATGATGCCATTCCACCTACAAGGGCATCTCTTACATAGCATGCAAAGCATGCAACTTATCAAGCTGTCTGTATCTGGGGCCTGGCAGCTGTATGTCAAACACATACAGACAACCCTGCCAACTGGGGGTGGAAAAAGAAGGTAAAATATTGCAAGTATTGTGGATAACACTGCCACCAGTTGCCCAGAGCTGTCAACAACTGATAAAATGCACCTACAAGACAAAATTTCATGGAAGATGCAAATGCTACTAGTTTGGCTTTAAGTGCACACAGCTGTGCGTGTGCCAGCACATGTGATTTAGAAAAATGCAAAATCCAGGCTATCAGCTATGTATCTATGTCCCTCCCCCCATCCTGCCCCTGCTTAAGTTGCCAACATTTGTAAATTATTGTAATTTTAATGACATTATAATCCCAAGTGTTAATTCAGAATGCCATTAAAGAACCATGCATAACAACTGATACCTCAGTCAAAAAGCTATGTACTGACACATAAGGTCGTACAGTAATATCACCTGGCTTGATTATATCAAATTCACTACTGAAACACAATTTTTGCAAGTAATTGATTTCTGTCTTCACAATTTGACAGTTTATTTAATTTACAGTGTTTTTTTTTAAGCCAATCAGGAAAGTCGCAGCATTAAAGGTAGACATCATATAAGCTATAGCTTCAGCCTACTCCTTTTTTGGTTCATTTATTTGTGTGCAACTTTACTTTGGTGCACCTATGTTTGATACATGGACCAAAATAAACCGCTATCTCTCTCTAATATTGAAACGGTGGTAGTTCAGGTGATAAAATGATCACTTTTCATTTGGGAGATAAGGGGTTTTATCCTCTGTCCTTCCGCATCGTTAATTGGTGTTAATGTATACTTTTATTAATCCCAAATAGGAAATTGTTTCTCTTCACGTGACCTATGTCAGTGGCACTAGGAGCAGTAGTCTGTCATATTTTATTATATAGAACAGTGGGGGACAAAGGCCTTGCTCACAGCCCAACAGCGGTTCACCTTTGTTGCCAGTCTTGGGTTCAAGTGCATTGAGCCTGGGTCCTCCAGTCCCAGGTCCACCTCTCTAACGACTAAACCAACCACCACCACTCCTTGCTTTAGACCCTTATATTGCCCAGATATGCTGTTCATGTATAATTGTACAGAGTGAAATACTGCTTGTTTTTAAAGAGTACAAATACACAGAAAGTACTGAGCGAGAGTTGATGTGAATCATGGAATAATTTGTTGAACACCTTGTAGAAACTAGATAAGGTTAATGTGAGACATATACGTCTTGACCACTTCCTCAATGCTATTAAAATAGCATTCAGTGTTTATAATATGATTAAAACCCAAACCCAGCATACTCGTGCTAACTTAAAACCAAGCTGCACTTCAGTTAGTTCATTTAAAGAAATCTGCCAAAGTTCTTAATCACTCAGGTGTTTTAAGAAATCAAATCAGAATTCTGATGATTTTCCTCAGAAATTAACTTTTGTGTTCTTCAGAAATAGAATAATCATTAGCTCTTGTTAAAAAAAAAAAAAACCCAACCAGAATTGTTTCTTAGTGCTCTCTCTGTTGTTCAGGCTGAGTCTTTCTGCAAACAAGGCATCCACTACATGAATAATACAGCACATGTTACAGAAACACTGAGCACAGATGTGTAATGTGACATGATGTTCCCTATTGCATTTTGACTGTGCTTAAATAGATTTTAGTAGATAAATCCAACAGGAAGCTTTATAAAATGTGCATATTTTCCTTTCCACAGGTAGAAGAGAATTTGTCCAGAGGCTTAAACTTGAAGCAACACTGAATGTGCACGATGGCTGCGTAAGTGTCCTACCTTCCTTCATCTTTTTCAAAGTCATTTTATTTCCTGTTGAAAGAAAACACACGTTATTTTTTGCTCAGTATGTATGTGGAGTCGAGTAGATCTCTGACTGCAGGTCAGGTGGTTGATGCCTCCCAGAAACCTGATGCTGACAGAGTAGTCACGCATCTTGTCACACTATCAGATCCTCAGTCTGTCCAAAACACCACAACAAACACGGCATGCTAACAAGGACCAGTAGAGCCGCTTTAGAACAGGACCTCTGGTTTAGAGAAGTCAGGAATTGAAGTGTTGTTATTGCATTTTATGGTGAAATGATCTGTTTTATGTGCAAACCATCTGAGAGGTCCTTCCCAGACACTATTAATGGTTAAGTTGAAACAAAGAAACAACAATGGTTGATTTATGTAATTAAGTTATAATGCGCTTTACTATATTTACTTCAGAAATGTGGTCATTTGCCACATTTCCATTAGAAAAAGTAGGAAAATTCAATTCATTTCAGCTTTATTTATATAGCACCTATTCACGACAGTGTCATCTCAAGGCATTCCACAGACAATCCGTTTGAGCCAATCTGTTGTCATCAGTCAGTATTCATACAAGCCAATTCATAACAAATAGCTTAGCTAAGGATATGAATAAGAATATGAATTATTGTGAATTTTCTAAGCATACCATCAGTCTCTGGAGAGACATCAAGTATTTTTTTGGTCTCTTGCAGCCACCAAAATTAGCTCTGCTGAAATTTGTTCTCTGCTGAATAAAAATGTGTCTTTGATGTTTCTATAACTGTGATAGTTGGGATTATTTGGTTGCCTGATAATGAATGAATGGGTGAATGAATAAACTTAATGTTTATCAAGACTCTTGTGAAACATAAACCTACATCACCTGGTTAAATAAAGTTTTAATAACAGTAGGAGCAAGCCAGAGAATATTCTTATTCATTATTATGTGTTTGTGTGTCCATGTTTGCCTCCAAACCGGATTGCCAGATGTGAACGTCCTCAGAAATGTAACGCTACCATACACAAGTTCAAACATGGAAATGACTAGCTGAGGCAGTGTAAGACAAATATGACTAAGTATTGACTTGAAATACCATCAACATTCATGTAGCTGTATGTCTTTCTGCTGTAATATTATTATGATCAACAAACTGCTAACCTAATTAATTTTTTGCATCCAATCTATGCTCTTTGAATTTTCTTGAGTGCCCGTAGCAGAATCCTCCAGTGAAGGGTGTAGTACAGAGGTGCCCATTAGTCCAGTCCTGCAACTTTTAGATGCTTCCCTTCTCCCAACACCTGAATCTAATGAATGGCTCGTTACCAGGCCTCCGCAGAGCTGAATGACATGTGCACGAGGGAATTCAGCTATTTGAATTAGGTGTGTTTGAGAAGGAATGCATCTAAAAGTTGCAGGATAGTAGCTCTCGAGGACTGGACTTGGGCACCGCTGGACTGCAGAACATCACCAAGTATGTGAACAATTAGGCCAACAGTGCCACTGCAAGGTGAAAACCCAGAGTATATTCTTAGCCTCAGACATACAGCATTTAAAATCTGTGAAATTTAAGTTTTCTTTAAATGTGTTGAATAGTTGCAGGTAAAAGATGTGCTGAGCAGAGCATTTCTCTGCTGGATAAATAAGTTTTCATAGGGGTGGATAAAAATATTGATTAATCGATGCATCGCAATATTTCCCCACCCAATTCAATATCGATTGGGCAAATCCTCTGAATCGATTTACCTCCTGACCCTTAGGGGGGCGCTGTGTGTGTTGTTCACGTTGTTTGGATGGAGGTTGCATTAGATCAAACCACAACAACATGGCAACCAAAGCAGACAGCAGCCTTCAACTGTTAAATCTGACATTTGGGGTAATTTTGGATTCCCGTGTAAATGCGGAACACAGGAAATAGACAAAAGTAAGCTGTGCCAGGCAGAATTAAAGTACTGCAGTAACACGACAAGCCTGCGCAAGCGCTTATACCGACACCATGATCTGCAACATCCATTGGTTGGGACTGCATGCTTCTTACTGAATTGACATTGAAGCATTTAATTCAATATCGAATCAAAATTGAATCCAATCACAACCGAAAGAATTGAAATTGAATCGAATTGTGAGGTTCTTAACAAGACCTTCATTATATTTTATTTTGCAGGTTCTCGTCTTGGATTTTTATAATTTGCATCAGATTTATGATCTGTGTTCTTCGCAGAAACTTTAAACAGACTTCACAGCAGAAACAGAAACCATTTAAACCAAAGACATTTTTAAAGAAAAAAACAACTCTCAAATCTTTGATTTACTACTTTTCTCCAGTCTTAAGCCCTATTCTGACGGGATCAGTTTTACCTAGGAAACACATGTAATAAATAAATGACCCCCTACATCAGTTTTTTCTGTGGCGCATTCGCACGGTATTACCGAAGTCTGACAATTAACCGAAATTTACAGTTATCTGCTGACATCATCAGACGTGTACAAACAAAGAGCAAGCACATGACATGTGGATTGGACTGGTCAAATAATCCTTTTCTGGTTTATTTTCACTTTAAATGCCCGTAAGTGCAACAACTATTGTGTGATCGACTGAACTGGAGAATCCAGCCGCAGCAGAGAAGTTCTGATCTGAAACGCTCCTAGTGCGACAGGATGCCGCTCCACGGAGTTTCCCCATTCAGTGGAACCCCGGAGGGCGGAACGTGTTAGTGACTCTTAACGGTGGGTTTTGCTATGCAGCGGTGGGAATACACGGTAAACAACTCCATAGAAAACAACGGTGAATAAACCATAATATTTAACATTCTGCGTGATCAAAACCACCTCGAAACCACCCAAATTGTGTAATTATATGAATCGTATGTGGATTTTCATCTATCAATTTAAGGATGGGGCACAAAAAGCTGCCAAAGCACTCCAAAGCAGCCTCCATTCTTCGCCAAAACAGAAATAAAATGCATACAGGAAACAGATACGGCCAAATCACTTATCAGTTCTTGCCCGTTTCTGACCAAGTCATAGAGATGTTTTTTCGCATTGGATTAGTATTATCACAGGACTTTGGAGTTCAGCAAAACATAGTAGGTAATTTGCTGGGGAATTATTACTTCACAAATTATTACATGGCCTATTCGCATGGGATTAATATCGCAGTCAATCTCCGCAATTATTGCAAATTACATGTGGTCTCTAGGTAAAACTAATCTCGTCAAAATAGGGCTATAGAGACAATTTCCATGATAATATGGTAGGTGTCTTCGATTTTGGACAGTAAACTGGACAAACCTGACTATTTAAGATGATATGAAGCAATTTTATGTAGATATTGATATTAAAAACATAACCTGTAGCAACAGTGTATATTTTCAGTTCAGACACAACAGAGCTGGTACTTTTCTCGGATTATTCATTAAACAATTTGTTTTCATCTACCAAGGTGAGAGTAGTGGTGCAATACGAGATTGTTTCGCACCAACAACAAATAACAGAAACACATCCATGCAACACATCCGTCTTGTTGCTGTAATCAAATTGCTGCTTCATACTTGAATCAAGTGCACTCTGCTAATTTGTGTGTCTGGGTGACTGCGCTCCATGGGACACTGGGTGGTTTTGGATTAGAGGAAGAGCTTCACTAAATGTTGCAAAATGAGTAATAAATGGGGAAGTTGTATTATTTAAGCAAAAAAAGGAAAAAGATTTACAAAAGACTTGGTGAAAGCTGAGGCATTTGACATGTCGTGCTTTTAAGCACATCGCACCACAATACATGTAAGGAAACGTCATAATAAATAAATTTCATCATTTGTTTTCTGAATCCGCTCGTCACCTCATCTGCTTGTTAATTTTTCATACAGAAAACCGATTCGCCTGCACTTCACCACACCTCTGATAGCATTCCACTGCAGGCACCAGTTTAATATCTTTCATCCGGCTGAGATGTGCATTCAGCTTGCAGTCACACTGAACACGGTGTAATCTCACTGATTGTTGCAGAGCCATTCTGTGATGATGAAACAGAATGAGGTCTTAATGAAATATTGATCCACAGAGTGGCGACCAACAGCGAGCTGATGCACTGTTCTGCTGTTACCTGCGTGACCACAAACTGATGAATTTATATCCTATTCTACGTAGCTGGACTAACGAAACATGCATTTTCTTCCAAATGTGGACACTGTTATATCAGCCAAACTCCTCACCTTGTGCATGTGCTGAAATATTTTATTTAGAAATGGATGAAGTCGAAAGCCCAATTTTTTGGAAGGAAGATGGTTTTTGTTTTGATTCAAGCCAAAGTTAACCTTTTCATCAATAATTTGTCTCTTTTTAAGACATGTTTGGAACTGTTGCGTGTACTTGAACATCCATGTATATAGGCCCTTACCCAACAGGTTCACACAATGCTGATGAAATATGTCAGATCTGGTATCTATGGTAACACTCCTGCATTGGTTTAGAGCACGGGTGTTCAAAGTTGGTCCATGAGGGTCTTTGTCCTGGAGGTTTATGATTGTTTCTGCTGAAGCACACCAGTATCAGATTAATGGGTCAGCATGCTTGGGCAGAACTTGACAGCAGGCTGTTGAAAAGAGTAATTCAATTTGAATCAGGTGTGTTGGAGCAGGGAATCATCTAAAACCTGCAGGACTGCAGCCCTTAAGGACCAGAACCCCTGGTTTAGAGGGAGTCATGTGTTTTACCCGGTGATTATTAGGAACATGGGACGAAGCAAAGTAAGCTACATGATCAAGGAGTTTGAGAGAAAAGAGAAGGGTGAAGGAAGTTTGCATTAAAAAAAAAAAAGATTATATTCTTAAAACAAAAGGTATTATTGGTGAGGAAGTCATCAGCGTGCACCTCCAGTGTTTGAGGAATTATTATTATGATAGGAAAGACAAACATTCACACTATAGTTTTAAATCAATTAATTTATTTCCTGTCATTTAACTCAATATTCAGGTTCTGTTTCTGTCTTGTGTCCCAACAGGTCAACACAATATCCTGGAATGACACGGGTGAATATATCTTGTCAGGTTCAGACGATACCTATTTGGTCATTACAAACCCGTACAACAAAAAGGTGGGTTGTAATTTGTGATCTATGCTGTTATTCACTTCTTAAATACATTCTTTGCTCAGTTACAGAATAAGAAAACACAACACCTGACCTCCGTTAACTCTCATTATGTTGTTGTAATGAATAAAACAGATTTTTGCAGACTTCCACAAGCTGCTAGCCCCACACTCTGTGTTGCAAAAACACAATTCAAATGTCAAAATGATCATCTCAAAATTGCAGCATTTAGTGTAACTTTCCTTAGACATACGTTACACTAATTTGCCATTTTTACACATTTTGATGTAAAAATTATACAGAGAAAAAATTATACACAACATGCACTCTAACCCGAATCTTTCATGGAAAAGTTTCCTCCCAAAAATGTAAACTGTGATGGTATTGAAACCGAAACGGATACAGTTGCACTTATTCAGTCAGCAAAGTCCAGTGATTTACTTAATCTTTGAATGATGTCTCTACTATAAAGTATGCCCAAAAAACAGGGCTCCAAACAGGATGACGGTAGGGGGTTTGTTCACTTGCTTTGGTAAAAATTCTTGTTCTCTGTGGGGAAATTTTGGGCAGATTTCTTAAAAACTGTGAAACTGATCTCTACTAAAAGTCGTACCATGTCATTCCTGACCAAGTCACACGTTTTGATTCCGAATTGTTTAGATGCATAATTGTAAGTGTGCGCTCCACCTTACTGTGTCCTGTAAGAAGCCATTTTTGTTGACTTTGCATTGTAGGTAAGATATGAACTACATGTTTTTTGGTTTTTTTTTTTTTTATAAAGATTTTTCCAAAGTAAATCCAACCAGGAGGGATTGCTATGTGATGATACCTGTGTTCCTAATGTTCCTGCATATGTAGGTTTTCAGTCCATTTGGGTTTTAGTTTTTCTGTGGAAGATTTATCTTGTGTTATTTCTCCTGTCTGTTTAGATCATTGGTAACAATCTCAGGCAGGTTTGATGTAATTAGTAATCGAAGTGAGCTTAATTAAAGGGAAACTGCTTCAGGGGGTTGTTCCACATTATTAAGCAAGTTATAGTTTCCAGGCAGTATGGGGGAAAAGAAGGATCTTTCTGCAATGCTTTGAAAAAGGGAATTGAAACATTGGTTGTTTCACAAAAACTTGAGTGATATCATCTTTTTATTTATAACATCACTGTCATAAACTTTGTGTGGGATTCATAGAGCCAACAGGTTGGTTTAGATGAAAGCATATTGAAGAAAGCCTCCATGTATTGTATTCGGAGAGCAGCTGTTAAAAGGCTTCTGATTAGCAGCAAGCAGGTATTTGAAGCTGCTGGTGTGTTTGGGAATCCCAAGAACCTCTCCAAGCAGGATACTCCAGAAGCTTCCAGTTGTGCATAAAGATGTATTTCAGCCACTTTTTTACCAAAACCCACAAAGAGAAATGTTTGCAGTGGGCTCAGAAATGCATGAAGACAGATTTTCAGACAGCTTTACCATCAATGATGAATTCTGTGCTACACTGGTTGGTCCAGATAAATTAGCTTCTGGATAGTTGGTGGATGGCCTCAGTGTTCCAGCAAGGCTGGGATGTCAGCAACGTGGTGGTGGAGGGATGTTTTCAGCTGGAATAATGGGGAGTGAGGTGGTAGGCCCCTTTAGAGTGCCTGAGTGTGTTAAAATGACTTCTGTAAAATATGTGCAGTTTCTAGCCGGCCATATCCTGCCATGGTATAAAAGGAAGAAGTGTTCCTTCTGCAACACACCATCCTATGCTGCAAAAAATACCATTACATCTTTGGCTGCTGAGTATAGAAGACCACCACCGTCCCCTGAACTCAACCCTAATGAGAACCTCTTGGAGCATCCTTAAAAGGAACATCTATGAGGATGTGCAGCAGTATACTTCCAGACAGCAACTTTATGAGTCCATACCAGTATCCTCAAATGAGGTCTAGGCAGAAACTTTCCTTTGACTTCCGAGTTCATTGGATGAGAGATATATTGAGGTGACATCAAAGAAGGGCTCCTATGTTAACATGTAACTTATGTAAAATCGTTTAGTAACAAATGCTGTTTACACCTTTGGCAGTTTTCTTCAATAAAATCCAGATTATCTAACCTAGAATAATTTTTTACAATTACATTATTCACTGTATTTGTATTGATTTATTTGGGAGAAATGAACAAAAACTGTTTATATTTTGTAACATAGTGCACACTACATGCTGATACTGTTGAGGATACTTTAAAGCTAAAACATAACGGCAGATTTATCTCTCTGTTCAGCACCCCCCAAAGTCCTGCTTCTTTTAATGAATTTGTTTTGAATTGATTTAAATAGAGGAAGAAAATAAAATTGAACAGCAGCTCTAAGCACCTCAAATCATCATCTTGTATCTTGTTTGCATATTTTATACACAACTTGTTTTATATTTTTGCTTTTTTTTTTTCCTCAGGTCAAGAAATCCATACGTTCAGGTCACCGGGCAAATATCTTCAGTGCAAAGTTTATGCCCCACACAAATGATCAGGAAATCATCTCCTGTTCAGGGGATGGCATCATCTACTACACCCACACCGAGAAGAGCCCCGAGTACAACAGACAGTGTCAGTTCACCTGTCATTATGGGACAGCTTATGAGGTGCTGGACAAGTGATGCTACTGGAGCAAAAACATGGTTGTTTAATTTTTTTCCTCTGCCTTCTAACTTTGGTTTTCCTCTGTCAGATTATGACGGTACCAAACGATCCCTACACGTTCCTGTCGTGTGGGGAGGACGGCACAGTGCGATGGTTTGACCTGCGCACGAAAACCAGCTGCACTAAAGAAGACTGCAAAGATGTACGGTGACAGCTGGGACATTTTTCTTGTTTCTTTTGTTGTGCATCCACGCTGTGGGTGAGGGGTCTCGAGATCAAAAGTATCTTTACTCTTTCACTGGGAGTTAATCTATTTGCTGTGGAAAAACTGCCAGAATATGCCTTTTTTTATTTTTAGAAATATTTAGTAGAAAGCAGAGAATATTTCCTAGTTTGTCTTTTTTGCTGTTTTTGTTCCATCTCAGTATTGAAGTTCTGCTGAGCAGCCTTCTTGCTGAAATGAGCACTGCTCTCTGCACAAACAGCTCTGTCTCCTGAGAGCTTCAGCAAACAGCTTTCTTGGCTTCAGTTCAGCTGCTTCAGATGATTGATGTGTGCCCTCCTAGATTATGTTGCACCTTCTCGTCTTCGTACTTCAGATCAGAATCTGTGACCTTAAAACTGTCAGAATAGTTTTTCCAGGTGCTGTCGCTGCCCATTCTCAACCTTATCAGTCACAAATGAAAGAAAAACCCCACACTAAGTGCCAGCACAGGTTACAGCAATGATTTCCTCAACAGGAGGGGCGTACACTATTATTCCCCGAAACATATTCTCTGTGTTGCTCCTCATTTTGTCCACCACAGCCGACTCAGCACTGCCATCCATCTGGATTTGATGTCCTTGCTCTGATATGAAAGAAAATCTAGTTTGAAATCTAGATTCAAAATGATCTGATTTAATTAGATTTCTGTTGTTGCTGTACAGACTCCACACTTGTCTGCACAAAATCCAGATTTACCAAAGAAGTAGACCCAAACCATGCCAGGTCACATCAAGAGAGCCACAAGATCCCCTCGCTGCTGGGGTCAAGGGTTTTCTTTAAATCTGCCACACGTCTGTATTTTTGCATTTACAGCATGATCGTGCATATAGCTCCACTCAGTTGACAGTTCATGGAATAAATCTGCAAGCTAAAAGAGCAGACCTGGAATAAATGAAGTTGTTGCTTTTTTTGATGATAGAATGTTATAATTAATGAGTGTAATAAACTTCAACCTTATAATGGCTGAAGATGAATCAACACAAAGCTAAAACATTTTTTTCTGGAAGAACTTGATCTCAAAACTTTACAGCATTTAAAACTTAACCTCGTTGTGTTTCCTTTGATTTCAGGACATCCTAATAAACTGTCGAAGAGCAGCGACCTCCATATCGATCTCTCCTCTGGTGCCGTATTATCTGGCCGTTGGCTGCTCTGACAGCTCGGTGCGAATCTATGACCGACGCATGTTGGGCACCAGAGCGACAGGTAAACTGTGCCCTTCCTAATCCACAGCAGTGATATCTGCACAAGCAGCTGTTGGTGGTAAAAACCTGAGGGTTTCCCATCATGCTGTGTGGTGCCTATTCTCTCTGGGAGCAGTTAAATGTTAGATCCCTGAATGCATTTTCGAGTTCTTTTCAAGCAGCGATTTCCTGAATTTCCTCTTTTTTTCCATTTGAAGGCAACTACATGGGCCGAGGGACGACGGGCATGTGTGTCCGGTTCGTTCCCACCCACCTAGCCAACAAGTCGTGCAGGGTGACGTCTCTTTGCTACAGCGAGGACAGTCAGGAGGTGCTCGTCAGTTACTCCTCTGATTACATCTACCTGTTTGATCCCAAAGACGACCAGGCCAGAGAGCTCAAGGGGCCGTCAGAAGAGAGGAGGGAGGAGGTGAGATGGTCCAGGGGTCCTTCAGCATCACATGAATGTTGAACATAAGTTACTCTACAGTCTCAGACTAAAAACTGAGAGTCTTTAGTAAATCTTAGGAGTTTTACTGGAGTCCCAGCGCGCTCCCGTCGTCTAGATCATTAGGTTTAAGGTGGTAATCTGCGCTGATTCCCATCAGTCTTTTCCTAGTCCTGGGCTTGCGACAATATCAAACGTGTTCGATATTCTCGCAAGTCGCAGTGACGTATCACAATCAACAACCAATAGATAAGCTCTGACAAAAATGAAAAGAGGAAACCTGAGAGTCGCATCAGCGGGGGAGAGACGTGCCGACAGAGCGGCCGTCCTGGTACAGGGCTAGTGACAGGTTGATGGAAGTGGTATTACACAATATTAATTAGCCTACTCTTCATCAAATTTTCAGCCAATTTCCGGGGAAATTGATTGACTGAAAACTTCGCCCTCTCAGACATTGTACAGGACTATTTGATTCAATTAATGTTTGCTTAACTATAAATGCAAAGTGCTAGCAAATAAAGTTGGATTGGATTTCAGTCAGCTCACCTAGCTTTTCTCTAAATAATAGTCTAAATAATAGCTAATCCATATTGTAGGAGCCACACAGGTGGAGATGAGGTGCGCTCGGGTGAGTGTGTGCTGCAGTAGCGTGTGCACGTACAGAGGTGTGTGTAAGGTGCGCACTCACCTGTGACACAGATGAGTGTCAGGGTTGGGAAGTAGACCACTACTCAATTATTCATTCATCAATTTTTATCTGTTTAATTTGCTCGTTTTCATTTTTCCATTCATTCATCCTGCGCTGCCATAGCTCTGTGCCCTTTTGTGTAATGCACCAAAAGGCATCTTTGGATCTCAGCGTATCTTTTACTATAGCCTCCCTGCACGTCACAAATCTGCGAACCCGAGGCCTCGACCTCACAATGGCTAAAAGGTTTGTTCTTGGAAGTTGCAAAAGTCATTTGTGTAACTTGTAAATAGTGACCCTGCAAGATTCACAGCCTTGGTAAAATCTCAGTCTGAGACTAGGCTGAGAAACTAAAGACTCGAAACACAAGTCTTTAGATGTGAGCAGATGTGAGCTGATAGTCTTCCAAGATTCTTTTTCCAAATCTTTTCACAGTCTTCTGGTGTAAGCCCAGCATTACTCAGTCGATCAGTTTGAATATTGATCTAGGTCTCTTCACTTCGTGATAGTTGAGTTGGCTTCTATGACCTGTTAGTTGTGGGTCTGCTCATGAAGTGGCTAAAAGTAATGGCAAGCAGTGAGGGAAGAGCATCTCCCCTGAACTGAGGGAAAATGTTGCCAGCAGGAGGCATCACTTTAAAGAGCAACTATCTGTAGGAGTGATCAAAGTTGATTAGGTTATTAATGGGGGGGGATAAATGTTCAGAGTGAAATTTTTTTTACCATCAATCACCTGGAACATATTCAGCAGATTGACTGACTTCTGTTATTCAAGACTATTTTGTTGCATGGCATCCAAACAAGCTGTTGTTTGGTTGAGGGGGGGCACATAGTGGTAACGGTGCACGTCCGCTTGGAGGCATCTAAGTAAAAATGAACTTATTGATACGATTTTAAAAGGACTTCTTCACATTATAAGAAGAAGTTAAAGCAATTTTATCATTGTTTGTTAAGAGTCTGGCACAGAGCGGTTTAACACTGAAGATGACTGCTGAGACCTTAAACACAATGTGTCCTGTTCAGTTTCACATTTTTAGACTGTATTTGTGTCCATCTGCCGCTGCTTGTATTTGTACAGTAGAAAATAAATATAAGCAGGTTTTGCCAAGCACATGCCTCCATCAAGCAGATCTTTTTGGGGTAGGGGTGAAAGGATTGTTTGTTGTTAACAGTGCAGCACTTGTTGCTGCTGTCTGCCACTCTGAGCACTCCAGACATCATTGCTAAATCTGCTGGCTGATGCACTGCACTGTTAGGTGCTAATGACCCTGAAAACTGAGACACAAGATAGAGAAGACACGCAATGAAAAGCACGAGGGATTTCTGTCTGATTTGCACGTTTTCTCTTATGTTGTGCACATGTTAACTTGTTTGCACAGAAGGTTTGGAAATCTGGCTTGTGAACGATCAGGAATTGTGTGTTTTGGTGTTCACATTCTCTGAATGTGCTGGATCATGGTGCCGGCGTATTAGAGTTCAGCTGTGTCGAGATGCAGCCACACATTCCTTTCCAAATACAGCGACCGACGCAGGCAGCGTTCCTCAGTCCACTAAAATAGTTCAGGCTGAGGTATATAGGTGTGAAGGGAGGGGTGACTGCAAAGGAAAAGCTTGATACCCCCTCTCTTTTCTACCTCTGACCTAATTTGTTCATGGTTTTTCTCATTCTAATTCATTATCTTTCCCATCCTCTCCTGCTTTTTACCACCTGTCCACACCCGATGACATTTCCTGTGTAAAGCAGTTGATAGTCCCTCCACTAAGACCCCGTTTTTCTATTTCTGGCTCTGAGCCTGTTGCGCTAAAGAAAGAGAGCCAGGGGGACTGGAAAGAGAAGGCAACCTCAGTCACACAGCCAAAGGGGGGGGGGGGAGTACTTTAGAGAGGACACCAACAGAGACGAGTAGTGTTTTGCTTTGGCAGCGGAGCTATTTTTGACCATGCTTTGACTGACAAACTGCTAATCTTTCCGTGTGCGCGTGTGTTTCCACAGCTGAGGCAGCCTCCAGTGAAACGCCTCCGTCTACGAGGTGACTGGTCTGACACCGGACCCCGAGCTCGTCCTGAGAGCGAAAGGGAAAGAGATGGTAAGATCACAGCATGTTCTGCTGCTTGTTTAAAGCAGAGGTCTCACATTTCAGATCCAACTTCCAGGGACATCTCATAGTTTATGGCTGCTGAAGTCTTTATGCCAAACTGTTAAAGCCTAACCCTATTTTTCCCCTTTTAACTTTATGATTCTCCATGAAGAATTACAAATTGAAGCATGGAAGGGGCTTAGGATTTAGAAAGCTGGGCCTATGTGCCTTGTCAATACAAAGAGTGATGAACTTGTTGGCAGACAAGTGACAGAGGAACATTAACTGAGTCATAGTCCTTGCCACCAATATTCCCCCTCCTTTTGCTCAGCTTGTAGTGTCTACCAAATCTGGCCTTTTGCTTCGAATGCCGCACTTTTCCTATTTTCTACAATCTAGCTATCATTTTGTATTAATTTGATGTTGTACTGTGAGTTTTTCCAACCAGCAGCCTGCTCTCAAAGAAAACAACTCATAAGAGTGAATCAACACTAATGCTGTGGGTCATCGGACCAAAATAATGAGCTCTGGAACTGAAGGGAGCTTGTTCTTAACTTAAAATTCATAGTCATGATAGTTATTATGGCAGAAACTGATCAGTTGCTAAAGCAACAGTAAGATCCAAGTTATTAACTACCTGGTTAAACAGGAATGGTTAAAGAATAAAAGCTTTTGAATCACTGAAAGCAAAAAGACGGGCTGTGCTCTCAGATACTGGGACATGTCTGCTGAGGATTCTTACTGACTGACCTTTAAAGCAACCATCAGCTTCTTCATTGCGGAAAATTTCAAAATGTTTTTTCCTTTTTTGTTTCAGGGGAGCAGAGTCCAAATGTGTCCTTGATGCAGAGGATGTCGGACATGTTGTCCCGGTGGTTCGAGGAGGCCAGCGAAGCTCAGAGCAGCAGAGGAACCCGACCTCAGACACGGCCCAGAGGTAAAGCTTAGGAAAAAGAGCCCCGCTCCTCTGTAGGCTTTAGTGTGACTGGATTTTTCTTTTAAGAGGCTAAGCTAAAGCAGTGAAAAAGTGGGGGAAAAACCCCAAAAACTTTCATAGGAACTTGGTCTAAAAAACTAATCTATAGAATTGTGAAGTATACAGATTTAAGCAGGATTCCTACTATATTTGATTAAATGTAAGTACTTTTTAAAAAAAAAAAAATCTTTGTAATAATCTCTTGTTTTGTTTTCAGGAACAGCCGTCCGGCCTGAGGGGCCTTCAACCACTCCTGCTGCCCCGACAGGCGACTCCAGCCGGGAGTCCAGCGCCCCCGAGAGGCCTGTGGGGACAGACTCCCCAGAGGTCCCTGCCAGTCCTGCCGCTGCCGCCGCCCCCATGCCTAAATCCACTTCCTCTTCCTCCTCAGGGTCATCATCAACGGTCACAGCGCCTCCTACTTCCAGCTCTTCGTCGGTGGAGAGCTCAGCCCCTTCTTCATCCCCTCTTACATCCTCTCCTGATTCAGAGCAGAGGAGTCAGGCCAACACAACTGGGACACCCACACCGACCGCCACACCCACCTCTGAACCCGCTCTCTCAGGTAAGAGCCCACACTGTAACTTGGACAAGATTAACTGTGAAAGAAAAGGCACAAATCCACATTTTTCTCTTTGGTCCAGCCCGCAGGTATCCTCAGGGTAATGCAGTGTTTTCTGTCGTGTGGGTGTATGTTTGGTGTGTTTGTCCGTTGGAGCCACTCCACTCAAGCAGCATTTGCACTTCACTCTCTTCTCCTTCCGCACCCTCAACTCTCTTCTCCCCACATCCTTCTCCCTTCTGTCTCCTAATCATTCATTCACTCTCCCTCTCTTCCTTTGCCTCTCTGTCAGAGTACGGTCCTCATCGGCTGCCCATAAGTTTAGTGTGTAGGCGTTTGCAGAGGTTGCTCCGGCTGGCCGATCCCCCGGGACAGGGTCAGCGAGCGACCCCTTCCTCTTCTTCCTCTGCAGCCGCTGACAGTCATACACAAAGAAGTGGTACCTCTGCAGCTGCTGCTGCCTTGAAGCAACCCCATTCAGGTTACCCTCCCCTCTGAGCTCTTCAATCCTACAGCAACCCCTCCTTTCAGGCTGTGCGCCTTGGCCCCATCTCTTGCAATTTTACCCTGCAGCTAACACGTCTCTTTGTAGAGTCACTTAGGCTTTAGCTAGAACTGACGACTAACCCCCCAGTGACCCTCTTTCCTTTCCCCCGTAATGCATCTTGTCCTAATAAAAACCCTACAGCCTCTTCACTGTTTGCTCAGCCCGTCACTCACTAATATTCTCACTGCTTCTATCCACTTGTTGCTTGAGTTTTCACCTGCAGACGCTCCTGTTGGAGTGGTACCGGCTGGAATGAATCTCTGATTTGGCTTCCTCATGGTTCATGTGATTTGTTTAACCATGTTTGATGACACACACATCTCAGCTGCCTTAACGAGCGATCATGACCTGCATTATTTGCTTCATTACTTCGGTTTGAACTCACATCTATCTGAAAGTAAACCCCTTATCAGACATGAAATATACGGTATAACACGAATGACCTCATGCAGTGTACATGAATGTGTAAATGTACCCTCTTACCTCTGAGAAAAGCCTCAGTAATTGTAAAATATTTGACACTTGATGCACTAAATGGGGAAAAACGGTGATATGAGGAGGAGAGTGTCAGCTATCCAACAAACTGCAACAATGCTGGTTTTTAGAAGCTGCATTTTAAAAGTTTCCCATTAAAGTTAGTAGAGTGACATTAACCTCTATTATTTACATGTTTACCACAAAATGTAGAGGCCACTATATTCCTATCCAGTGTGAATTGTTCAATTTCCTCCCTTTAATAGCCAGTAATGCTGCATTTGATGTACCTCGAAAGGGAAAGCTGAAACTCAAAATAATTTTATTCATGACCTTAAAAAGCTGTTTTGGTTACTGCATGAGCTGCTTTGTAGAGAAACTTTTGCGGATTTACAGGCTAGGAAATCTGACTTTTTTGTGGTTATATAATTGGAAACTTGGTTTGCACTTTCCATTGAATGCTGTGAGGAAGAGGGACTCTACAGTTCTTACCAGAACAAAACAATACATTCTAAATAAAACAAAATTTATCAATCATTTTACAGTGATTATGTTTAAAAAAACATTAGGACATCCACTTCCAGCTTTCTGAGAAGCTGCTGCAATATGTAAATATATGCATACAATTCATCTTTCACCTCCATACAGAGTTTCTGCTCAAGCTGCCAGTCCAGAAAGCCTCCTGACACACCTGTCACTTAAAGAGCTGAACACGCAATTATTACCATCAGCTCCTTTCCCTTATTTATTTATGTAACATTCTGTTTGTCTCTGTAAAAGCACCAGCCGTACATCTCCTGAGGGCAAGCTAATGCCCCATACTGCAGTAGCTGGCCTCCAAGGAGGCGTGTTTTTCTTTCTGTTTTGCACTTTCTTTTAAATCAGGCAGTTACTCTCTGCTCAGCTGACATTTAATGCAAAGCAGCAGGTAAAGCAGTACTTATTACCTCGATGCATCCACGATTAGTTTGTCTTCTTTTGTTTTTGAACGGACAAACGGAAATGAGAGCAGCTTTGTTGGGAATTCAGATGTATTAAAATGCAGCAGATAGAAGCAAACAGATGTTCAGGGCTAAACTGACTGACAGTTCTCAGAAAAAAAAAGAGACAAAAAACAAACGTCGGTGCAATCAACATACTACATTTAATAATTTTTTTGAGAAACCGCCTAGCAGAAAATACCATTACCGAACCTAATAATCATCAGTTTTGTCCTTGTTGGACTCAATGTGGTCGTATAAAACACTGTTCTAAATGTTATTTAATAACATTTATGGATATCGGGGACATTTTGCCCCTCATACGTTTTCTCATCAGTTAACTGGTTGATCTGGGAAGTTTTTCTGATGCATGTTGTTTCACACTATGGAGCATCAAATGAGCTGTGAAAAAGGAAAGTAATGTTTATTTACAGCTCCATATTTTTATTCTCAGGGAAGAGTTGGTGATTGTCTGTCTGGCCCTCACAATGAGAGCAATCCTTTTTTTTTATACTGAATGATCTGATAAGAGGAAATCCTTCCCGTTTGTCAAACATAGAGCCAGAATGAGGTGTTTTTATGTTGTTGTTTTTTTTTCTTATGACTGGTTCTGCAGTAATCGACACAGTTTAGACAGAAATAGACAAAGAAGGTGCAGATTTGATCGTAGAGTGCAGTCATGGCTTTATTGTCATTACAGTAATGCAGTAGATTTAAAGCTGAGAACAGCATGTAAGATTTAAGACTGCGATGCTGCTGAATCATGTCTGAAAGGGGCTTTTATTGGGCAGCCGTCTCTGGTGTTTGACGTGATTTGAAAAGATGACTAGCAGAAATGTTTGTTTTGTGTTGGGCTGTCATGCAGCTGCTTTTTACTAACATTTTATTAATAAGAAATATGAGGTAAAAACCAGTGTGTAGCATCAGGGGAACAGATTCATTTTGAAATTGTACATAGATGGATTTTCAGGTTTAATATAACTTTGCAGGAATACAATTTCTATCTAGTATGCATGTGTAAACCAATTTTTTTTGTTACTGTTCCTATATCCTCATTTCTGTTTTTTTGTTAGTTTTTTTTTTTATTTCAATTGAAGAAATAAATCTGAAGCTGCACTCACACACAGTGGCCTTGGGTTGATATATTTGTACACGGTTTGAGTGTTTAACACTCGCACGTCTTGACTGTGTAAAGCCCTCAGCTCTGACCTCTGTGTTGGATGTTTAGTCCGTGTCGTTTGTGTTCCAGATTCCCCCTCGTCTGTGGTAAACAAACAACTGGGATCCATGACTCTTGATGAACAGCAGGGTGCGTCCCCCCCCCCCCCCCCCCCCCCCCCCCCCCCCCCCATTCTCCTTAACCCCCCCCCCCCTGCCACTCGCTTTGCCTTCTTCACTCTTCATCCTAAACTTCTTCTCACACTGTATGTCCACAGTTTGTCCTCCCACTGTTTTCATGGTTTTTCGCTTCGCTTTTTTACTGTTCAGCAGATAGACCGGTGATGTGTAAATGTAGAATAAAGAGGTTTTATACTTTATCAGGTCCTCATCAGGTCAGTTTTTTCTGTCCATTATTAATCAGGTGTGCATTTTAATGCATTGAAACTAGAAAATGTGTTTGTTTAAAACATTGTTTGGATTGTTGCAGACGTAATCAAACTTAATTTTTTTTTTTTAACAAGGTGATTGCACCTTTACACCAGAGCTCCTTCTCTCTCTGTAAACAACCAGTCAGACTGATCTTTCTTTCTGACCCAATTCTGATTCAACATGTTGAATTGGCTCATAAATATTCCAGAATATTTTAATGTCTGACAGAGCAGTGCATCAGGCCTTAAAAAAAAAGACAGAGATAATCTAATATTTCATAAATTCAGTTGTCTGCTTTTTGTCAGGCATGCCATTAACTGTAGTACCACTAATGGACACTAGATGTCAGCTCAAAAACGCCTCTGGCTCTGATGGCTTCTATTAGAAAAGTGAAAACTTTTTTTTTATTAATCCTCTAACTGAATAGATAGTAGGTCTGATACTAGGTTTTTTCCACACTGAATTCATTAACTTGGCAGCAGTATATTTCACTAAAACGGCGAGCAACTTACCCCTAAATTTTATGTTGTTGTGTTTGAAGAAGAAGAGAGACAATACAAAAAGATTGAAAGTATAGTATGGTATCAGTGTGTCTGTTAAGGCTCTTAGAAGCTGGAGATCTGAATATTTTGACATTTAATTTAATGTAGAACTACAATGACTAATTAAATTACCAACCTATAGAAAGGTTTCTTTACTAAAAATCTGAAATCCATCCGTTTGATACTACTTCTCTCACATTTGGAAAACGTGTCATGTAACAATGCAACAAAAACTGCTGTTGTTAATGCATTACTACACACATGATGTAGTGGTCAGTCTTCACTTGAAATTATTTTTTGAATCTCTTTTACTTGATTATAAAAAGCAGCTGGATTGTGAGATGATCCTTCAGGGGCTTTTACTTGTATGTTTTTCTGTCCTGCTGCTGTGGCTTTTGAAAGTAAATAACGTCTCTGTCACAGTCTGTCCTTTGTCTGCCCTGTTAACTTGTGCTGCATGTTCCCTTTTCTGTTTAATGTTGCTAATCTGTGGGAATTGATGCAACTGAAGGTTGTATAATTCCTGTGCACTGCTGGACAAGAACATGCTGCAAACATTTTCTTAAAGTATGTTTCAAAAGGATGAACTTTTCTTGTTTGTTTTGCTTGTGTGTTTTTGTCTGTGATGCTCAGGAGCAGCAGAAGCTGCAGGTTCACCACCGGATGAATCTGCTCCTGCAGCGGCCAGCGGCAGTCCTCCCACCTCCACCACCAGATCCAGCGCAGCAGAGCCAGTCCTCAGCCTGCACTACAGCTCAGAAGGCACCACCACCAGCACCATCAAGCTGGACTTCACAGATGAATGGTGAGTGACACCAGAGCAGCGAGAGAAACTTCTTGAGAGCTTTCACTAGAAACGCATTCATTTCAAATTGCACAACTTGTAAAGCCAATGGGACAAAATGAAATGAGAGCGCAGCATGCTCTTCCATGTTTACCTCAGCAAATCTCAGGTGGTAGTTTCTTGTTTTGAACTTTGCCGTTTACTGCAGTCATTTTCTTTCAATCTATGCAGAAAGTGGTTTGACATTGTCTTGCTAAAATAAGCATCACCTTCCTTGACAAATGATGCTTGTTCCTCTGCTGATCTCCAAGTTATTTTTGCCACATGCACTGATGCAACTCGTTCCATAAAGGAAGCTTGTTTTTTCTTTTTTATGTAGTTTTTGTAGTATGCTCATTAAAAGTGGAATGGCACACTTCTCTTTAGGCTATGTATCGATATCTCTGAATAGCCAGACCACAGGTCAGTCTTCCACTTCACCTTCAGTCCTTTTTAAATGAGTTTGGACTGAGAAAAGGTAGATGGTATTTCTTGGTGTTGTTTGTATGTTATTTTTTCTTTACTTTCTTCGGATGGTTAAGAGATGTCTCCTCCAAATTTGTAATATTTGCTTTGGTCTTTTTTAGTTTCTGTATTCAATCACATAATTGCTGTCTGGTAATGGTTATGGTAATGTTGCCTCTGCACAGGAGCAGCAGCACTTCCAGCTCACTGGGCAGTGGAGGCCCCAAGACGTCTGAGGCAGTAGTTGCACAGAGCAGAGAGAATCTGTCTACAGAGAGCTCGGCATCAGAGCAGGGTGAGTCGTCTCCTTCAGCGCCATGAAAAAGACCCCGTTCTTTACTTTAATTCATCTGACACTGATTCCTGTTTAATTTGCCCTCAGGTCCCTGTGAGTCCTCCAGGCAGCAGAGTTTACCAGCCGCTTCCACAGAGCCTCCATGTGATGCCTCCTGCTCCGCAGCCCTCAGCAGCTCGGCGGCTCAGGGCTCAGCAGAGGGATCCTCTGTGGGTGACAGCATGGCGCCTTCACTGCAAGAGAGGAGTCAGCCAGAGGGTTCGGAGGATACAACAGGGAACTGCAGGAGAGCGGAGCCTGCAGGAGAGGAGGGAGAGGAGGGCCAGAGCCAGCCGGCACAGAGCAACCAGGACTCCGATGACAGCGATGATGACCCGATTCTTATCCCATCAGCGAGGTTCAGAGGCCAGGGACAGAGGTGTGTTGGACAAGATGATGCTGTGGTTTCTCTTGTTACACTACAAATAAGAACACCCCTTTCATGTATTCAACTGTGCACTCTTAAAAGGGTGGGCGTTCTGATTTGAGTTTTGTGTGATGCCTGACTGTTTTACTACAAATATAGATTTAATTCCAGAGGATCTGCAGTAGGAGATAGGATGATCAGGTAACGTGTTTGCTCTGGAAACTAAAATCATCTAACCTGTAAGGTGTGTGACATGCCGCAGAGATTTAAACCCAACAGCACAGCACAGCATAGTGTGCAATGTTTGCCTTTTTTTCTTTTTTTTCTGCCTTGGTTTGGGCTTTCCACTTAAGCTAATACAGCGAGCTGAGTGTAGATTATCTGCATGTGAGCACTGACTCCACAAATAATGTAAAAAGAAGCATCGCAGCTGCATTTTACACATTTATTTTGGTACTGATGTGGCAAACAAACATGCCGCATGCCTGACAGTGTGATGGAAAGTTTGAGCTGTTGAACAAATATGATTTACTCAATCATTTAATTTTTCCCAAAAAGTGGCTGCACTGTAGCTGATTTTTGTTTATATACAAAAAAAAAAAAAAAAAAAAGCTTGTACATGTGTGAAAATATATATCCACAACATATTTAATGCATGGGTTTGTGTGTGTTTATGGGTGCTTTGTGTTAACATGTTTTGCTTCTTTTTCTTCCTCAGACGTTCAGCTGCAGCTCGTATTCAGGAGCTGTTTCGTAGGAGGAAAGAAAGGAGGGAGATGGAGGAGAACGAGACCCAGAATATCAGGAGACCTTCTGTCAAAATGGTCTATAAGGGCCACCGTAACTCCAGGACGATGGTAAGCCTTGTTCTGTGTATGCCAGAACAATAATTACATGTTGCTTTGTGCAGCTGTTCATGAAAACTGGAATTTGGAAAAAGATCTCGCCTCTGACAATAATTCGGAAAAAATCTATGGCACAGGATATTAGACAAAATCAAGACAATGAGGCATTTACAGTCTGCTGAACTGCAGCCACATCAAGCAAATTGCCTCGATTATTTTAATTAGATTTGCAAAGCTATTCGGTGTAATCGTGCAGCCCGGGCACAAGGATTTGTCGTATATCTAATATAACCATGAGGCTGAACTGAATTATCAATGTAATGAACACGTTATTTAGCCACTTGTACGGGTTACCGAGCAGTTAATGGAGTTTTTACCTCCGTCAAAGAGGAGATAATGTATTTGGCGGCACTGGTCGGTCGGTCTGTCTGCCTGTCTGTCTGTCCGTCTGTTAGCAGCATAACTCAAAAAGTTTTGGATGAATTTTGATGAAATTTTCAGGAAATCTCAGAAATAGAATAAGGAACAATGGATTCGATTTTTTTGGAGGGGGGGGGCTTCTAAATCAGTTAATAGATTTCATTCATTTTACTTTCATTCATCTTTGCACGATGTTATGTGGTAGTAATTATTATTCCTGTACCAAGACTTGAAGCAGAATCCATCCTCAACCAGGAAAATCAAAACCATTAATGGATTTTTTTTTCTTTGACAACAGCCAGGCTAACCGTTTACCCTTGTAGACTATAAACTAAACTAATTTAAAAATCTAAAAACACCAGCTTTAGAGGTAAAACCTTTCGCATCCGACTCTCAAACAAAATATAAATAAATGTTTAACAATTTCTTTAACCAACCACTGGATGATATTTGAAGACTGTTTTTGCTCATTTCATGTCCAGATAAAGGAGTCGTGTTTCTGGGGCAACAATTTTGTGATGAGCGGTTCAGATTGTGGTCACATCTTCATCTGGGACAGACACACCGCTGAGCATCTCATGCTGCTCGAAGCCGACAACCACGTGGTCAACTGCCTGCAGCCCCACCCCTACGACCCCAGTGAGTCCCTTACAGCTTCAGTATATTGTGGTGATGATGATGATGATGATGATGATGATGATGATGATGATGTAACTGACTCATATTTTCTGGTCTGTTTCAGTTCTGGCTTCTTCGGGGATAGACTACGATATAAAGATTTGGTCGCCACTGCAAGAGTCGCCATCTTTCAATAGAGTTCTTGCTGATGAGGTACAGCACCCTTTTTTTAAAAAAAAAAAAAAGAAAAACACTGCTTTCAACTAAAGTTTATGCCAAATGTAAACCGGTTACTGTTATTGATGGACTCTTCCTGTCTTTTATGGAGTGCTCTTCCCAAAAAACAAAGTGTTAGTTCTGAAATGTTTTCCCCTGTCAGGTAATTGTTCTTGTCATACCCGTAATTGCTGAGATTTTTCGCGCTCCATCTCGTTTCCCTGCTCTTCCTTTCATTTCTAGTTTTGATCCTCTTCACAGTTGTTTGCCTTCAGAAGTTTTTGCTCTTTGTAACCAGGTAATCACCAGGAATGAGCTGATGCTAGAAGAAACACGAAACACAATCACAGTCCCGGCCTCTTTCATGCTCCGAATGTTGGCCTCCCTCAATCACATCAGATCAGGTAAAACAAACACACGCACTCACCTGAAACTTTTTTTTCCCCCTCCCACTATTTTTGATAACTAACTTTTCCTTCTTGTAGATCGACTAGAAGGCGATCGCTCTGAAGGCTCAGGACAGGAAAACGAGGATGAGCAGTAGCCTGCTGGCATTTTATTTTCAAGAAAACACTATTTGTTCTTGCTGTATAGCACTTGGAAAAAAAAACCCTGAGATTTGTACAAGTATAGTCTAGAATACTTCCTTTTGAATATTAGTGTAATTTCTAGCCCCCCGTGTGTGTTTGTTTTAATTTTTTTTTTTTTAAAGATGACTTTCTTACTGATGTTTCTGTATGAGGATAAACTACATGTGTGAATGCATAAGGATGGATATATATAAATGATAATATGTTAGGTGTGAGAATAATGGCGGCTGGTGTGAAAGGATGTTAAGTGCAATATTATTTTCGGTTTGGAGCAGGAGAGCTTTGATCAGTGTTAACGTTTGACATTTTTGAATTTGTAGCAAAGAAATGTTGCTGTGTTGCTGCGGCATGTGAATACAGTCTTTAAGTAAAACACAAATGCTTTAATTTTACTGTTCAAGAGGGGAAAAAAAAGAAACAAAGTGATGGTTCTTCTTCCAAAAGAGGCTATTGTTTTATAGAGTTTGGAAATAAAATAAAGGCGAATTAAAACTAATGAAAATAATGTTACTTACTGTTCACCAAGAAATGAGTAAAAACGGTAGTGATTATCTGTCAGAGGCGGTGAAAAGCAGCGGCTGCTCATGACTGAGTTTATTTTTTTTTTTATCATCAGTTTTAAGTTAAGTACGAGTCCAACTTGTGTCATCTGGGGCAGGTTATATGGTTGTCTGTCTAAACCAATTCTGCCTCCAGAATAAATCTTAGATGGAGTGATCTCTGATTTCAAGTGAAAGAACTTTTAATTTCGTTCTCGGGATTAATAAAGTCCTTTTTTATTTAATTTCATTAAAGGAGAATTCAGTTTTTTTGCTCACATCTCTATTCTAGGGTTTTCAGGCAAAAACAAAATTACCAGTTTTCAGTTCCTGCAGCTTTTTTGAGCGTGTGTAAAACGGTAAGTGTGAGCAGGTTGCTATAGAGATAGTAAAGTCCGGTGGAGATCTTCACGCAGTTCAAGAAGGTGATTTGTTTACTTTTAGACTAAAATTTTTTTTAATATTTCATGTCAATATCAGTTTGGAAAACCTGAAACTTTTCTAAGAGGGGGGAGACAGGTGTATAAACTGGTTTCATGATTAAAATTGTGCACATCCAGACAGAAATGTGCAAGAAACAGCTTAATGAAGAAAGGGACAAAAGACCAGAAGTGATTGGCTCTGAGTTCAGACCAAAGAACTCTGGAGGGTGAAAAATAAAAGTATTTCTTTTACACCAGATAACCTGTACAGGATAGAGCCTTGATGATCAGCGAGATTTGGACTGAAACTCAAAACATATTAATCAGCAATGTGCCAGAAAATCAGACCGACCTCTAAATACTTCTCTTTTTGAAAGTTATTGCCGAGGTCTTCATGCCATCATGCATGGCTACAGATATTTACAGCACCCACTGTTGGAGTATTTTATATGAACTGGTAAGGAGAAAAAAAAAAAAGATCTATTCTGGGGAAACTGTTTAATTCTATTTCCCTATTTTTTTGGTTTCCACTTCATCGCCAAATTTCTGTGGTTCTAAAAATGTCTGTCCACATGGTTTCAATAACACTCTTTGCACACACTTCTTTTCTAAATACCACTGAAACAGTGAAACAATTCCAAATCTTTATGGCTAATGCATTAAAAAATACATTAGCCATAAAGATTTCTTTCTAGTTTTGAGCCTATTCTTGGTATTTTCACCTCGTTTACAGATTTTGAACACAAACAATAAATTTGTTACTATATTCTCTCGTTCACATTTAAACCAAGTTATTTGTCGAGATGTAAATTTGAGTCTTTTCTTACCTGTAGAGGACAGGATATTTATTAGTCGTCTTGGATAAACCTTTAGAACACCAATGCCACTTTTAGGACAACAGACACAGAGGAGTGGAGAAAATCTCTTAATATAAAACTTTAATGCAAATATGTTTATCAATACTTAGGATAGAATGAAAATCAAAGGTTACATCACGCTTCAGGTGTATAGCTTTTTCTTACAAAAGTAGTACCTGTTCATACATAATAAGAAAAAATACGAGGTAAAACTGAAGAACCAGAACTGGGCTCTATTAATAAATATACTTTTAGAGAAACTTTTATAAAAGTAAAAGGAGTTTTGTAACATTTGCTGTTGGTATAAGTTGACTTTAAACAACCAATAAAATCTGATTAAGTTCTGACATGGTTGCTGTAACATTTTTAAGAGATTCTGGACTCCTGAATGATTTTTCTCGGTACCTCCTTGGGTCTATACTGCTAATAAACTGCAACAGTATATTTCTCTAATGTACCATGTGAGTACTCATTGAATGTTTGAGTGCAATTACCATGTCGACAGTAGCAGAAAATAGTGAAATATCAGCAAGTACCTTCATACTGCACATGTTGGACAACAGATACAGATCTGATGGTGCAGTTTATTTTGTGTTTTCAGTCCACATGATTCATCACTCCACCTTATGTCCGTCAACCTTCAGCAGACATGTTGTCATATAAACAGCAACTGTTTTACCAGCAACATTAGCAGGAACAATGGAGACTATTTAAGTGTCCAATAAGGTCATGACGGACCGAGCCAAGATTATTATCCTGATTTATTTGCGTCGTGCATGATGCAGTGATTCGGTTTGTCTAGCTGAAAAGAACAGGTTTTAATCTACAGGCCGTGTTAGAAAATCTAAAGGAATCGCACGCTGTTTTCTGCTTCTTGCGATGTTTTTATTCAAGTGTTTCCCTTATTCTAAATAGTGACACCTCTCCTGAAGCGTGAGCTAATCTCACACTGCAGTTAATGCATTTAGTGCCCACATCCAAGTCAGAAATACAAAGTGCACAGGAGATGATTACACCCAGATGCACCAGATATTGTTTAAGACCGTCAGTGGAAAGATTTTTTTAACCCAACCTTGACCATCTTGAATGTTCACAAAACTGTCAAGTCTTTCAAATCCTTCCTGTTTGACGTGGCACCAGATTGAAGATGTAATCATTATTTGAGCTCACTGTTCACCAGCTAAGGTGTAAAGACAGTTGTGTTTATACGACTGGTGCAAACAAGCCAACAGTCAGGAAGCAGCACACACCCATAAGGTCCAGAAGACGTCTAATTAGACACAGTAAGTGAAAACATCTGTAAGTGGAGTGCAGTGTCAGGACAAGCCGCCTCTTCTTTACATGTGGAGCTAATCTGCAGAGGAAACTATTTTCTTAATGTAATGAAGAAGCATCTTTAAAAAGGAGACAGATAATAGGAGTCTTTTAAGAGAAAGACGACTCATTTTCTTACATGTTATGCAGCTCTAATGAAGCATGTTTGTTTTGAGAAAACAATGGAGAAAAAAACATTCATACAACAGAACCAGTTATGTTACAGTAGTTAAGGCTTTCTATTTGATTACATGAATCATACAAAAGTTTGCCAAGTCACTGAATAAGTGCACTTAGTCCAAAGTGGAATGAATAATGTGCCTCTTTTTGCTTCAAGTATGGATGGAGTACCCACACGTACAGTCAAGACTTCATCAGCTGTGCCACAGAGCTCTGAGAGACCACATACGACTTCGGAAGTGTTTTAAAGACTATGATTGGACCTGCTGTGTTAAGATGGGTTTCTCCTCCACATCCTGCTCTTCCTCATCCCTGTCGTCTTTGACAATCCCTTCATCGATACTCTCCAGCCTCAGTCTCTGACCGTCCAGGTATCTGGGTCTCTGTGCCACTCTGTTGAAGAGGCCCCCTTGCAGATCCAGATTCTCCCCAAACAAAGTGAGCTTAGCGTCGCTCTCTATGGCCTTTGCCAAGCAGGAGGCAAATGTGTCAAGAGACTTGTGGACCTCTGCATGGACTTGGACTGAAGATGTGTTTTCAGCTGTGAAAATAAATATAAAACTAAGTTGTTGTTTTTTTTCAAACATACATTTTCTAAACATTCACTGTGTACAAAGTGTGTTCCTTCATTACTAGTCTCCTGCACAGCAGAGAAATAAATGACAGATACCTTTGGATTGCTCCACCTGGTCTTCAAAGGTGACCGAGCTCCTCCTCTTACCGGACGGATTCCCGTGGTGCAGCGGGATGCAGGAGCCGTCGGTAGTGGAATTATCCAGCAGCATCACATCAGTGCCTGTGTGGGGAACAAAAGACAATGGTTTGTGGATGTCTTCTCAGACAGGAAAGCACACAAACAAGCAGACAATAAGATGAGTCTATGTGTTACACATGACATTACATGCCCTGAATACGCAGTCCTCAGCTGAAGACATGAGCAGTGAAACAGGAATGTGCGGCTGACTAACAAGGCTGTGGGAGGGTAAGTTAGACCATCTGTCAGCCCTTCAAACCTCATGTCTACAACTTCATGCTATTCTTATTTTCAAGCTAGTCAGTTTTCAGAGCAACTTTTTATCAAGTGACAAGCAAATGATCATTTACAACAAATTTAATTCTAGAGCATTTATAAAAAGAGTTGGAATTTTTTAACTAGAAATGTAGTGTGTCTGCTTCATACTAAGTAGACTTGTATACGGGACAGTCATGTACACAGAGAAAGCTTAAAGACATTTACACCTTGAACTGCAGTTAAAAAGATTGGTTGATAAATTGAAAATGGTCAACTCTGAACTATTGATTGTTTTCCTACATTGTGCCACTGAACAGATGGGATGTTTCAGCTTCATATATTCTCTTAAGCTTTTTGATATTTTACAATTAATTCAGAGTAACAATCTGTAAAAAAAAAAAAAAAAAAGAGTCCCATAAATAATTATCTCAGCTCATGTTGCTTTTCCTTCTTTTTCATAGCAGAAATACAAAATACTGGCCAAATAGTTTAAAAAGCTTTGCTGCTTTTTAAACTTTGTTGCTTTTTTTCTTTTCACACAGAGATCAAGCTATACTTATCACATATAAAAATACTAAGGACAGTAGAAATATGTGATACTGCATGTCTGGTTAGGAAAATACAGACAATATAATACAGAGTAATCCCAGTAGTCAGAGAAAGAATCACAGTGTGCATTTAATGGACACAGATCCTTACAGTTAAAATACATTTATGCATACACTTTCTAAAGCTGCAGTATGACTACTGCAGAGGACTAAAATGATCAGCAAAAATACGGATGAGTTTATTTCTAGATCAGCTTTAAAAGATGTTTCTATGGGCATTCTCAATTACACGCAGTTTTTTTTTTTCATTTAGCTCACTGTTATTTATTTGGTTTTCTTTTGTTTCATATTTCTGTTCATTGTTTTGCTGATTTGACTGTATTGTTCCTTATCATTTACTGTACGTAGGATTGTATGCAAGCAGTGAGTGTTTTATAGAGTTGTCTTTTTAACTTTTGGCATTTTTTTCTTTTCTTCTTAATGTCCTCAACTTTGAATTTTGCCAGTCGATCATTGTATAAGAATTTGTTGGTTGTCTGGTTAAAAAAAAATGTTAGATAATATTAAATAAAATGCAGAAAAAGAATAGTTTGCTGTTGGTAAGAAAAGATACAAATATGCAGATTTTTCAAAATATTTGGTTATACATAGCGTATTGTGATCTTTCATGGATGGTATCCACTCTGTAAAAGTGTGTTTTCTTCTTCCTGTGTGCAACACTTACTGGAGTCCTGAGTGAAACTGAAGCCTGTATCTCCTGTGCTGCTGCCCGGGGCCAACAGGTGTCCTCCACCAGCCAGCATGGCAGTCAGGTGTGGGGACATACCCAAGTCTGAAAAAAACCAGTTTGTTAAGGTGACCTTACAAATTTGTATACACATGCAGACATAAACCACTAGTACAGGCAGAGGCCCTCTCAGGTTTCTACAATAATGACAACATCTTAAATAAGTACATGACATATGAGCTGGTTTGCAAGACAAAGATAGACCCTGCCGTCATCCCACCTGTGATTCTGTTGGAGATGCTGAAGAGGCGGGATGTTCGTTGCCGTGTGGCGAACGATTCTCTGTAGTAGCGATCTCCAAAACACATGCCCAGCAGCTCCTTCCTCACAGTTTTATTCCACAGGCCGTAGATAAGTGGATGGCACACTGCACTGCAGAAAGACAACCAGGCCACCAGAGTCTCCACCCCCTGAGACACACTGCCCTGTCCCCACAAAGCCTCGGTACACACCACTCCGACATACGGGCCCCAGCTCATGAGGAAGGTGCCTACCACCACTAAGATGGTGACGAAGGCCTTGCACTGACTTCCTGCGTATATGAGGCTCCGCCGACTTCCATTAGAAGAAGTTGAGGTGCTTGAATTCTTGCGTCCGTTCCTCTGAGCCGCTGTGGAGTCGTCCTGGGCCACAATAACTGTCCCACAGTGCACTTTGCGAGCTTTCATACGGGCAACACGGAAAATGACACCATAACAGGCCAGCATGATGAGGAAGGGAGGAAGGATGCACCAGGTGACCCAGAAGGCTGTGTAGCTTGGTTCTCTGTGCCATGATGCAACACATGTCCACTTGAAGCAATCAAACTCAAACGAGGACCAGCCGAACAGAGGAGGTAGACAACCCACCAGCGAGTGCAACCACACGTAGGCAATGGCGACCACTGCCCGGTTTCCTGTGATCTTCATGGGATAGATCATGGGGTAGAGGACAGCATAGTACCTGTTGAGATTACATAAAAACAAGGAGAAGAAATCTGCTGAGAAAATATTCAGCACCTTTCTCAAGGGACACTTTTGATCCGAATAATACAAGGGCTGCTCTTCTGTATCAGGAAGTGAGTGATACAGAAGTTAAAAGCTGCAAAAAAAACCAACAACACTGAAATGCATTTAGCTAAAAGCTGTGAACAGAACAGAAGGACAGGGGCTGGCAGGAGAACAAAAACTAACACTGTAATCAGAAATCCCCAAAGGTGCTGAGGGCAATTAGGGAAGCAGTGAGAACAGTGAGGACTGTGGGCTATTTAGAAACATTTACAATGACTCTTACAGTGGTTACTTTGTAATCCATGAGAACAGGAATACATAATTCAAATCATGTGGTCTTAAACGCTCATTTCAGACAATCTGAAGTACAATGCATGTAGATAAATGGCCTCAGTGAGAGGTGCAGGAATAAACTTTTTGTCTATTTCCTAAATACCAAATAAAAAACTTGGCTTGTGGTGCCAAAAAAACAAAAACAGAAACACTTTCTTATTTCCTAGATCTGCAACAGCAGCTTTAATTAGTTTGTTTTTAAGTAAACAACCCAAGACAAAATAATTTCATTTAAAATGCAAGTAAATTAGATTAGTAAATTAGTGATGACATTTTTTTCATTCCATTATTTTCTTTTAGAATTAACTTCAAAATGGTCATTTGAATAAGAAATTTGGTCTCAAAATATCACTGGTTGGTTCCTGGAAGAAATCTAGAAAACATTTGATTAGTTTTGCGTTTGCAGGCTGTTTTTTGGATAATTTTCTTATTTCTATTTTTTTTTTTTTAAAGATGAGAGAAGATGAGGAATAATTTGATCTTTGCTAATTAAAAAGTGCTTTTAACATCGACAGGAATGAAGAGTTACTCTCTGTGTTAGCATGTCAAATGCTTGTCATTTGAGCTGGGAAAGAATCCCAAAAAATACCACGAGATAAGCGAGCGGTTAACCAGTCTCAATTTAAATGCAACATTCTGACCTTATAGTGAAATACACCGATAACTAATTTTTCTTTGGTTGCATTGGTGTACATGAAAGTGTTTCTTTAATGCCAAATATTTTATCCAGTTACACAAAACAAAGTAAAGGCAGATTTACTAAGATCACGAAACATCTGACATCTGTGCATATTTCGAGGAAAATGAAAGACATGAGGTATACTGAACTGCTCCTAGTATATGGAAATAAATCCCATGTGCGCTGATTTATTTCCTTTTTTTGTGTGCAATACTGCTGATTGAGTTTTAGATTTTACAGTTGAATTATCAGGAACTTAATGGCCAAGCTCCTTTTTATCTCTCTGACCTCTTACAACCATATGTGGAATAGGGATCACTCAGATCTGCTAATCTGCTGCTTTTAGTCATTCTGAAAATGAGGTCTGTGGACAGAGAGATCAGGCCTTTGCCGCTGCAGCCCTAAAATGATAAAACAAACTGTTCCTGCATGACTTCATCCTGTCCAGTTTTTTCAGTCTGGTCTTAAAACACATTCTTAGTCCTTGGCTTTTTGAATTTTTATGAGAATTGATTCTTGTTTTTAATTTCCATTTATTTTATTGCTTAATTTATTCATTTTCTTTTAGATTCTGTTAGTGTTTAGCATTGATCTCAACATTTGTGATGCCCTAAGTGGTTTTTTTTATGATTTGTATTTGCTTGAATATGCTTTAAAAATAAACCTCTCTTGATGTTGTCAATATAAAAGCAAATTACAACAGCACAAACAGATCATTGCACATATTTTCATGTTTAAATGAATTCGGAGAGGGTTAAAAAAACTGAAATTATAGAAAAGGTTTTGCTTCAATGATCACTTAACATTCAATTTTAACTACACAGACATGTCTGTTTGACCACTTTAAAGCTTTGTGAACTTTATACCTCTTTTATTAAACATGTGTATCGTCTATGTTTGCATTACAAAGGCCTATGAAAACTCACATGCATGACATTCATGTCCCTCACTCCCCTGTAGAAAAAAAAAAGTAATTTAACATTCATCAGCAAAACATTATTCTTTCTTGTGATTTTTTTTTCCAGGGAGAAATTTCTGAAATGCAACACTGGAAAAATTCAAAAACACACGTTTTCTAACTTTTTTTTTCTTTTACCTCAAAGAAACAAATATGGTAATCCGAGGAAGTTTTATCCTGTAGCATTCTTATCATCCGTGGAAGCTTTCTAATGCAATCACCAGACATTGAGGAGTTGCTACAGTGACATGCTGCCTTGCTCAAGAACATGTAAACCAATTATGGTAACATAACTACCTTTGTAACCCTAAATTAGATGTTACCACATTCAGAAAACCTGGGACAGAGATCATGTTATTCAAGCAGTTGGGAAAAAAATCTCATAATATATTAGATTTATTGTTAACAAGTCAGGAACATGATTGGGTTTAAAAAGAGCATCCAAATGAATTACATGCAATGAAGTTCACCACTCTGAGAGACTCTGCTTAGGCAAGAAGATCAGTAATTTAAGAGTAAAACTACCAAGAATTTGTGTATTTTAGGATATTTTGTGACTCAGCTGCTTCCTCTTTCTCGAAGTAATCAAATAAAAACCATTAGAGTCAACAAAAAAACAAACAAACAAACAAACAAAAAAAGAATGTACATCTGCTTTAAATTAGTTGTAAATCATTGCAGTCTGTTTTTATTTACTGTTTTGCATCTAAACTTTTCTGGAAACCAGGTTGTTATAAGAGAGGAGCCACTGAAAGTGCAGAAAAAGAACACTTGATAGATTTCCTCAGCTTAAAGAAGTATTTTTGCACTTTTTTAATTGCATTTTATTGTTATGGAATTACAGCTTGAGTAAAATGACAATACCAACCTTCACCAAATTGCAAGCAGAAGGTATATGTTTTGCCAGGAGCTGAATTAGACCAAAATAGACCTCAAATCAAAGTTAATGTATGATTTAGAAATAAAAGTTGACTTTCATGATGCTGGCTACTGTTTGTAAATATTGCTGTTACCTTATATGGTTATCTTATGTTAATATTAAATAATATGAAATACAAAATATTAAGGTTTTAAACACTGCAATCAATTTTTTTCAAGTTACAAAAGATGGAGCAATTATATGGGTGAGGTTCAAATCTGGCACTAACCTGTCAATAGCAATAGCTCCAAGGGTGAGCATGCTGGCTGAGCTGATGAGCAAGTAGAGCAGGGCGGTGAAATTGCACCACACCACCCCAAACACCCATTCTCTCTTTGCTGAGCTCACAGCCACAAACGGCAGCACCAGGACTGAGAGCAACAGGTTGGATAAGGTCAGGCTGAACACAAACTTGTTGCTGGGTGTGAGCAGGTATGGCCGGCGATAAAGTGTTGCCACAATCAACAGGTTTCCTAGACAGGCGAGGAGTGTGATGGTCACAATGGAAATTGACTCCAGGGCAGCCAGACCCTCGCCATTCCCCACCGAGGTGCAGTTCCTGCTGGTGTTCATGGTGAGAGACTGGGCCACCGGACAGGTGAAGCAATGGCAGGAGACTGTTGAAGAGGAACTCATGGTTACAAGCATGTAAACAAAGCCTAACAAAAGGGCATCACTAAACCATATATCATCTCTTTATCAGCAAGTCATAAATTATGAAAGAAAAAGACAACAGGTTGTGAGGACTATTCTGGTTTTGAACCTATTCTCTTTATCAGAAAGTTCCAGAATATACAAATGAAGTCAAGTTGTCAGACCTGAAAACATACAACTCAGACAAGAAGATTTGATATGAAATAATAAAACCTTTTTTTTTTAAATCCAACAAGAAGCAATGATACAGCAATTACCAATTATATCTCGGTAATGTAAGTTATCTAGTCTATTAAGCAATAAAAAAAGTATGTAAAGGCAACAAATAAATATATATAACAAATAATATATAACAAATAATAATGTGGTTATAAGCCAACATTCACTTGCACGTGACCACAGGAAGAGTTACATTAATAAACACCCACAACCACAGTGTCTGTTATCAGTCTGTCTCAAAAAAACAAAAAAAAAAATAATAACTTATCTATGCTCTCGTGACCATGGTCTAATAATTTCATGTGTTAAAATTCTTCAATAACGCCTGTTAAAATGAGCATGTTACTTGGACGTGGTGTATATGGATTGTGAGCACGGGACAGTGTCAGTATTTATAACTTTTACCATTCTCAAATCACCACAAACAAAAGCTTTAACTTTAACTGAAAAATATTCAGAGTTCAAGCATTTGGGATGAGAAACCTTTGTTTGTCTCCGTTATTTAATCCCAGAAACGCATCCTTGATGTCATTCCTGTGTGCAGCTGTTAACTTTGTGAGAGTATGAATTTGGAAGTGAAAGTTAACTCGAAAACACAATGATTGGCGACATCTTTTTCTGAGCAGCTAAATGCGGACAAATTTTAGTGAAAAGGGCGAAACACTGTGACCACCAGCTTGCTAGCAGTAACGCTAACGTTAGCTAAAACTACCATTAGTTAGCCAACTTTGGCTAAAACTTCTCCCATTGTCCCCCCGAAACTCGGTTCTTTACCTGCTTTGGCTCGGCGCTGTGGCTCCACATTTCCCCCCTCTGCAGAGACAAAACGTCCATCTTCCTTGTTTGTTTCCACTGTACACGCCGAGAGGAGCGAGAAGTGGCTAAAAAATAAACCCTAAAAGCCGGTCGGCATGTACTACTTTTGTATCATTTGTCCCTCCTCAGGCAAATCTCTAACGGCCAGCTGCGGCTGCAATGGCGTCCTCCTCCTCCTCCTCCTCCTCCTCCACCTCCCACCTCAACTTTAACTCCCTCTCGCAGCCACCCCTCAGTGTGTGTGGGTGGTCGCCGAAGAACACTGCTTTGTTTTCCTGTCACCTTTAAAGCAACTATCTTTTTTCTGCAGTATATACATGTTTATTTTTATACATGCAATCAAGTAACCTTGGTGTACTTTGTGTTAAAAACTTTTAAAATGATATCTCTTATGGTTCCAGGAGCAACATGTTGTGTGGACTTTTGTTGTTATTTACTAAACCATATGTGTGTACATATATGTGTTGACAGGGCTGCTTGTTTATGAATGGAGTGCCATGCAGCATCTCGTTTTATCGGACCACACACGTAGATCATAGCTTCCCGCACAAACACGTCATCTCCAGCCCTCCAATGAAACACTGCGCGCGTTACCGTCTCTGTCCGCTTGGAGGCGCCCTCTCAAAAAACCTTTATGGACCACGTTTATAATATTCTCATATGAAGTTATAAATGTCATTACAGCAAAAATGTTTAAGAATAACCAGGAAAACACATTTAAAGTATCAGAAGTTTTGAATCCACAAAAATACAGAACATCAATAAAAATCCATTCATTTGTGCTAGATTTGAATGGAATGGAATTTTTTTTATATTATTTTCTTTTCCTAATTATTATCTCATGACTCAAAGCCCAGAACTCAACCTGGCTGGACATTAAAAGAGTTTTGCATGAGGAAATGCCTGTAGACTTTAATGCACTGAAACAACACTGTAAAGATAAGTGGGATCATTTTGCTCATAATTTGAGAGACCGATATCATGTCTGACACAAGGATGCAAACTCACAATGACAAAGCTTTGCTCTGCAAGTAGAAATGGATGTTTATTGTTTGTCCATCATGTGCATTTTAAATGATTACATATAAATTTTGTTGCAAGATGTTTAAATGATAAAATAAACAACTGCGAGTATTTCTCCAAAATCCTAAGTGTTGTTGGATTGATTTCATAGGACAGGTGGGATTTTATGAATTATTTGATTCATGGGAAGCATGGATCGATTAAGCTGTTCCTCAGTGTCAATATCACTGTCCCCAGTAAAATTCCACTTACACAAAATGAAATGTTTTGTAGACCTGAACTAAAATCATTAAATAGTGTGACAACTTTATAAACTTGTAAACAATCTTTCTATTTATCCATCTATTTATCACATGTTCTTTATTTTTGCATTATGGACTCTTAAGTGATAATGTAAAACTCTGTCAGCTTTACAAATCTTTTGCAAAAGTTGCAATGTTGCAGCCTTATCTGAACACTTTTAACCATAAACTTGGGTTATTGATCTTATTACACAAACATTCCATTTACTGTGAAACATGTTGGTCCATTTCCTGAGCTTTTGAAGACAAAACATCACTAAAAACTAAAATGTCATATGTGCAACATTTTGTCTTTTTCTTTAAGATACTTGTTGAAATCAAGTGAGGAAAACAATATCACCAGCACCACATGAAACGCAATGGTTTCCTAACTTTGAACATGGATTACATGTGTTCCATGCTCCTCTGAATTCCTCTGCAGAACAAGAAAACAAGAAAAGAAAAAAGCAAGACAACATTAACAATGTAAAAATTTGTTAAACTTTGGAATATGGTCTGCAGTGTTTCTTCAGCAACACATCCAACCAACTTCACACTTCACTGAGACTGCACCACCATGTGGAGACCCAAAGAACTGTTAGGGTAAAGTTTCTACATGCAGGAATCCAAAACAACATTAATCAAGTTGAACACACACACACACACATTTTCCCTGCTGGCCTCCATCCTCTTTTGCACCAAATGTAAACAGATTAATGACTCTGTGAAAATAGTCTCATATTCAACTAATGACACAAAGTCACTTTGGGATCATTGTGTAGTGTTGAGGTGCATGTCGGTGGTTCAGCATGTCGCCGAACCTTATTAAGACCTTGAGTTAAAACTTAAGCATGGGGATCTGTGGAGCGTAGTCAGTCAGAAGAGAAACCATCAGACCCTGTAAGAGAGGTCAGTTGTGTCTGTTAGTACACTGAGGATATCCCAACAGGATTACATTGAATGCACATTTGTTCAAAACTGAAAGTAAAATCCTCATTTTCCACCAGATTACCCACCATGATGGTCCATTTCCTATTCTCAGCCTCAGGGAAAACAAGGGAGCGGGACGAGTAGAATACCTGGTCATCCACCTCCTCCGTCTTCCTTGGAAGGCAGTGCAGGAAGGTCCAGTCTGGATTGGCCACACTTCCTGTCTATGATGAACCAACACCAAAACATGAAAATAAAACACCGCGTGTTGGCACATCAGTTACCATGATATGAATAGAAATCAACTAATTGTTTGTGGGTTTTGTGTCCAGGGTGTTATTGTGATAATAAAGTTATAATGAATACTTTTGATCATGATAATTGTGCAGTGAAAATCTGACATAACAGCCCTATACTAGAGACAACTGCTGGCCTCTTGATTTCCATAGATTAGATACAGCTATAGCGGTAATGATGATGGCTTTTACCTTGAAATGATATCCTTCTTTACCTGCATTGTAATCTGGTATCCTTCAAAATCTTTAACCTTCTTTTTCTTCTCTTCTTCCTGTCCCATGCTAATCCAGGTGTCAGTGACTAACACATCGCTGCCATGGGCAGCCTCCATTGGATCAGAGGTCAGAACAAGCTGGGTCCCATGCTGAGACAGAAAAAGTTTTACTCATTAAAGTGATTTAAAGTGAATCTTTAAATCAGAAAATGACTGTGTTCTGTCTAAATTCTTGACGCCAAAGATGGCCGCACCTGTTTGGACAGTCTTTGTGCCTCGTCAATAACCCTTTTTTCTGGCTCATAACCCTGTGCAGGAAAGTACAGTTTCATTGAAGAGCAAATTACAAACAAAACAACAAGCACAGTCAAAGACCGATCAATGCACATGATAGTGTTAAAAAAGCTAAACCTTCGGTGTAGCAACTTTAAGATGAACTCCCAGTTTGGCTGCAGTCATCATGAAGGAGTGGAGGACATTGTTCCCATCTCCAATCCAGCTGACTGTCAGTCCACTAAGGGAGCCATAATGCTCCTAAAGGAGGACAATTTAGCAAGTCATTTTCATGTACTGAATAAATAGAATGTGGAATATTGTGGACAAGGACTACCTGTAAGGTGAGGAAGTCTGCTAGAATCTGGATAGGGTGATAAAGGTCAGAAAGACCATTAATGATGGGGACTGAAGCCTCCTTGTACAACTCCTCCAGCATTGAGTGGCTGTACACTCGTGCCAAAACAATATCACAGAGTCCTGAGAGAACCCTGAGCAGACACATGAGACAGTGCAGGAAAAGCTCTTTTAATGTTTAATAACTATAATCCTTACCAAGTATTTTCTTTTTTCTTTAAAATGCCCTTGATTAAACATGAATGATTCATTTAAAATATACAATATACAAACCTCGCTGTGTCTGTGCAACTCTCATTCACTCCCAAGTGGATGTCCTGTGAAGTAAGGAAACAAGGGTGTCCACCCAACACAGCAAAACCTGGAATTATCATATAAATGCAACTTTAATTTCCATAAAGGCAAACTAGACCAAAACCTGAACAAAACATTTAATGAAAACAAAACAAAAACAAAACCGTGTAAGTACTGAGGGGATATGAAGAGGAGTGAAAGTAGCTGTACAGTGTTTTGTTAAAGGTCGCCACTGAAAGCCCTCTTTCAGCAGATCTTTTGTTCCTTTAAACAATGACAGGCATGAATAGTATCAGGCTAGCGAACAGCATGAGGATATACTTTGTTTAAATGTTCACATAAATGTAATAAAAGAAACATCCATGCAGCTCATCTTTGTAGACTCGTACATTTTCCCTGTATTGATCCACCTCCATCATTTGGGGGGAATGTCTAACTGAGCCACATGCAGATGCTGATATAGAAAACAGACACCTGTTTCTGTGGACATTCTTGTTCTGGTGCTCCTCTTCTCAAATATCATTGCAATCGACTTTCCTTGTAGAAGAGGCAGATACTGAAATAGAAACGGCTAGTTTACTTCTTTAAATGATCCAACCAAACGCCACAAAGTTACACTGAACATATTTAGCATATAGGCTAATTGGTTAATACCTGTTTTTCATGCTTGATCTGATGCTTGAGGTCCCCTGACACCCACAGGAGCCTTTTGATTTCTTCCGAGCTGAAATCTTTAAGTGTGAGACAGCTGCGACCTTTTAATTTCAATTGACCAAGGTTTGCTGCTCCAGTGCTGAAAAAGTAACAGAATAAAGGGCTAATTCATACTTTTTTCTTTACACTAACAATATTTGCAATGCTGACAATTCTCGACAATTTCTAGATAAAGTTTTGTGGAGTTTCTTACCTAAATCCTCGTGCCAAGCAATAATGGGAAGATTTCAAACATTTAAAAAGGGGATTATAAACAGACAGCAGCCTTAAAGCCATAGTAGCTCCTGGAAATGTTAAGAACTTATGTTTGACTGTTTAATCAGAGAGATGCAGCTGTCATTCTCTGACTGCCCCGGACACATGCAGAGAGGACAGCCTGCGGCGTGGCTGCGATGACGTCACCGCAGGACGGAGGGGCGTGACCTCTAGCTGTGAAACAAAACGTGATTATCAACGCCTTAGGTAATTTATCCTTATCTGTTATGACAGTGGCATTAGCATTAAATGCATTAAATCAGCTCCATTCACGAAACAAAAAGAGCTTCTTTTTTTGAGCATGTAGAACACAAGGTCCAGATGAAAAAAAGGGCATAATACTTAAATGGTCATATCTAGAATACATTAAAAGTTTGTGATTAGTAAAACCTTTATTTCTCCAAAGGTTTTATAAATAAAAACAAACAAACAAACAAAACGAAACAGGTTAGAATGGACTTATACTGAACTGAATTATGCTGAAACCATCACAGTTTTAGTAAAAATGCTATTGAATAAATACATATAAATGCATCTCTACACCTGAAACCAGATCCAGTTCAACACAAAAGAAAATATCTATCTATCTATCTATCTATCTATCTATCTATCTATCTATCTATCTATCTATCTATCTATCTATCTATCT
>JAOXYM010000013.1:11827369-11838225 GCA_028567055.1 Leptatherina wallacei
CACACACACACACACACACACACACACACACACACACACACACACACACACACACACACACACACACACACTCTCAGCCTAACACTGGAGCATGGCCCAGCATCTATTTCATTACAGACTTAAGACCACCAGCACACTGGACAGAAGTTCATCTTACTAATGACACTTATATGACTTGTGTGAAAATCTTAGTGTTTCCTGAAAGAATGGAATAACTTTAGATAGGAGATGTTATGAAGCCATCACCTCATGGAGATCAGGAGTTTTGCACTTACTGGCCTTTTTGCTTTATTTATATATTTATTATTTTTTATACATCATCCTAGATGTGGTGTTTTTAAGTAATCTATTCAGTGTAGATATTTGCAATATGAAGTAGGATGAATTCTTCACAGCAAACAGAAGTGATCAATTAAATCCTGGAGCTTTCCAGTCAAGATTGTCATGAGCTGATAAAGAAACTTCTTAACTTGATCACCTCCGGGTGGATTCCAGCATGTCATAGTTGCAGTTTGATAAACTGCTGACAATAGTGGAACCACACAAAAGACAGAAGACACAGGAGACCACTAATTTCCACACTCGCTTTATCCTGTATTGTCAGAAAATCTTTGATGCTGTTTGTCAGATGATCATTTTGAATAATGATGTTTGGATAGATGCTGGCTCTGAGCTGTCAAACAATTCTGTTCAGTACTTTACTGATGCCAATAACTCAAAAGCTTTGGATCCAGTTGTGTATTTAAAATAATGTCAAGTCATATTTATTGTAGAAAACACTATCAGAAGACAAATATATACTTTAAAAGTGTCAACTACATATTTAAAGAATTAGTGTTCTTGTAGATACTGTACCACCAAATGACCAAAAATACTTGAAAACATGAAAAATGTGCCATGATATTTTATTCATTTGATAGCACAAAAACAAACTCACTGATAAAGGCCACTGGGCTGAAACAAATTGGTGTTATTAAAGGTCACTGTGACCATGCCATAGAAATAAAGGCATTTTTGTTATTTTTAAAAGAGAGTGCCTTGGAGTTTTTTGTGTTATCTAGTCTACTCTACCCCATCCAAAAGCACCTTGTACAAGAACAAATTAATCCAGGAAGCACACCTAGACAAACAATTTTTACATTTCTTTATTGATTTGATTCAATCCCATTCATTTCAGCTTTAGGCTTACATTTAAAAAAACTCAATGATTTAAAAAATCTGCTGAGTACTTTAAAGAAAAATTGTATTCTCTTATGACTTTGGATAATAGTGGACTTAAACCTGCAGTAGCCAATTACAGCTTGTAAACAACATCTGGAGCTAGCAGAAAGAGTTAATAGAAGGCATATAAATCTGTTTTGGGGTGCAAATGATGGGGATATTTTTCCGTTGGTTGATCAATGTTGGTGAAACATTTCACATTATTCAGCCACTAAAATCATCAATGTCTGGTTTTTTTTTGTAATAAAGACTGTCAGCTTGAGTAATAAAATAGCACACTTTTGTCTTTTGAATAAAAGTTAACACATCACTACTGACTAAAATGTTTTGGATTTGTAAAAAATAATAATTAAAAAACAATCTGTAAAGAAGAACTGAATACACTTTGACTTTAGAGCACACATTTTTCCTCTCGGCAATCATCCACAATGCAGTTGTATTAGGTTCTCTATTATCTATCTCACTAGGGAGGAAATGCTTGTTAGGGGAATGGATTTAGTCATCTTTTCATTTAAACATGATCAAGAGAAATGATGGAAGGTTTAACAATTGAGATTATAATGGAAAATAGGAAGATATTACTAACTAGAGCACAAGGATCAGATATGGAAAATAAAAAAAAAAATTATGGACAAGATGTTCACAAAAACTGGCCAAAAAGATATTTACATTTGTGGAGACTTATGAAGTCAGGAACATAAACCAATCATGCGCTCACATCCCACATTGGTGGAACCTTAATAGACAATATATTTTCTAATAATATTAGTAAATGAATTTTAACATTTTGAAGACCCAGCATGTTTCATGAATATTTTTTTAACTTCCTGTTTCTGAATTGTAACGCTGAAATGCAGCCTGTGTCAGGATCAAACCTCACAAATGTGTTTACCTGCAGTAATTATACACTCTGTGGTTGAATTACAGGAATTCTCTTGAGCTGAATAAAAAGCATCACTTTAAGATTCCTCACAGTTCACTCAGTCAGAACACCAGCTAAGTATAAGCAACACTTAGACAAAACTAGAATCAGAGATAGCCTAATTCCAAAATCATTGGCTGTAGCCACCACATTAAAGTATCACATAATCCCTGAGAGCTAAGTGCTGAGCAAAGATGGAGTTGGTGCACAGTTTCCTCACCTGACCTGATATTGACTTTTCAGCCAAGGCAGGTGCTGCGATTGGTGTGACCCACACTTAATGACAGCTCTGGAGATCCTTTTGCATCCCCTCCCTCTTACGAGTCAAGACAAAGAGCATCCCAATGGCTTCATGTATGGACTTGGCCCCTCACAACCACACAGGGTTTATAGTCAAATCTCATGCTTTTGGAGACACCGATGATTCTAGTTCTTTTAGATTTCTGGTGGATATCTGTATGTGTGGTATAAAGTTTAATAATTACCAGCTAAGACGAAAAAAAAAGAAGTTTTAGGTGGTTAACTTCAACATCTCTGTGTACCATTTGGAGACTTTAAAAAAAACAATGTAATATTGACTATTACATGGTTATAATACATGCTATCAGAGTAGTGTTGCTAGGAAACAACATTGAACTAACTATACTTGTAATATGTTCACATTGATTAAAAAACAAGCTGCAAGTGAACTTCAGCTCAAAACAACAAAAATCACTATCTGTACAGGTTTTCATTGGTGATGTTGAGTTGAGCTCATCATAACAATTAATGTAATAACACACCCACCAGAATGAAAGTAGACATATATACTAAAGTAAATGAACAGTTGCTAGAGTTGCTAAAGTTGCTAGAGTGCAACTACTGTGATGCTTTACTGTAACTTATGACATGTTTAAGGGAAATATTTTTCACATTTATATTAAACAGTAACTTATTATGGGATGAAAAACAAGAGCATCCTGTAATAAATCTATTTTGTATCACTGTTGGACACATTAGTGCGAACCATAAATGAACATGAGTACATGATTTTGATTTTGAACAGTTAGAGGTAAGTTCTTCAACACTTCCAGCCTCATGCATAATTTTAAAACCGAAAAAAATTAAAACTATTAATATCCTCAACCAACCAGCTTTCAATTTCTCCCTCTCTGGCTGTGATGCTTTTCTAGATGTAGATAGCTAATGGTTACAGGTCATGCAAAACTGAAGCTGCTTGTTTGAAATAAACGAAAAATCGAAGAGCCTAATGTTTTTTGAGCAAACATGTCATCATATTATTATTTCTGGGGAATTAATACACGGCTGCAATAGATCTTTTAGTATTTCCCATGGCCCTGGATCTGGGGCTGTTCAGAAAACATTCAGAGTGGCCCTGGACTTCCAGTCCTAAGGATGTCTTAGAACACATCATTATATAGTTTAGATAATTGAACCTGTTAAACTTAAAGACTGTTAGTGTCAATTGTCACAAAGTCATCTTAAAAAAGTCTACACGTCCATTAATTAATATGAATGAAATGGGAAAGCTGACAAAATTTCTGAACCACTTACACACATGATGTCATGGAAACCCACACATACACTTCAGCCTTCCTCTGCAGAGAAAAGATGATGCAAAGCAACAACTGACTGATGTTTTATCAGTAAGCTACACTGATCCTGGGTGCACAGCTTTGATAATGTGTCAGAATAATTCAGTAGTTGCTAACAGTAGATATTTCTCACTTTCTTCCTGATGCCAGTTTCCCCGCTTTTGTTTTATTCAACGCCTTGAAAATTGGATGTCACTTGAGAAAAGGGTGAATTCAATTGGATGAGTCTCACTCAATGTGTGAGAGTTGGCAGCTCTGACAATGAAATCAGTATTAGGCCCTTTTTTTACTTCAAGATTCACAAAAAAAGGTGATTATTCAATAATCAGCAAGTGATATGAAAATGATGATGAAATGTGGAACCACTGTAAGTGGAAGTGCTGTAAGATTATACCGATGGTGGACAGATCAGAGTATGATGGTTAAGTAGCTGGTCACAAATGAGCTGATGTGTCATAGTCTATGGGTTTTGTTGGGGTTTTTAGTCTTTGTCATTTTGAGTTCTGTCTTGCTTGTTTTATTTTGTAGTTATTTCCCCTGCTTTTTGCACGTCAACTCACCTGGGTTCAATTAGCAAACTTTCTTCACCCATTTCTTGTACTGTCACAGAGATGTGGACCTAATTGCAGGGAAACAAGGCAGGAGGCATACAGGTGCAGGAACAGAGTTTAGGAAGACTGAAACACTGGAGACAAGGACAGGGAACCACAACGGATCAACACAACAGATGATCTGACAAAGAGCAACTGAAACCTAGGAGTAGAAATACACTGCAGGACAATAAACAGGTGAAGGGAGTTAGCTAATTAAACCAAGGTGAGTTGAGGACCAAGAAACAATTAAAGAACACAAGGGGAAATAACTAGGCCTACAATATAAAACAGGAAAGACAGAACTCAAAATGAAAAGACTTAAAACCCCATTAAAACCCATATATGACACGATGTGTTCACCTGCTCTGTGTTCATTCAGAAACTAGTTAAGAGACAGGTTGATATGATCAGATCAAATAGGCTATATTACCATGTGTAACTATTCGTTAATAGAGGATCTCTATTAATTTAAGGATTTAAGAATTTATAAACTTACAGAGTTATTTATTATCAGTTAGTTCCACATTTGTATGTAATTTGTTTCCAGTAACTGAGCTGTTTGTGACCCTCTTTCAAAAAGCTTTCCAATAAATGTGGAATTAGAACGATAGAAAGATATCTGCATCTAAACTGAGCATAGCTGAAATTTGATATGCAAATTTGAAGGCCATTTTTCTGTTCCTTTTTTCTTCTTCTCTTTACTAACTTTATTGCTCTTCTTTTTTGGTGACCGTGTCAGTGTTAACCTCAGGCACTGGTCCCCGTGTCTCTCACCGGTGGACGGCCTGCCAGTATGAGGAGAATCCTCCCTTGTTTCTGGAGCAAGAGGCGGGCCTTTGGAAAGCAGGAATGCACTGGAAGTTTTCCTGCAAACTCTCCTTCACACGTTGTAAGGCGTCCGTCCCGCGTCCCACTATGGACATGTGGCCGCTGGTGCTCCTGTTTGTCCAGCTCTGCTTCTGCTCCGGTTATGAAGGTGAGATCTGACTGAGAGCCTTTATATAACCTGCGGGACGTTTTAAAACCCTGCTGAGAGGAAGAAAGACCAAACAGAGGAGCAGTTCATCTGTACAATGTCCGGAGGGGAAATGTAGGGCATCAGTGGGTTTTTGGTGTCGGGAGTTATATTAGACGCTTTGAGTTTGGAGATGACTTTTTGTTGCGGTGTGTTTGGGGTTTCTTTATCCTCTCTCAACGCTGCGTTTGGTGAACCGCGTTTATGTTTACGTGGAGGGGGTGGGAAGCGGGGGGAGTGCAGTGTGCATCTGGGGGACGTTTCTTAGAACAGACTTCAGGTCTGTGGCTCTAATGAAAGCTCTGCAACCGCTGGGCATTTTGGATTTTATTTCTCATGCTTTCTGCTCTGCTCAGAGGCAATAAAGCACCTTTTGGGTTGGTCTTTCAGTTGAAATGCAAAAAAAAAAACATTCACATGTCGTGGCTGTGGGTCTGCACAAGTGTTTTCAGGACTGTATTGAGTTTCTGATTGGGGTTTGAAACTCCCACACAGTTTACCATAGCTGCCAAAACTAATTCTTAGGCTAGGCTACTTGAGGCATTGACTGCCAGAGCATAAATTGACAAATGTTTAAAAAAAGAAACGCATTTTTGTACTTGGAAAAAATCTCAAAGGTCCCTTGGTTTTAGCTTCAGTGTGGCTGCAGTGAGAATAAGTTTTTAAGTTAAAAAAAAAAAATCTCCATGTTGTGCATTGTTGAGGTTTTGATGAGAAAATATATTTTTCTCTTTATACCCAAAACCATTATTCAGTGGCAGCAATTTCTTAACACCCTGTTTAAGTGACAAACATAAGAAAACAAACATGGTATCTACAGAGTCTGATGCAAGGAGTGGAAAGTACTTCCAATTTTTATATTTGGATAGAGGAGTACTATGTGTGTCTCTAGTCACAGAGTCTGTAGATGGTTTAAAAGAGGCTCACCACTGCTGTGTGATCATACAGGCTGCAACATGAACTCAGGCTGCAAAGCAGAATTATACTGACAGACTGAAAGCTGACAGGACTCTGGTCTGTACTTGAGTTTGTGTGTGCATACATGTGTGTGCATTTATGAGGAGTTTATTTTACACTGGGATGTTTATGTTTGTTCTGGTGGTCAATTAGCCCCTTCATTAGTCGAGCGTGGATGTCAGAGTTCACCATGTTGAGACACTTTGGGATAAGAAGTCTTCAAAAGAAATGCTTTTGCGAATTATGGGGCTTGTTTCCCAAAGTGCTAAGTTTCCCAAAACTAAAACTGAAGAGTCTGCGATGGATACATTTTCAGTGGAACATATAAATGTCATCCTATGTATTGAATAGCTCAGCTTTATCTGATGCTCCTTTAGTGTCTTCTGTAATGAAGCATCCCATCACAGTCACCTGGCAAGTAGCTACATTGCTATGAAACTATTACGGCCATGCATCTCTAAATGGTTAGTAAGCAGCGTCCACATCAGTTTAGTTTTGCAGCAGTGATTGAATGTAATATGATTCACTTAGCTTACAGTCTAAACACATGAATGCTGCCCAAAGTTTGATATTAATCTGAACTATCTTAACAAACTTGAAACATTGAACAGATTTGGTGCCTGAACCAAATGTGCAATATCTAAAAGCTTCTTATTGATTTGTTTATGCCACTAAACATTTCAATCTCTTTATGTCTTTTTGGTTTTTTTTAGATTACAAGTCAAACAATTATTGATTGTGATAGTAACTGTTATTTAGTGATGTGGCTATTTTCTCCTGTGGCTCTCAGGAATCAGGATGGTCATCCTGGTGATGTCATTGCACTATGACAACTGTTTTAGTTGAACTGGGATATCCTGATGTTTTTGATGTCATCTTTATCTACTATAAGCAGACACAATAGTGATCTTGAAAGCTGAACTCATGTTTGAGCAAATGAACCCCATATCAAGAATATGAACTTTATTAACTTGAGGATACAAAATAATCACTTAATGAACTTGCAATACGGTGCCACTAGAATAAAAATTTGCAGGCTTGGCTGTTGTCGGCTTTTCTACTCATCAAACAAGGAGTTAATACAACTTGAAAAGTAAAATGAAACACTGGTTTTCTGGACAAAGGTCTCACAGCTAATGGCTTATTCCACCACTACCCCTCCAACCTTAATGTTGATTTTGTTGCTGATTAACGTGAAACTTGCTTGCGTATGCCACTTTATGTGTCAGATACTACATAGCATCACAGCAGAGATTCTAAGGGAAAGCAATGACACAAATGCATGCCTATTTGGTTATCAGAAACAAAACGATATCTTTTTAATCTTGTGACTGGGTTGATAAATGAGAGAGAGAAAAAAGAACACTTATTGTAAGGCTGCCATTATGCCATGTTAAATTGAGCTATAAAGACATTACATCCTTTTATCTTTTGCTCTCCTCTGCTGTGGTAGCCTGTAGCTATGCTTTAACATTAACCTGAAATGAACTTCTACATAATGATAGTTTGTATCACAGGCCTGCAGAGATCAGCTAATTGCAATATCAGGCTCGGTAATTTCCACCATATTCACTCCAGGAGGTTTATCAGGAAGGCAAACTCCTGTTACTGCAAAGTTAATGCTTTGATTTTTTATTTTTTTTGCTAAGAACTCCTTTGATATGAAAGAGACGGACAGCATGATGATGATGCTGGCGGCTGATCCCCGTCTATTTCATCCTGACAGATTCATTAGATATGAATGAAGAGGAGTTTCACATTCTTGTCTTGATTTTTTTATGAATGTGGAACTTTTATCTGCAAGCACAAACTAGCCCACTTCAGTTTAATCCAACTTCAATGCCGCTGTGCCAGCAGTTTCAGATCCAGCCAAACCTGCTCCTCCTATCAGCAAGAACACTAACAGCAGCTGTTTGAGCTTCAGATGGACTCACTAGGCCCTAACAAAGAAACCTTAGAGGAGGTCACGCACTGCCTTGAGTGTTTGTAGCTCTTCTTTCCTCTGGACCTGATTGTTTGTCTGAAGGGAAAAACAAACCCACTAGAGTTTACAATGTGAATGCCAAAAGAAATCATTACATGATAGCAGTTCATTGATCCTTAAGACTAGTGCTGGGCGATATGACCCAAATTTCATATCTCAATATTTTTTGCTTAAATTACGATATACGATATATGTCTTGATATAATTTTCTAATTTGCAGCCTCGAGTGCTAAATGCAGTTTTATTAAGGACCAGCCCATGTGCATTAAAACAGGTTATTGAAATTAAAGTATCTGTTTATATAAGTAAATGCTCCTTAAACAAAATAAATGAAAAATACTTTTCAATGACCATAAGAGAAAAGATACTTTTAACTCAAAACAAGCTATCTCTATATAAATGATCTTCCCTCATTCTATAACGCGTGTGGAAAAAGTCTCGATATATTTGAAAATCGAAATATTGCCCAGCCCCTACTTGAGACTGAATATTTTACCTGCATTCCTCAGTGTTATTGAATTATAGCTTTCACTTTAGTTACAATCTGTGTAAATCCACTACGCTGCAACTGTAAATAACATGGGGAAAAAAGAATCAAGGATTATGCAACTTCATCAGATCATAATGTGTGACTCATTACATCCAGTTTGCCTGAAATTGCTAAAGATTCTTGCAAAGTTGCTGTTTTTAAAAAAAATATATGTGGCTTTGTGTACTCTTCAAGCTAAAAAATGCATACACAGACAAAATCACACCTGTAATTACATTTCCATACCCTGCTCCCTCGCATCATTAAGAAGCAGACAGTAAAGTTTTCCCATTAGACAGCTAAATCTGACTCACTCAGTATGTGGGATTGCTATGTGCAGTCCATGCTGTGTGATTTGACTGCTGAAACCTCAAAGCTTGTTGTATATATGTGAATGTGTTTAATGACTTGCAGCATTTTGGTACAGAAATGGTTTCGTTAAACTGACAGAAAAGCTGTGATAAGGAACGGGGGACTAGGCAGGAGATTGGCTAGCAGTATCAGGATCATTGACCGGAATATGTGGCTTATACACAAAAATGAAGGAGGGTTAAACACTCCTCCCTTGTAGATCCTGAACAGAGCACACATTCACACCATGGTCCATAACAACCTGGGGCCATGGTTGAATACCCTTCCCTTAATAAGTTAAGCCCTTCCTTAGCCATTTCCTCTCATGTTATTGCCAGTAGCCTGCCTTTCTCTCCTGCACCATCCCCTCTTTTTTTTCTCTAAAATAGTCTTCATGCTCATCAGAATTCCTCACACATTTATCCTTCACCAGTGCCACTCAACTGCATCCTCCAGCAGCTCTACAGCCACCAGAAATTTCAGCTCTCTTATCATTTTACCTGTTTGAATAATTGTGTTCACAGTTAAAGCTAATTCCAAATGGATCTATGGTAAGTATAACTCTGGGAGATATTTTGGAGGAAAAAGTCAATAAATAATTGCTCACCTTCCATTTCCATCAGACACAACAGGGAACTACAGAATGAATATTCCTGTGAAATATTCATTTCCCCAGCCAGCTGGAAAGAGTGGATCTTTTGAAATAGACTTTCTATGCATGTTTTCTGTCCACTAGATCCAGACCCCCCTGGACTCTGATGAAAATGGAAAGTTAAGCCATATTTTAAAGCTTGGTCTTTGTGCTGTTTCCAGCAACAAAACCCCCACAGGTCAGCCTGGGACAATGCTTTCAAACATTACCCAACAACTTGGCCTTGGATACTTTTTTTCCCCATAGTAGCTTCTTTTCTTATTTTCTTTCACCCTCAGGGTCAGGACAGTACACTTACGGAGACGATGAGGACTGGTATTCACGTAGATATAAAGGTGAGTACACTTGGCTTGCAACTGCCAATATACATTAACACATTTGGAACATGGCTGCAAAGATCAAGGAGCCAAACCTGATCTCTTTATTACAGCCACACCAAACAATTTTGGTGTCTGAATGTATCAAAAAGTTGTGTTTCTTAAACAGTGAAATAAAAAACGCTTGCTTAAACCAAAGCAAAGGGGAGCTGAAAACTAAAGTAACAATAGCCTGGTGGAACGATTTTTGGGATTAAGTACAAATCATTCAAATTTTCTTTGAATGGATCATTCAAGAAGAGGTTGTAGCTTTGCAAATATAGCACAAAGTTGTAGATGGTAGCTGTCTTTAGTTTAAATTTCCCTCCGAAATTTGTTTGATTTGAAACAGGAGGGGGAAATGGATGACTCTGTATAAAGCCCCATTTTATAAAATAAAGTTGTTAATGGCTGAGAAACCAAACATAGATACTTTGTACTACTGTGCTAACTATGCTAGCTAACAATGGTGTATGTTGTCATTTTTTACATATTCCTTAGTTAAAGTGTACTATTCAAATTGTATTATTGTTTTATTGGAAGAAAATAGATTTAGTTTCGCTCAGAATTGCTTTTATTTACATGTGTTTTACAGGAAAAAGGTGAAAAATATCTATCTATCTATCTATCTATCTATCTATCTATCTATCTATCTATCTATCTATCTATCTATCTATCTAT
>JAOXYM010000013.1:11843516-11857093 GCA_028567055.1 Leptatherina wallacei
AGGAGGTCAGAAAGGTAGGGAGGAGCGAGGTTATGGATGGCCTTGTAGGTGAACAGCAGGATTTTGTAGTGGATGCGATAGGTGATGGGGAGCAAGTGGAGCTGCTGCAGGACAGGGGTGAATGGCTGAATAAAAGGCTGAATAAACAGCTTCCAGTTGTGGTGATTGCGTAACTTTTGCCGAGGGTTATAGAATAATCTTGACTCGCCAATCAAGTGAATAGTTCACATGCTTTGTACATTTTGCACAAAATAAAAATGGCTCCCTGGGTACCAAAATATGAGAATTTGCTACTTTTTATTAAATCTACTAGAGATGGTTAAAATGCAGAGCCCAATTCCCCAATTGGGATTTATAAAGTAAAAATTTTAAATTGAATTATTATTCTACAACAGTTTGTTACGAGGGGTTGCACAACCTGTAAAGCAAGTGCAATCTTCTGTCCTCAAACCCAACTTGGATGATGAGCATACATGTAAACGGAAACTTGACCTGTTTGCAGATGAACACAACCCCATGTATCAGTAAATTCTCTTTCCTGGTTTCATGTGAGAAGCCCAGTGGAGGAGAAAATGGCATCCTCTGCTGTCCATCGATTAGGAAAAATCAATACTGGGCTCATGCTGTTTCATGTCTGTTCCTGTGAGACGGGAAGAAATGTGTTGCAGCTCTCCACCATCAGTGGTTAATGTTCAGTTCAGTTCATGTACTGAACAGACACAATCAAATTATGCACCATCTCAAGGTGACAATGTGTTGCTAGAAATCATCACCTCTTTTGAGTATCTTTCATATTTTGACTTAATTGCACATTCAATGTCATCACAGCTATGAACATCAACGTGGGAGTGCGTACAGCTGCTGCACTGCTGGACCAGTTCTACGAGAAGCGACGGCTGCTCATTATCTCTGCACCAACTGCTGCCAATCACAATTACCGCTTCCAGATGACTAACCTACAGGTGAGGCACGATTCACAGAGACACAGCACCGGCTGAATATGGGTCAGCTGAGCTGGAGGGATGAGGAGGAAGGCAACACTGCAGTGATTTGTATCTTCTCTGTTCCTTCTCACAAAGAGGACAACAGTGTGTTTGAGTTCCGTTCTTGTTTACGCTAAGATACCTAAGTGGGACCAATAATGAGAATAGAGGGTGTCACAGCGATGATCAGAGAATGTCACCGCAGTGAATAAATGATTGTGACAACAGCTCTGATGAGGCTATTCTGGGGTGGATGTTTTTCACTGACTCGTCAGAAACCATTAAGTCAGAGCCGTCTTTAAATGCTTGACCTTTTAGAGTCAGTGTGTCATCCGCTGAGAGACTAACCAGTGTTAGTTGCTCAACAACCTGAGGGATCACTTATCCAGCTGTTTGGTTAGCAGAAATCGTTACATTTGTTTGGTATTTAATCATTTGTCAAACTATCCTGAAAATGATGGGAGGCTGCTCTGTTTTACATATCAGAAAGATCAAGGAACGTAGAACTTGAGTATTGATCAGACACAAAAGGAAAAGAGAACATATTGAGTTAGCAGAAACATCTGAACTTATACCTCACACACACACAATGCTCTGGTGACGTACATATTTAAAAACACACTTTTATTTAATGCATTGGTGTATGTTTGCGTTCATGTTTTATATAACATAAAACAGGGCAAAAAAATATTGAGACAAGTCTAATTACTCTATATTTTGCTTTCAATGAGCCAGAGGAGCCAGGGGTTTTCCTTTGGTACATTGGGAGTTTTTCTATTTATTTAATTTTATCATTTTCACTCCAGTTCTTGCAGCAGACCATTTTCACATGAATGTGATTTTTATTTTAAGCCACATAAGAACCTACTAATCATTCAAGCATAAAATAATACTTAACTTAAGGGATGAACCAGTGTTGCATCTACACATAATAGACAACTTGGCAAATAGACCTTTTTAAATTGTATCTTTAGGCACATTATTACTAGAAGTCTGTTGCAAGATATGCAAGTTATGAACTATCTACAGCAGATGAACAGTATCTGAAAGTGATGTCTTTAAGAAATAGGAAAGAAATCCAGCAAATACTTGACACAGGACTTGATAGACGCATGTGAACCTTCAGTTGATCAATCTACTGTTCATTTAAGCCACATCAGAAATGGTCTCCTTGGAAGGCTGTCTGTCAAGAAGCCACCCTTCAGGAAGGGAAACATGGATAAAAGGCTGAGGTGTGCCAAATAACACAAAAACTGGACTGAAAATCAGTGATAACTCATTAGTGATGAATCCTTCCCAGACCTCAACATTATTAAAACAGTGTTGGATCATCTTGACTAAACAGAACAAACAGCAACCAACATCCAAAGAAGATTTTTTGAATATCATCCAAGAAGCCTTGTGAACTATTCCTGAAGACTACTGAAGGAAATGACGAGTCAGTTTGTCAAAGATTGCCAGACTGTGTTGGAGAATAAAGGGTCTCATACCAAATATCAAGCTTGTTAGATTTGAACAAACTCTGTTCATTGCCTGATAGACTGTATATATATTTATGTTTGCATGTTTCAGTGAATTGTTCCACATATTTCCCATTTTCCTGGAAATATATAAAGAAACAAGAGGTAACCAATGACTTTTGTACATTACTATGTGACATTTAATAGCGTGGTGTTGCTCACAAACCAAGAAAAGGTTAGTCATTTCAAGTGTCTGCCACTTGTCTGCCAATCGCCGGCATTCTTTTAAATAAATCAAATAATTTTTATTTGTCACCGACACCCTGAATCTTACTATCAGCAGCAACTACAGTACATAAAACAAAGGCTTAAACATGAACTGTAATGAACTGAACTGATATAATCTAACAGTATACACTACTTTATGGTATTAATGTTACTTAACATCTGTTTCTAAATTTATTTTAGGTACTGAACATTGATAAATATTTATGTGAACATGATACAAATTAACAAAGACAGTGACAGTGTTCATCCCATGTAATGAACGTACTCCTTAGATAAGGGCACAAAAAACAACTACAATTTTCATATATGAATAAATTATACACACACACACACACACACACACACACACACACACACACACACACACACACACACACACACACACACACACACAGTCCAACGGCAAAAGCTGGCTTGTCAGACATAATAATAAATATAACATGAACTTGGCGTAGAAATGTAATAATGTGGCTAATACTTGTTTTAATGTAATTATCAAATTGTAAGGTCAGCATTGTTAATTAGATCATGATGCTGTTATAGGATTGCGTGAACTCAGTTGATGGAGCTGTGGTGTTACAGCCACTGCTGTATTTCATCATTTGTACTTATTTTTATCTTTATTGTTCTATTTTTTTTTGGGGGGGGGGGCATTTATACCAATATTGGACAACCTTACTGTGGGAACAGAGAGGTGAGTGGAAAGAGATTTAGATGGGAAATTATCATCTTACCCAGATGCTCCAGGCAAAATGTTTGTCTTCAAGATAAAACTGTAACCTGTCTGTTGACAGATGTTTTTGTTTAGCTTGATTGTTTGAATTGATTTTATATTGAGAGCAAAACTGTCCTGAATGAATTGACTTTGACTGTGATGCTCTGAAACAACAGATAGAAGCTCAAGATTTTTCTCAGTAGCCTTGGAAATGTTCTCATCAGACAATTACTGTTTTGTTAACACAAAATCTCTGAACTTGTTAAAAATCTATTCCTCCTGCATTCTTTGATAAATCAAAATACATATATTTTTGAACTCAAATGTAACTGCTGGATGAAAGATTTCTGACTCACTGGAGTTTTATTACATCACATTTGTGTTGATGCTTTTTGAACCACAACAAATTAAACTGATGTCACGACATCATGCTCACATTTGCCTATAACATAAAAAAGCTTCTGCAGCTGAAGACAGTCGAAGTGATCTAATAAAAAAAGGAGTACACTCATGTGTGTAGATGAACATATTAATCATGATTGCAATTGTTTCTTGCAGCCCTGCATAGTTTTAACTAAACTGTAACATGAGCTTTGCTCCTTTATGTTTCGCCCTGCACAGGAATCAGAAACAAAGCTGTAAAACTAACATTTCTGTGTCTTTGTTTCTGTCCTGGGAGAACAGCCGGCTCAGTGTGGACTGGACCTGAGACATGTGACAGTTATTGAGCTGATTGGGACCTACCCAGCACAAATTGGCCGAATTCGACACAGGCTGCTCCCCCCAGGGCTGGCCCTGCAACTCAGGTACTAACTCAAACAGACACACACTCACATTGGTGTAACTTCACGACATGTGACTTTGTTTTCTCCTCACGCTTACCAAGCTGATGTGTATTTCCCAGGCTACTGCTCCGGATTCCTCAGAGGTCTTTCCAAATGGTGGTGGTAGACAAACAGGGCATAGACAAGCAGCGTTACCCATTCCCCATCACAGCGGCTGAATTATTCACCACCATTGACACCTTCCCCCTCCGCAAGGATGAGATGGTGTTACAGCAGGAAGCAGGCCAAACCTGTCAATCATAAATCCCCTCCCTGCCTTTCCGTGCAACTTCATGGACTGTCAGCCATCTTTGATCCTTTTCCTCCCTCATCACAGCAGAAAAAACTGCCTCAGATCATATGTTTTCATCCACATGTCACACACTCCTACATGAACTCATTCTGTCCTGTATCCAGTGTGTGAGCATGTATGTCATCATCAAAGGTGTGGATGCCAGCCATGATGCTGATCTGAGGCTGGTCTAGATCACAATCACACAGTATACTACAGTCACATTGATTCTTGTGTTATCTGAATGTTTTGCTATTTTTAATATTTTCAAACCAGAAATATATTTTACTATTTTGTACAAAAAGTCTGGAAAACCTTTATCCTTTTTAATATTTATGTCTCACGTCTTTAATAATGATGTACCCTGTGTTTCATGCACAGTGCTTCTGTGCGTTTTATAAGTGGATTTACAAAACACTGATTAAATATTTGTAATGCGGAGGTCGTGCACGTCTATTATTCAGATTATTTAGTGTACTTCTAATGTCCAAAATTTTTAATGGTGTGAAAAAAATTCAGGGAAAACATGAAACATGTCTACAGGCTGTCAACCTCTGCTTCTTCCACTTTTTAACTTGATAGAATAATCATGTGATTCCATAAGAGGTCAGAGGTCCAACAACATTCACTCATCTCACAGAGGACCCTGGGTCAAGATAGATAGATAGATAGATATATACTTTATTGATCCCCAAGGGGAAATTCAACAAAAGCAGGGGAAAGCAGGGTAGCGGAGAGATCATTCAGTCTTTTACTAGTGTCAAAAAAGAATAAATAAATTAAAATGACTCCAAATAGGAGCAAGCTTCTATTATTTAAGAGTAGGCTCTTACAGCTTTTGAAATGAGCACATGTTCCTCTTTGGCTTCTTCTGAACAAATCTTTGACAAACTTCATCCCACAGATTGGCAATCAATTAGCTGCAAAGCTAAGGATCTTCAACAGTATTTTGTACTTAAGTAAAATCTTTGCATGCTAAGTTCCCGCACTAAGAAGGTTGATATGATGAACATACAGCTCAAAGCACTGTCATGCATTGTAAAGTTAAATGTCTGCATGAATGTGCAATCTTAAATGTGATTAACTTGCAAGTCCAACAAAAATAAACATTTGTTGGACACGTTTGCCAACAAATTCTGGTCAAAGCTGCAAGATCAAGAAATGTGGAGCTGCATTGTTGATATGCAGAGTTAATTCATATCATTGATTCATGATTCAGTTATTTGATTACATTGTTAATGGCCGAGGAGAATATTAAACTAAGATAATACGAGATGGACCTTTTCATTCATTCATTCATTCATTCATTCATTCATTCATTCATTCATTCATTCATTCCCCCATTCATTCATTTATTCATTCATTCATCCATTCACTCGTTCATTCATTCGTTCACTCATTCATTCATTCATTCATTCATTCATTCATTCGTCCATTCATTCATTCGTTCATTCGTTCATTCATTCATTCATTCAATCATTCATTCATTCATCATAGGAGTAATTTGATTGAATAATTGGAGCAACAATTGGGAGATAAAGAGAGACCGATTTTTTTTTTTATTGTATCTTTGTGTAATTCTTATCTGAAATTACCTTGTAAATTGTCAGGACTTTAGGAACAAAACAGCACACACACACTGACAGCAGTTACTAATCAGAATTTTTTCTTCAATAACAACAAGAAACAACATACAGTCTATGGAAAGATGTGTTTATTTCAAAATATTTCCATAACACACATAGGAAGAAAATAAGCTTAAACAGTAAATTTGATGCTTGGAAACCAGACACAATGGAGATGGTACATGCTGTACAATAAGAATTTCCCCAGTAATAAGGTATTGCATGAGCTTCTCAAGTATGCTGGACAGTGAACACGTGTATGTACTTATTTGCCAAGGACAAGCGGGCAAAGCTTGCATCCCACATGAAAAAATAGTTCTACAGGGTTAAACTTGGAAAATAATTTTTGTGAGCTGTGAATCATCACAGGATGAAGGATTGCAGAGCCATGGGCGACAGGTACAAGGTCACAGTCTGACTGTCACTGGCTCATTATTAGCCACCCCACCACCACCACCTCTGAAATGAAGGCGGCTCACCTCAGTGCTGACTCACTCTTACGCATAGCCCCCATCTCAGGGTTCCTGAGAACACACTGCAAATCACACTTTCTCTTCAAGGTGTAAAGTGATGTCATCAGTGCTTTATGTAACTTTTTGTTCTTCTACCTCTGTTTTCTCTAATGTCATGCAGTTTATATCAACACACTGATACAGTGTTATGTAGATTTACATCAAAGCTAGTCTAAATTTTTCTAATCTGTCAATTCTTTGTGCCACTCATTTATCTAGTTTGCCAACCAGGGATGGAAAGCAGCTAAACCCCATGTACTTACTGCTTGTAGACTTTCAAAGAAATTCGGAAATCAACAAAAAAAAATAAAAAAAATAAACCAGTGATATGTGAACTAAAATTTTTTATAGCCTCAAATTGCAAAAATAGCCCCAGGAGTAAGAAACAGGGTTCTTATTTTAGCAAATTTTTACCATTAATTGACCTTTTACCAACTGTGTCTAGACAGACGTTTACAGTAGCTGTACCATGCTGTTGCAATTCATACTGCTTTCTTTGGCAATGATTAAGTTTTTAAGTTGTTGGAATTTTTTTAATCAATTTTCTGATTAATTGATTTTTATTTAGATTAGTTATTTTATAAATCAGAAAAGTAATTTGTAAATTTTGTTACAGCCCCAGCTTGTAAAAAAAAAAAAAAATCTTAGAATTCAGTACTCTTCCTGTCACCTGCAGTATTTTGTGCCATGTTAATTTAACTTTTGAAAGGCAAGGCTTATCTTTAGTCCATTAATCTTTTCCCTTTTATTTAAAAGAAACCCTATAAAGAATTTTTTTTTTGAGAGGCACAGAGATAAAATTTTGATTTAAGATGACAAATAGCACAAGCACATTATAGCACATTGTGTATCTTTATAAGCCAAATAGGAGAACCTCTTGAGCTGCTCAGTAGTGCATGATCTAGTCACTTTCCACCTCTGTACACTAATGTTAATGAAACATCATTCTGTGCTTCATATCACGATGCTGCTTGGTTGCTTATAAAGGGAAGGTTTACATACCATTGATCCTTGCCTTGTCTAATGTTCTCCATCATTTTCTAACTACATGCAATAATGGCTCACATACAAGACGAGGATGTATACATCAGGAGTCACCATGTGCTTATTCAGAGGTTACAGGAAGTTACATATAATGATGATTTTTATGAACAGCAATAAACAGCAGCAGTGCTTGGTCAAGACTAGACACTTTGGAGGGAAAAGGGGCACAAGTGGATGAGTGAGTAAGGCATGACTGGCTGTTCTGGACGAGAGAAGGGATCTGAACAAGCAATTAAAGTACAGAGAAGGACAGTCTGTGGTCCTTTATGAGCATTGAAGTTACTGTTTCCTTTGTTTTTTCTTGACTGTTCAAAATATCCTGCTCTGTCCTTATACCTTCAGACCACTTCTCTTTCTCCCTCTGTTATTCTCTTTTACCCTCTGTGTGCTTTGATTGGGCTCACATGTTACACTTGCGCATGCTGGACCGCAACATCAGAGTACACTCGTGAGGAACCTCTGGGTTTTCGATCATGCGTTGCCAGACCTGTTGTTCTTCCCCACAAGAGTCCATCCAGTCAACCTCATTCCCGTAGCTTTTGCCTTCAGGGGAGGGGAGACAAACATAAACATTTGTTTAATTTAGTCAGAAGGACCTATGAGACCTGAGGATATTATCACTCCCTCAGTCCTCCAGGAATAATGTAATTAGAATCATCATTGATATATTGATATTATCTCTGATTAGATTATTCTAGTAGATAAGGTTAGATATATATCGATATAAAGGATCCTCCTCAAAATCTCTGCAAAGCAAGTATTTTTGAGGACTGAGCAACATTTGTTTTATTTCCAAAACAACAAAAATATGAGAAAATGTTTTCTTTTGTAAACTAAACAGACTATTTTCTATTTTCAACTAGAAAATCATACCTGTGCCAGCTCCTAGCCTGACTCCTCCCAGGAAAATGTTGCTGGCCAGAGCTTCTTTGTCCCACACAGTGAGCTCCAAGCAGATGTTGTTGAGGTCTCCAGGCTGCAGGCCACAGTACGTGAAGGTGTGATTCCACTGTGGGTTCACGCTGCGTCGCTCCACCGCAGTCTTGTGCTTGGTTGACTTGTTGCTGTCGGGGAGGAGATACCTGGAGGAAAGCAAACAGTTTCACTGGACTCTGCTCCAGCTTTGTTTTCCAAAAGCATATCTTGGCTTAGTATTGTAGACTCATTACTGAAGCGGTACAGGAGTGCATGGACCACTGTGTCTGTGTAAATGTAAACATTTCTTGTTGTAAGAGTTAATTAGATGTCTGCAAATATACTCATAACAAACAAGGTCATGCATAATAATCAGGATATTTTTGTTTGTTTGATGTGGAGTTGTATGTTGTACATTGTACAAGTAGCCAGTCTCTTAACAACAGTAGATAACAGTCAGCATACTCTCAGTTTAGAGAATCAGATGATTTCCTGATGTTTGAGCCATAAATAATAGCCGCCCCCCCCCCAACTTTGGGGCATTTAAGATAGCAAAAAAATCTCTTTACTGTCCACTTCTAAATAGCTTGACAATTATAAATGATGGATTAGATTTCTATTCTGCTTTTTAAGGCACCTACATAAAATCTAATTATTCAGGCACATATTGGTATTGGTAAGCTACATGTGTAGCCATAGCAACCTCGGGGAAGATTGATGGAAATATGGCTGCCAGTCCACAGTAACTGACTATTCAACCACCATCAAATATTGTTGCCGATACTGTTGAGGTGTTTTACCCAAGGATAAAACAGTAGAATACAGTCTTTACATTTAAAGTTTTAATCATGGGTATTCTCTAAACAAGGAGGCAGTAGCATCCTCGGTAAAAATGGGAAAACAACACCGGGATGTTGAGTTCCTAATGATGCCAAGCCAAGCTAGCTGATTAAAACCGATGTCTACTGAAGAGTAATTTGACACAGGACTGATTGTCAATTAAACACTCTCACATTGCTCTCAAGAGCCAGGTGGTAGCTACTGTTAATGTGGCTTTATTTCAGTGTAAAAAAAGACCCCAAAATCATAACTACAAAGTCAACCAGTATAATAACAAGGAGTAAGTGTCCAGAGGCCCATTATTTATCAAAGTATTCCGTACAGATTATTTAACATGACTTGATTGCAGCAAATAATGTAAAAGAATTCAAGTTTTACACTTTAAAAATGTCAACAATAGTGTGCAAATGTTCCTCCTCCATTACAAAATCTTCATCCTACTCTGACTCTCCCATTCAAACTTCATCCCCGAGGGGAGCATCTCACCCTTTAACAAAAGGATCAGAAGTGCCTCCAGATTTGACAGCTGTTAGATTTTTGGCTCCTTTGACTAAAAGCTCCACCATGCCCCCTTTAGGTGGAGTGAAGCTGCTTGTCTTCTTGCCTTTCAGGAAACTCTTCTTCACTGCAAGGGGGGGAGAAGGGACAGAGATAAACAGACACGAATTCAGAAGTTATTGGCAAATGGAGCACTTAAGAAGAAAGAACAAAAACCATATCCATGAAAATCAGACATCAATAATGAAAACAATTATAAAAACAGCTCTGAACATCATTAGAAAATTTGAGCTTGTGAAGTCTCTCTGAGGAATGAAAAGGGGGTGTAGTATCTCTCCTGTGATCTAGTTATTAGCACTGAAATAAAGATGTTGAATAAATCTAAAGCTTTGATAACACATAACGCCTTTATAAAAGAAGATGCCCTCTAGATGCCAGCGATGACCGTCCAACCTTTTCATATTGCTCACAGCAGTGAGTGCGATGGCCATCTGCATTAATGAATCAAAAGATTGTGGTAGAGGGCATCAAGGGATGTAAGGGTCATGGCAGCAGCATACAAAATATCCCAATAGATGTCTTTAGATGACTTGTTTACAAATATTATTTTAAACCTTCTAAAGGTGAAGGTTTAGCAGCTTTCTTAATCAATTTGTAACACAGTTAATTCAAGAGTGTGCAGTGGTGGATGCTTTTCAGGCACTCTTTTTAAATATACATTATTATGTTTTTTAAAAATATGGTGTAAAACTAGGTTGTTGGTAGCTACACATATAATGGTCTGGGTCAGAATTAAATCTTTCATGTAATGTTCCAGTCTTTGGGTTTTGTTGTGTTTTGGGGTTTCTGTTCCTTTGCTTTAAAAAAGGAAAAACCCGAGAAAATCTTTCGACTTCTCACTCCTGTTTATAATCTCAGATTTTTCTCTTGTGTCCTCACTAACCAGAGAAAATACGTAGATCTGTCTGAAATCCTGCAAAAGTTTGAACACAGGAAGGAGGTTAGTGCATAAAGGCAAGGACTGTTGAGGCAAAAACCTTAATTATATTCATGCGCTCTGCAATAATTAAGAATAAAATCAGGACAAGTCTAAATTTGTTTACATAAAAACAACTTTTTAGGTCAGATGGGGGTGGGGAGAGTTTAAATTTAGATATAAAAGGTTTGGGAAAGCTGTGTTCATCCATGTTAACGATCAGTGACTCACTGGTGGGTCACTCATTATTACAAACTCATGCTGTTCAAGAAGATAATATCAGAATATGCAGACTGTGACACAGACTGACGCTGTAAAATAACAAGATTTCAATTAACTGTTATAATTTTACGGTAACTACTTAATCTAATAACCATAACAGTAGTACCTTGAACTTGGTCCAGAGGGAGCATGAGGTTCTTCTCTGCAGGAATGTACTTCAACACGACAGTCAGTTCTCCTTTATAATGCATTGTGGAGTCTATACTGCTCTCCACCTACACACCACAGAAAATATTTTAACTCCTGTACAAGATGACAAGACATGCATATTCTGGCTCTTACCTTGGGCTGCAGAGTGTACCACTCCTCTAGCTGGGAATCAAATTCCCACGAATCAAAGGTGAGCTCCACCTCTCCCAGGAAGCTGTTGTATCCAAACCGGTCATGATGCCACACAGACACCTGCAGGGTTCTCGTTTCCAGCTGTGAGTGGCTGATGACATACTGAAAACAAACAAGAAAAACATCAGCTTATTGTTGGGTAATGATGAGAATTTTGAATTCATACTCTTGTCTTATTGAGTATTCATGTCACAAACCCTCAAGTTCTCATTGAAAATGGGATTAATGGTGTTGGGCTTGATGCTGGTCTTCCTCTTGCTCTGTCGTGATGTGTCTGGCAGCAGGTAAGTCTTCACATACCTGAAATAACAAGTATGAGTAAGAAAAGGCTGCTTGACACACATTTTGTTCTTTAAATCAACAAGTGTTTTCAGATTCTATAAGAACTTATGTTTTCCTATTTCCATCCACATACCTATAACCAAGTATACAAAATGCAGTCATGGGAAAGAAAGTTCTCCCTTTTTTGATATATATATGCCTTGATATATTTTTTTGAAAATATATCAAGGCATGATAGTAAAAAGAGAAACATTGGGCCCTTACAGGTCTTAAAAATGAAGTGAATGCAACCTCAAATTGACATCAGATGACACATTAAACTTACAAAATATTAATTTAACAAAAATAAGGCTAAACCATTTTTTATTATTGAAAGATACATTTTTGTCACATGAATGTATCTTCCTTGAGCTGCAAGTCTTACGCGTCCGTGCGCTGCCTCCTCTCGTCTCCTGTTGCCAGGTTGTGACATTCCTTCACCAGGACATTCAGGGCACCTGTTTTATAGCTGTAGCTGATGTTCAGGAGGATTTCACCACTCACCCTGGCGTTGCCATAGTCACCGGTCTCACTGTACATGCTCATCATGCTGTTAATGCTACTCTGTGAAGCCAAGACAAGAGATAAGGAAGAAAACATAAGAAGGGGTGAATGTTGAATTTTGTAGAAATGTGCGTAATAAAATCTGTTGTGATGCACAGCAATGATCCGAGTGAAATGCGTATCTTTTCAAATCACTATCACTGAATGTTTCTAGATATAAACAAGGTTTAAGAATTGCTACACATAGGTGAAGTATTCTCTTTGATTCTGGATCCAGATTTTCCTTAAGAGATGGAGTACAACAGACATCATTTGTTTTATTAATATATGTGCTAATAGACTGAAACTAAAAGCAAAAATTTTTCTGAGATAAGTTATCATTACAATAACTGTAAAACATATATATTTAGTATAAAGTTAAGCACTCAGAAACAACAAAATGTGAGGTAAATTGATGTCTTTAAATTTTTGTATTGATACCCAAAGTCAAGGATTGATTTGGCAATTTCATTCGTAATCTTTACATATTTTCATATTAATCTATTTTCATATATTTATTTCCTCCAAATATATATAATTTTTGCTATTTATTTTTATATAATGTTTAAATGTATTTGATTAAAAATTCATTCGTTCAAATATAACTGCATCAATGAATTTTTTTTAGTGTGAATACAGATGGTTCTCCATAGAAAATTTCTTCCAGATTATTTTTTGAAGGAAAAAAATTATTTAAATGATTCAATCAGATTTTTGTTGTAGATGTTGTTGTAAAAAAAATCACGAATCCACCACTATTTGTCAGCCCGAATAATGTACAATAACCTAAGTTTTATTTTTTAGATTCAGTTTAGTTTATGAGAAGTCTGAAAACACAAAATGTCTGTTGCAAAGTTTTTAAATGTATTATTTTGTTTGACGTGGAATCCAGAAGGACATAGGACATAAATAGAAAGCAAAATTTTGAAAGTAAAATGCTGAAATACTTGTAAAATAAAACTGATATAACCATATGAGGTATAATATACTAAAGAAACATGGAATGCAGAGTGAGGGTGTAAAAAAGAAGAAACCAAGTGAAACAAAGCAAGAAGACTGAATTCATTATTATGACTTAATGTCAATCTGTATCTCCAGGATTTTGCAGACTGTTTGT
>JAOXYM010000013.1:11866679-11881860 GCA_028567055.1 Leptatherina wallacei
ACCTTTCCCCTGGTCTGTGCTTACTGAGCTAAGGTCACCCTGTTCCATTCTGCAGGCCTTAATTTGTCTAAATCACCCACATTAGCAACACATTATAATTAAATATTCAAGGTTATTGCAGTTTTATACTGAGCTAAAGACATTGTGACTAACTGTATCATATATTACTTCTGGTGTTGAGGTCTGGGGGAATGCATATAAAACAACAACTAAACCTATATTTTATTACAAAAGAAGTCCATCATCATTGTATGTAAAGCAAAATATAAGACATTGAAATTCAGTGAATAGAGACAGTAAAACCAGACAAAGTTGAGTTTTTATATAAAAAAGCCCTGTGGCTGTTCGTTCATCTCAAGCTTCCGTCCTCTACCAAAGGCCTGTGAGCTTGAGGGTCCTGCACAGTAACTTAGCTGTTCCTAGGATTGTGCTCTTCTGGACTGAGATGTCAGGTGTTTCTCCAGGTATCTGTTGGAGCCACTTCTCCAGTGTGGGGGACACTGTCCCCAGTGCTCCAATCATCATGGGCATGATCCTTGCCTTCACCTTCCAGACCCTCTCCAGCTCTTCCTCGAGCCCTTGGTATTTTTCCAGCTTCTCGTGTTCTTTTCCTGATATTGCACTCAATCACAACGGCTTTCCTCTGCTGTTTATCCATGATCATACATGTCTGGTTGGTTGGCCATTACCATTTTGTCTGTCTGTATCTGGAAGTCCACAGGACCTTAGCTCTCTCATTCTCCACCACTTTAGGAGGTGTTTCCCATTTTGACCTAGAGGTCTCCAGTTCATATTCTGCACAGATGTTTCTGTACGTTGGTTATGGCGTTCCATGTATTCTTTTCCTGCCAGTACCTTACACCCTGCTGTTAGGTGCTGGATTATTTCAGGGGCATCTTTGCAGAGCCTGCACCTGGGATCCTGCCTGGTGTGTTAGATCTGAGCCTCTATTGTTGTGGTGCTCAAGGCTTACTCCTATGCTGCCATGATTAGTGCTTCTGTGCTGTCCTTCAGTCCAGCCCTCTCTAGCCATTGGTAGGACTTGTTTATATCAGCCACGTCAGCTATGTGTCCTGAGCAGCTTTTGTGCTATAACATCTGTGATCTGAACTTCCTCTTTTGGCAAGCTTATTATCCCAGCAGGGTATCTGATCACTGGCAGGCCATGTATGTATATATGCGTATGTACATATATATAACAGATTCTTTTGTGGTCTCAGCAACATGCAGCCTATTTGATTGACTGCAATGAAATTCGGTAGTGGATTCATTTTAATGTTGCTACTGATAATAATCGGAGGACAAAGAGCCACTGGAGTGAAAGGTTGTAGATGAACAGCGTAAATAGGAAATTAGGGAAGTAACTTTAAGTTGAAAGTGGATGATTTGTAAGGAGAAAATATATAAACAAGAGTTTTGTTGATGCTAGCATTGTGAATTCTACAGATTTTTTTTGGTAGATGGATCTTCTATTGTTTGCTTGGCTTGACTTTTTCTCAGTTTCTGAAGTGCAAAAAACCAAAATAAGTTTAATTATATAAAAATGTTTCCAGATTACTTTAATGCAGAATCTATTATTTAATGCAAAATGGCAAATCAATGCAATACCCATCCTTACTATCTGGGCTGAAAGTATGTCATGATTGCAGTTGCCTGAAATCTTGAACTGAGAAAGGCTGAATTATCTGCTATCAGAGCAATCATATCATCTATGATCTAGCAGACCTGCTTCATCAAATCAAATCAAACTTAATTTAAAAAACACTTTTCTTACAAAAAGTAGCACAAAATGCTTTGCATGAAATCAATTTTGGCACATCAACACAAGTCTTCACACACCCAACTATGACCTATTTCAAAAACACACATCTTATCAGAATCTCTCTCTCTCTCACACAGATGCACACACAAGATCTAAAACACTCTTCTTCAGAAGGGGCCTCACCACTCCTGTTTTGAAGGCAGATGGGAAACATCCATCTGAAGAGCATATGTCTGTCTCTATGGCCTTCAGGAAATATTAGACTGCTGCCATGACGATAAGAAATATTAGCCAGCACAATTGAATTACTGCTTTGTTGCTGTACAAAATGTATTCTATAATACATTCCAGATCTCTGACAAATCAAATAAGCGTCCACTTGGTCTTTTCTAATGCATCATGCTAAAGTGTGCACTCAACTCACTGCACATTTAGTTTTAAATGATTGTATCCTGAATGCGTAATGCACATCTTTTATGTGTCATACTTTTTTAGTTGTGTAATACAATAACCATAAACAGCTCTTTGTGCTCCATTTCCTTACCCTTTCTTTCTGGCACCATCCATGATGTTTCGTACTGCACTTCTGTTGGATTTTGGAGTGTCGGGTTTCTCTGGCTCTGACGAAGCTGATGGATTCTCTGTGAGCTTCTTTTCTGTGGCTTATGATAAAAAAACACGAGTAATAGATTATTAAAATCAGCACGTTTCCTGTGTTGCTACACCACCCAACATGCTCTTTCCACAGTAGTCATTATGGTTTCAGTTACAGCTTTACAGTGTAATTTGTTGCACATTAGCGGTTAAACTCACTTGGCGGGCTGCTCAGGATGGTATGTTTGATCACATCACTACTCAACAGCTTCTGTTCAAAACGCTTGGACCGCTCCTCCAGGAACCACTCTCCAGTCACCACCTTCAGCTCCCTGTTTTACAATGTGATCGTATCATTAAATATAGTTTGTCATAAATTTCAGTTGAAGTAATAATAATATACACTAAAACAGATTCTGTCTTTTTCCAGAGTAACAAAAAAAATCCATCCCTCTCTGAGGTTAGAATCTTAAATTTTTGTTGAAAATGACTGTACAATGATTTTGGAATCAACTGAGGAGCTTAGAAAAACTAGTTTCTACTATTATGATGCATTTAAACTGTACAATTTTCAGCTTGGTGGATCCAACCTAGACTCAATATTTAGCTCACAATTTAGATTTTATCTTCAAAATGTCCTTAGACAGCAATTCTCCTTTTGACAACAGCTCACAGTTTGTGGTTGCGATTGTAATTCATCACACTGTCCACATATCAGCTGTCAGAGCAGCTATTGAAAGATGTATTATTGTGCACAGGACTCAGAGAAGCTCCAATAAATCAAAACAGTCTGACACAACCAGAAAAATGCAACTGTAAGGTGAAAATGACCTGGCGAACATCTTTTCATGGGAAAAAGAAATCAGCTGGCCCACAGTTTGAGGGGGAAACTATGGGGTCTGGAGACATCTTAAGATAAAATAACCACGGAGTAGGGGGGGGGGGGACCGTGACCCCTGAAATAAATCTTGGTTATTTAATATTTTGACTTTTTCAAAGAAAATAAACCCTTTCGACCATAAAACAGTGTAAACTAACTACACCCAGTATTGTGGAAAATGTCATTTTGCTAATTATCCAAATCCTCCAAAGAAGGAAGTGCTGAGTCATGGTGCTGACTGCTTGTTTCACCCATAACATGCTGTCCAGCACATTAACAAACAAGATATTACATCTTTAGAAACTTTTAAGAACTTGATTTTTACTCATATTTCATTTGTTTTTAATATTTTGTTTGGAGTTTTTGAGAACCTCAACTGAGAGCTTGTTTACTTTTCAACAAGACAAAAATAGATTTAGCCACATATTTACAGCTTAAATTGGCTTCAGAAAATATAAAATTGTAATTATGTAATTTCAAAAAAAAGTTTGGAGACTGCTGAATCTGATAAAAATGTGTTTTAGGATTTAATAATAATTATGGATTCAATTGAAAAAGCGCTTTTCAAAGAACCCAAAGTGCTTTTACATTGAGTCCATTATTCATTCCCTCCTTATTAATACTGGTTGATGGTAAGCAACAGCTACCCCGGGGCAGACTAACTGTCTTGCCCAAGGACACAATGATGAATTGACTGGAGGAGCAGGATTCAAACCACCAACCTTCCGGCCATCAGACGACCTGCTCTACTACCTGAACCATTGACGCTTAGTGTTTGCAACATCCAAATGAAGACAGATGTAGTGTCATTAATCCTCTAAAAAACCCATCTGGAGTCCATCCCTCCCCCCAGCACCACTCTACATCCCTGCAAGCATCACACTTACGAGATCTTGGCACAGACATTACACCTCCAGTAGCGCGACCTGGCAGCTGTAACACGACATTCGCTGCAGACACGCAGCTGACACTCCTCGCAGAGGCCTCCACGGTCAAAGATCAGACCCAAGGTTTTGAAGCAACGAGCACATTGTCTCTCAGGGGGCTCCTGGGGCCGACGGGACCCTTTTCGTTTGATTTCCAACAGCTCATTCTTGAGCTTCCTGTAGGGGTCGAACAGAAAGAGGAAGAGAACATAGAGCAGGGATCAGCAACTCTGCAGGTATTGGCTGTTTCCCTACAGTAACACACCTGATTCAATTAAAATGTATCTCCAACAGCTTGTTGTCAAGTTCTACACATTCACTTGAATTAGGTGTGTTGCAGTGGGGAACGTCCAATACCTGCAGGATACCGGCCTTCAAGGACCTGAGTTGCTGATCCCTGACATAGAGGACATCAAGGAAAGTGACTGAGATGAACAAAAGTTTAAATAGTCTTCTCACCTTATCCTCTTCTCCTCTCGTTTCCTCAGCTTCTCATCTTTCTGCAGCACCTTCAGGATCATATCTCTTTCGTGCTCTAGCAGAAAGGAGAGGTTTAGATCTTCCCCAACCTTCTCCATTGGTCCCTCAGTCCACACTCAGCCAGAGAAATCAGCAGTGGCAGTCAACTACATTATGTTCATGTGGTCCGTATTGCCCTGCTAACGATCTAGTTGCTGTTTTTGTTTTGGCATTCTCTGAACTTGTGACTTGTAACGTCTCTCGTGTTACTCCAGTGTTTCCTCTTCAAATCTTTTATTTCTTCAGGAAGTCAACAACTCTCAGGAAAACTGGGGGTAAAAAAGATATAAAGGAAAGTTAATATCACATATCTAACATAAAGAGTTTTAATCAAATATTCATGGGTTGAAAAGAAAAGAAAAGAAAAGAAAAGAAAAGAAAAGAAAAAAATGGCTTTTGGGATAGTGCAGGTAATTGGTAGACAGACAGCTCCACAGCAGCTTAACAACCTCCCAATTACATCACAACCCTGATATTCAGAGCACAGCAGCCACATTTCTCTGCTTCCATTAGCAAAGTTAGAAAGTCATGACAAGACTTTTATTCATTATCTGCACACCTGCATACCAGTCCACACAGCTACGCAACATACGACTGGCTATAGAGAATAGCTTTTTAGCAACTCCACATACATAGGTCTGGGGATGGTGGTCAGACTACCACTTTAACTGGACAAATTGCTGTAAAATTCTAAGAAGAGAAAAGAAAAAAGAAAGTGATGCCCAGAGGATGAATACTGCGGTGAGCACTCTATTTCAACCAGAATAAATTTTTAAGTGCTTCATTCTTAACTGGGCAAAAGCATAAGCCACGAATTTCAGTTCAAATTAATTTAATTGATATTAGAGGCCACTTTAAATATTGGTATAACTGAACTGAGAATGAACTTTGATGAACTTTTAAAATGATCTTTTTATGAATTGTGAAGAACTCAAATATGTGAAATGCCATTTTAGTAGAAGGAATAAGCTAGGCTTTACCTCAACTCCTAAAGAAAGTTGTGACACTGTAAAATCTAGATAAAACCAGAATTAAATCATTCGTAAATCACATAAAACCATATTTTATTCCCAATAGAACAAGACATTTCACCATTTCATGGAAAAATATTAACTCACTTTTAATTTGATGGCAGCAATGCATTTAAAAAAAGTTGGAAAGGAATAAGAGGCTGGAAAGGTCATTTGTACAAATAAAAAAACAACTGGAGTTGTTACAGCTAACTAGGTTAATTGGAAACTAGTTAGTAACATTACTGGGTATATTAGTGCAGAGCCCCTCAGATGTAAAGATGGGCTGAAGTTGATCAATCTGTGACAAGCTGCATCTAAAAATTGTGGAACAATTTCATAAAAATGTTCCTCAACATAAAATTGTAAAGACATTGAAGATCCCACCACCCGCAGGGTATAATATCAAAAGATAGAGAGAATCAGGAGGAATGTTTGTGTGTATGGGGCAAAGCCAAAGGCAACATCTCTGTCAGAAAAGACCTGGCATGCTTCACCTAGACAAAGCTAAACCACATCCTGCATCCATCACAACAGCATAGCTTCACAGGATAAGAGACTGGCTGTTGAACTGGCCTGGCAGCAGTCCAGACCTTTCACCAACAGAAACCAAACAGAGAATCATGAAGCAGAAAAGTTGGAAACAAAGGTTTAGGAGTGTTAAACAACTCAACTCCCCCATTAGACAAGATGGGACAACAGATCATTATGTTCTTGTTTTATTCATATATTACTCAATGTCCCAACTCTTTTTTGGAATTGTGGTTTTATTAAAAAATTCAAAGTAGATTTATGTTAATATCTTCCTACCCTTTGCTGTCTGGTTCTTTTCTCTCATGCACGGCTAGACCTGAGATATTTTAAAGGTCAGCACCACGTGTGCATTCATTTTATTTCAGTGTGGACAGATGCTCAGATGGTTTTTTACTTCTGCTTTAGTTGTTTCAAATTCAGAATTGCCACATTATATTCACATGTGAAATCACAAAGGGATACCTCAATGAGCTATTAGCATGGCTGTAGTGTAAGAGTTTCAGAGCATCTTGCTCTAACACAATGGCGTCTGAACATGAAGAAGAGGAGGAGACTGCGCAAACCACTACTAACCCTTTGATGAATGTGTGTACCATCCAAGCTAGCAATCCTGATTATGATGTAAAGCGATGAAGATGTCTCTGATTAGCTTGGATGCCTCTTTTATGAGAAATAATGTACTTTGAATGACCACATTCATCACAATATTCTCTATCTGGCTGATCAAAGAGCCTATAGAGGCTGATCAAATAAGCTGCTGGGAATAACTTGAAAAAAAAAATAATATCAGCTTCTCCCACTGTCAATGAAACTAGCCATGAATTTGAAATTAATAAATAATTTTACAGGGAGATATAAGCCCCAGAGTATGGGAAAGAGTTTGTGTAAATTAAGTTGGTGAATAAAACCTGAAAGGAGTGGAGGGATCTGCATAAGCTCACACCAGCCTCTCTCAGTCTTCATTCATCCTTGTCCTTTCTTCTCTCGCCTCTTCCCTCCACTTTACATGAATTAGCACTAATGAACTGGCACACATCATCACAACATCCAAAGGCACACCATGACTTCAGCGATTCAAGCCTTTTCATTTAAACTCCTGCTTCTATGGTACCAATAAAGGCATATTTTCATTCAAACTGCAGATGTAAGGTAGGAATACCTTTGCGTTTAATTGATTCTCAGTTATAACTACAGATACACTTCTCTTTGCTATTACTGTGATTTCTCCTGGAACAAGACTAAAATAGCTTGCAGCCACAAAGCAACGCTGCGAAGCTGCACTCAGGCACAGCAGTGACTGAACTAAATACAAACATCGGCTAGCTAACTTTTTTTTTTATTTTTGCATTGTGTAGCACATAAAAACAACCAAACAAAATTTAGTACTGATGTAACAAGTAAGGTTTTTGTGATTATTTCATGCTTTTATTAAGCGTAATAAAGCTGAGTGCTTCAACTTTGTTTCAGGCAGTTTTACATTTATATGTTTTGTTGTTTTGTTCCCTAAAAAGTACTGTGTTGTTATTATGTTCAGTGAGTTTTACACATCTTTACCATAGCATCCAATTCACTTGCTGGTAAAAATTTAAAGCAGGAAGTAAATATTCAGATTGGAACGGCATACGTCAAGCCACATAATTCACCTGGGGGACACATGACTAACACTCGGTCAACAATATCAGTAAAGTGAAACTAATATTTGTCTGAGGTGCTAGGAAGTGGAACTGTGAGTCTGTGTGTGTGTTGATGGAGGCGTGGTGTCCTGATGCAGCCCTCCCTGAGTACACACAGCACACATTCCCACTGCTGTTCCCTCTGCCCTGAGTAAACATGAATGTGGAGGCTGTAAAACTTTGGCATCTGAGTGGAGGACACACACTGCCTGTTCGGCTGTGCACTAATATCGTCACTCATGGTGACTCATAGCTTCCCTCATTTTTTCCACCGATCACAATTCATGTTGTTTAGGCATCAAATGGATAATTTGATAATGAGTCTGGGCTGTATGAGGGACATCTGGCCATAAAGTCACACTGCGGTTTTTGCTGGTGTTTTGTAACTCGGTGGCCTTTTACCAGCTGTCAGTGTGGTGTTTTCTCCAGGTGGCCGAGCTTACAGACAGCAAAATAAATCTGCCAATTAAAGACCACAGGTGAGCTGCGAGAAGCTGGCCTCCAGCTGACAGGAAAGCAAAATAGACATGAGCGAAAAATTAGCATGGGATAAACAGAAATAGTCATTACAGAACAGCGAAGGCTGAACAGAAACAAAAAACACATCCTTGAAATGAGAGCAAAGCGACACAGTGCTATTAGAAGAAATCCCGTCTTTCAGTGATTTACTGGAAAGCCCTCTGTTGTAAATAGCTTCAAGGGGACATTTTTGAGAGACGACTAATTACTCGTCTGACAAAGCGGTCCAGGTTTGTACATCACACAAATGTTTGGCTTTGCACAGAAGCAGCTCTCTCAGGCTTTCAAGGATATAAGTCTGTTGTTTTTTTTTATGTTTTCTTTATTGTTGCCAAATCCTCCTGCAAAGACCAAAACTCACAATGAACTGATCCTTCTAAGACTTGTTGCCTTTGTAGCCAGAGCCAGATTCGCTTCAGCTTATTTCTCTGTCAAAGATCTGCTATGATTGCTTTTTTCATTATGATGTTTACGGGCACTGCAATAGAAAAACGTAATAGAAAAATGTGCCGTTCACTCTGTTTGGGCAATGTTTTATAAGCAGAGCAAAGATGTTTAAAGTCTTTCAAAGACACATACAGTACTCTTCATTTCTTTATCATGTTTCTTTTCCCTTATTTTTTGCTCATCAATGCTGCTGGGACTGAAACAAAAAACATCTGCTGTCTGGGGCCGTTTGTCATTTTGCCTTTTGCTAAATTATGAATAATTCTTGTAATATGCCGCTTACTGGAACACTGTGCTGACTGGGAAGACATTGTATATGTAATTTGGTTACTTGAGCATTAAAAAGCAAATAACATAATATTTGACTTGGTTTACACCCACATCAAGGCAAACTCACAATGTGACAGAAGAGAGAAGCACACCCATAACCTTTATCTTCCAGAAAAGATGAAGAAAAAGCTGAAAACACTATTTTCATATGCATAACTGCTATTTGTGTTCATGTTGAGATGATGTTAAGATGAGGATGTTTCATTCTTGCATTGCAAAACAGAAAAGAAAATGAATAATAATCAAATAGCTTGATTAACAAAAATGATGTGACTACATGGGTCATTTAATAGTTTTGCAGCTTTTGGCCTTCATTAACAAGGAGAGTATGTCCAATGTTTGAAAAAATAATTGCTCAAGTTCTTAACTAGGATCATGTAATATGACAGAAAGCCAAAAAAAGGCCACTGTATGGGCATGAGGTGAGTTTTATTTCCTTAATTCCAATTTTTGAAGTCTCAAATAACACATGGGCATCATAGAAACTAATGCAGATTTGAATATGGACTCAGGGTGCACTATTGGTTCTATTCATATTACAGCTTTATACAGGTCTGCTAAATATATGAATTCCACTTATGTTCATTGGTAGATAATGGCAACTTCACAGTAAGAAGAGGAGCCATGTTGGATATATTAAATCAACACTGCCCTCATTCATACCCCTTCTGCCAACTCAAAACTGGTAAGTTAACTAGGACTTATTTCAAGTGGTTAATCAATGTGATCCCCTGACAGATCATGAAATATATCTCGTTCCATGGGAAAAGATGTAGTAATTTTACAAGAAAGGCAAAAAACCTAAACAAAACAAAACAAATAAATTGTACAATTGCTGCATTTTTCCTCCTTGGTTTCCTACTAAAATGACTCCCTTCAATGTCAATGATGAAGTTTCCACTCCTATCAGGACATTATGATGTTGACGCTCATAACGTTGATGATAGTTATCTCTCTTGACTAGGACAAAAGGGTGAAAAAAAAGTGTCTATAAGAAGAAGCACCATCAAGTCAGTGAACTGACTTTCCATCAATACCAATAACTAAATTAAATAAGTGATCATTTAAAACAGAGCAGGTCATTCAAAAACTGAAATATCCATGGATAAAAAGGATTTTTCGGAAATCCCATAAATAATAATAATTTAATAATAACACTCCAGGCCAACAGACAACAGTGAAGACCTTTTTTTAAAAATCCTGCATGTTCAGTTTATTTCTTTGTTGATAGCAAAGCAGCAAATTCCTCTATTTATACATCTTTTGACTGCATGTGACCAGGGCTTGATCTTTTTTCCCTTTTACTCTTAAAGTAAGATGAATCATGGGGAGACACTATGTAGTGTGTTGTGTTTCTGCAAAAAATATGTGTCACCTCAGACTTTTTAAACTACAAATTCAGGTTCCAAGCTTTAGCCTTGCTACTGCAACAGGGAGCAATTCAGGTCTTTTCAGAAAGCTGCTTTAATAAGATAAATCACACATCGCCTCCTTCGCCCTGCATCAGCAGATTATTTTGTCTCCAGTGGAGGTTAAAGATTTTTCTAGATAGCATTTTTTAACATTTGTCTCAAAGGTTTCAGGATGTAAACTACAACACCGTACACATAGATGTGGCTATAAAGAGCTGCGAGTTCAGATCATCAACAAATGATATAAACTACCTGTTTAGCTTATCAGAGGGCTGCATTAGTTATCCACCAATCGATCTGGATGGTTGTCTTCAGGATGAACGTGGTAGATTGCTCTGTGGTGTACTATTTTGTTTTAATGTACAGCCCCTACATCCTCCTCTGGTGATTCACAGGATGCTGAATCATTAATGCTATACAGACATCAGTCACCAGTGATGGCGAAAAGCAGAATGTGCCTCTGATGACCATTAAACAGCAGGTTGCCTGACTCAAAAACAGACCTTCCTCAGATAGACAACACAGTTTCATACACATACACGATGGCAGGCTTCCTCTGTGTGTAGACAAAGTTAATTATTCATTAGCAAAGATCAATATTAACACGCTTTACAGGTGTTAACTGTCTTCATGTATACAGTCCATTTGTTAGGTCACGATTTCTTCAGATATCTTTAATCATCAACCATTAATCATTTATATGTTATATTTGTGTTATATTAGAGCTACTGTTTCTGACTTATGCAAACAGTTTAAAATCCATGTCCCGTTTTCGATGAACAGAATAGGATTTTTGTCGAAGTACCAATACATCAAAGCTGCCTAAAAGTGCGACAAATACTGGAGTCTGTTTCAAATCACACTCAGAGTTAATGGATTTTGTGCTACATTTTTTAAACTGCTGACAAATAAAGCCTCTAATCCCAAATAATTGACCAATCTAGTGAAAATTGACAAGTTGTAGTCATTTTCTTAATTTAAATCAATATTAAAACAAATCCATCTCTTTGGGAAACATGAAAGAAGCCTACACTGTAACATTTATTACACCTTTAAATCCATAGGCTCAAGTGCAGATGCAAGTAATGTGTGAAGAGTGTTGGGTTTTGGGAAGAAAAGTAGTAGATTATCAATCTGGAAAGAAACTATTTTAAAACGTAAATCATTCAACAGTGAATAAAGTCATCTACAAGTTTCAAGCGACTGCTTTACCCTTGCAGATTCATCAGAATAGCAACCCATTTAAATGAAAGAGCCTCATTCTTTCACCAAATTTAACATTATTTTTTTAGAAGCAAAGAGCAAATCCTTTGGAATAATGTGCTCTGGGAAGATAAATCAGAGAGTTTTGTAGCTGCAGACAGTAAGAGTAGAACAAACTTGCTTTGGCCATTTCTTTGAAATTTCAGTCTGAGCCAGAGCTGGACCTTTATACTGACAAACCATCCTCACCAAAGAAATAATGGGTGGTTATGAAGAGGGTCAAAATGTTCAATAGAATCTTACTGATGTGCTGTTACAAAATAGTCATCAAATATGATACAATAATTTATTATCTTGCTGATTTAGGACTTGTGCATAAAAAGTGGTTAATAAATTAATGTTATACTTTGGTGCAAAGTAAAAACATCTGCTTTAAGGATGCTTATGCTAAAGGAGGTACTTACTTGTACTTGTACTCATGTCTGTAACAAAAACCTGGACTGACTTTTTTTTGTTCAACAAACTTGGTGTTACTCAAGTTTCCATCTTTATCGTATAAATTTGTTGGAAAGAGGAATGGAAGTTGGCTTATCTAAATGTGTTATAAAAAAACACAGCAAAAAAACAAACACCAAAAAAAAGCAAGATTGTATTTAGCTATTTAGAAGTGAATGCTCCCCCATATTGACTTGCCAGACTTTGCTGTTCAACAGCTGTGTGATGCAGCCAATAAAATATTGATAAGAGCTCTGATGAGAGGAGCAAACCAAAACAAAGGATGTGGAAAATACTAAATTACTCAAAACAGCTAAAAGGAACAAGCAGTTTTTTGTGATGCACGTACAGTATATCAAACTTTTGTAAATGATTTATTCAATCATAACTCCACATTAAGTGTTTTTTTCTTTTAAAACTTCAAGACAATACAACATCCATCAAAGGTGTATTTTAACATGTTTTAGATATCTGCATTTACATGTAAAGTTCAAATCAAATGTTCCATTATGCAACAATTATTGTTTTTTTACATGAATGCAATTAACAATAGAATAAGTGGACTTTAAAACCAGAATGTTAAAAACCTTCACTCTTTTAGTCACAGATTGGATCCTCAAGAGTGTCATGGTAACAAAATGTGATGTGAACAGATATGAACTAATTTGCCTTATCAAGTAACAGAATATGAGGAAATATAAAGTTCTTGTGTCAGACCAGTCTAATCGCCCAGTCCAGTTTGGACCAACCATTTGATCTTATTCCTTCATTTTGTAGGGGTAAAGTGTCTCTCTTCTTTTAGTGATCAAGGAGTAGTGATTATCTGGTCCTTCATCTGGGGTGTTGGGACCCATTTGAAAGGCTGGATGACTACTTCTTGATCTTGAAAATGAAAGGGCAGCCCCTGCAGCATTGAAAAATGAGAGGTAAGGAGAGAATTGGGCTTTGTCCATAAAAGAGTAAAAGTTTTCTTTCCAAAGAACTAAGAAAAAAATGAATTTCTTTCTCAAACCTTGTATTGTGAAGACTGACCGATATCACAATCAATGTGGTTTCCAACTCATCCTGCTTTTCTCCATTTATAAGAAATGAAGCCAATAAGATTTATCCTGCTATCTCTGCAGTACATCTCTCGGCATGTAATCTGCTTCCTGTGATTGCATGTGGGCCTGCATTCACAGCAAGCTGTAATCGATAGGCAGTAATCGTCTTTGCAGAAAGCTAAAGATGAGACCTAACAAGCTGAGGGAGACTTACAGACATCTCAGGGAGGACAAACAAGTTGGTTTGGGTGAAGAGGTTGGAGTTGGAGTTTACTTTATTTTCCATTTTATAGCACATGACTGTTTGACTGGGAAGCATCCCTGCCTTTCATTTAGATTGTGACTTTTCTGTCTCTTTTTTTCACACTCTTGCTTTGTCTCTTTTTGACAGATTCACACACATACACATACACAACACCTCAGGGCAGATAGCATATCTGCGCCAGTGCAGTGCACTAATGACCCTCTCTCTCTCTCTCAGTCTGAAGGCCTGTCAGGCACACTGTTCATGTCATTGCCAATCAGCGTGGACCAGCTGTCAGTGTGCCGTCAGTTCTCCTCATCCTCTGCAGTCTCTGTTTAAAACACAGCACATCCTGATTTGTCTATCAGAATCCAATTTGAAGCCTTAATTATTTGGCTACCTTAAAAGTAATGAAGAAGCATTACACACCTACAGTGTATGAATAACATGCATCAAGCCTGACATTTAGCATATGTCTTCACCAGACTTGGTCTGTTGTCTGCAGGGAAGAAGATGATGTCAGGTTGAGGCAGAAACAAGACAAATTCGCCAATCTGGATGATCTGATGCCTTAATTGGATGTCTACAAGTTTTCATGCTTGGACTGAGGATGAGTAGTAAAGTCTGGAGGAAACAAAACAGCTCACACATCTGAAGGTAAGTATCTGTTGTGGAAAGCTTATGGTAAAAGAGAGGGAAAGACACAGGGAAAACATCCCACACTTTCTAACAGCCTTACTTCAAAGTCTTTCATAATGTTGCACTCATTTGTACAGAAAATATGACAGAAGGAATTGTTTGGAGGCTACAGAAGAGAATGTGAGAGAACTAAATGCAGAAACATATTTACTGTCTGCTCTCCACACAGTTTGACAAAACTGATGGGACTGTGCTGTTTTTTTTATATCAAATGTCATCTGAGCCTTCTGCCTAGCAGCACTTAAAAAAAAGAAGAAGATAGATTGTGATTATAAGCCCACCTTTGTAGACAAGCAACAGTGGATTTTTCCCAAGCTAAGCAAATATTCAATATTCATTTATCCAAGATGGCACCCCTCACAGATAAATAAATAACCAGCCTGCTCTCACCAGAAAATGTGTAATGGATACATTTTGTCCACATGTCCAAATCATCCCAGTCATCCCCACAGCAGTACATTGTGACACAGTATCCTTCGCATGATGTGAATGGAATCCATCCATCTTCTATCCCAAGTTATTCCAACACAGAGTTGGGGAGTCAATCCCAGCAGCTATTAGGCGAGAAGCAGGGCACATCCGGTATAGCCAGGTCCATCCCAGGGCCAGCACACACAAACAACCTTCCTGCTATGAGGCAACTGTTCTGACCATTAACTCATGTTGGGAATCATGACTTATAATTAGTGTAATGTGTAAGCTTTAAGCATGTCATTTTTTGTAACTGTCTAAACACGTGTTCTGTAATATTTAGATCTATCAATGTACATTCGCTTTAACCATAACCAAGTCTACTTTCAGTTCCCAGAGTCATAACTAAACACGGAGAGGCAGCGTTCAGTTTTTATGCTCCTCACATGTGGAACAAACTCCCAGAAACTTGCAGGTCTG
>JAOXYM010000013.1:11892877-11903186 GCA_028567055.1 Leptatherina wallacei
GGCAGACTGGCTGGACATGATTAAAGTATCAACAGTATCAACCAAGATGGGCAAAATATCACCTCTGAACTCACAAGATGTTCAGCTTTGAATGAGATGGGCTACAGCAGCAGAAGATCACACTGTCAATCCTGTCAGCTAAGAACAGGAAACTGAGGCTACATTTCACACAGGTTCACCAAAAGTTGGACAACAGAAGATTAAAAAAACATTGCCTGCTCTGATGAGTCTTCATTTCAGCTGCAACATTCAGATGGTAGAGTCAGAATTTGGCTCAGACTGGTGGCTATGTAATGGTGTGGTGTACATGGTGTAAAGGATATTTTATTGGCCCACTTTAGTACCAATTGGGAACTATTTTAATGTCCTAGCCTATCTAGAATTCTTCTTGACCATGTCCATCACTATGACCACACTGTACCCATCTTCTGATGGCTGCTTCCAGCAGGATTATGATCCATGTCACAAAGTTCAGATCATGTGGTGGACATGGGAATTCTCATCATGGATGTGGAGCAGACAAATCTGCAACAACTTCATGATGCTGTCATGTTAATATGGAAACAAATCTCTATGACACCAAAAATTAAGGAAATTCTGAAGGCTCAAGGGAGTCCAACCTGAGTGTGTATCATGGTAATTCATCCATTTACTCATTTAAGGACATATCTGTTCAGGGACAACTGTTCTTTAGGGTAACTCTGGTTCCTAGGCAGTATTTATATTTAAGCCAAATCAATTAACCAATGAATGAATGAATAATTTTACAGTGCAGCATATCATTAGCATCAAAATTTATAAAAGAGCATGTCAAGCCTTTTTTTTAATGTGTGAAAAAAAACTTGAAGATCAAATTAATTTGAAATTTAAAGAAATTTCTTTGAGAAAATATAGTTAACAAGGTACATCAACAGTCAGACATAGAAATCAGTCAAAGTTAAAATATCAGTCAGTTGCAGTAGATGTTCAAAAACAAGCTTCGTTATTTCATATTTTAATTATTTCCATTATCATGCATAGAAATCGAAATCCCAAATTCGTACTTTAAAAAAATACATTATTATTATTATTATTATTATTATTTATTTTATTTTATTTTTTATGTATTTTTTTAAATTTATCTACCTTTTTAAATTCATGATAAATTCGCATTATTTGTTTATTCATTTGGAACATCCTCCATTTGGGACTCAGGTGGTCTGGCTTTGCTCCCTCAAGTGAAAAAAACCGCAGGTTATGGTTATTTCATATAATCTCTGTGTTCAGTAGACATGAAAAGAGTAATTCATTCGTCCATGATCGCGCGCGTGTGTGTAGGACTGCAGATACTGATGTTGTTCTGTAATATCTTTTTTCAACCACAAGAAGGGGCCACATTATAACACAGCCACCATCCTCTGAGTCTTGGCTGTGCTCGTTGGTTGGGAACAGGAGGCGCTACACAGGAACAATAACAGCAGATGCCGCTTGTCACAAAGAAGACAGAGAGGCAGTATTTTTTGTGGCAGTAACGATGGAGGAATATAACTCTGGAGATGATGTAAAAAAAAATTTTTTTTTTATTTTTTTACCATTTATCAGACTAGTCCAGAGTCGGTATTCTACATCTGTGTCGGTTAGCTTAGCCAATTAGCAAAGCGTTAGCTGTTAGCTTAGCTACATAACTAAGCATTCACCAGGGTGTGGTCTTAAACCATCATCTATTTAAAATATTGGCAGTTTATTTCAATGGCAGTATCAATAAAACTATTTCTGTCACTTGTGCTAACAGTCACGTGAGAGTCATTGCTCCAGACAGAAATCGAAACATCGACTAAACGTACGGGCTAATGAATGAATTGACAAACCACTGATGGCGCGTTTATCATTTATATTTATAATCCATTCATTCTTCAAAAGTAGAGTTGGACATATTCAGATTCTTGACTTAGAAATAGAGGTTGAGTCGGTTATTACCTTTGATATTTGGCAAACCTATTTAGAGGTAATAAATAATAAGAGTAGCCATTGCGCTAAACTATCACTACCGCAATCATATTGTATAAATATTTCGAGATTTATGTTTTAGCTTAAAATGTCATGTAGTTTGCTTCAATTATCTATCATATGACAATTCTGCAATAAGTTATCCTTAGGCTTATTTTAATAACTTCATCTACAAAGTTATAAGTTTCTCCCCCAACAAAATACCAGGTAGAAATGGACTGAGGCAATAAAGGGAAAACGTTTGAGTTAACACTTTAATGAAAATATCTCATAAATATGGTGCAAGTTGAAGTGAACATTTCAAGCAGGAGAAATTAAATGGAAGATATCAGAGAAGTGACAAAAGTATCAAATAGATAAAAGATTAATTTTAAGCCAATAAAGCCATGAAAGCTAATAAATATATTATCATAGACACATTTCTGCATGGTTTTGCTTTGGTTATAGTTATAGTTGATGGTCAATGTGTGCATATTTTGCATCCGTGTGTGATCTGTACTGTAATTTTGTTTCTTTGCGCTCTCTTCGCAGGCCCTCTTCAATACTGAGGAGAGCAGCATCTTAGTGAAAGAGGTTAGTTTCAGTCGATTAAACATTGATCACAAACTGGATTTTGTTGTATCCATTTCCATGACTTTCCTGATTGTTTTGTCCCCAGTGTATTGAAGGTGTCATTGGTGGAACAGATTATAACCAGAGTAAAGTGAACCAGTGGACGGCCAGTATAGTGGAGCACTCACTGACTCACCTGGTGAAACAAGGACGGCCATTCAAATACATCGGTGACCCATTATTAGCATAACAAAATCATTATTAGCATATTTACTCTTCATGTCCAGCAAAACAAATTAACCTGATATTGTGTGGATGTGGACTGCTTGTATGTGAAGATTGTATAAGCTGGTCTCTTGTTATCTTGCAGTGAACTGTACTATCATGCAGAAAAGCGGTGCTGGGCTCCACACGGCAAACTCCTGCTACTGGGACACCGCAACTGATGGTAAGGGATAACTTTCTAATAAGAGCTTGAATAAGTGGAAGTCAGCACCTGAGGCTCAGGTAGTTTTCTGTGTTCAAGACGAAGCTAAATTCTCTCGTTACATTAGGACAAATAATCTTGGGAATCATGTAATTTTAAAAGAAGAGTGACAACTATTACAATTCACCAGATATCCACCAGAATTTCTTTACTGTAGCAAGTGAAGATTTGAGATAGATTTAATTTGTGGCCCTTTTTTTAAAGATATTTGCGCAAAGGAAATATATCTAGTACCTCTGCAGTGTGTTTTCTCTTTAATCAGTCAAACTTTAGAAATGTTGCATTAATTGAATATTGTTTGCCTGTAATAGAAAAGTCCACTTTAATTAAAGTTGATATGGTCAGAGTAATTTGTAGCACTGGATCAGCAACTTGTACCGAAAGGTAATTCATGTAGAATTCGATTTCATCCCTCCTGATCGTTTGTGTGTTTCAGGAAGCTGCACCGTCAGGTGGGAGAACCGCACCATGTACTGTGTGGTCAGCGTGTTTGCTGTTGCTGTGGCGCTATGACGGCAATGTGGGTGCAGCCACTCCATCAAAACGCCATCAGACCTGAAGCTGTGCTTGAAATGACATTGTGTCTGAAAGCCACAATGATGCTGTGATGATGCCCTTCCAGTAGAAGTTGTTTAAATCCTCTCCAAAGGCAGGAACAGCAGCTGTGGTTTGTACGTATGTGTGCTTGTGTTCGCTTTGTATGGACTACAGTCATGTTCGGAGAACCTTTATTCAAAAAGTACTCGACACACATGGGATTCGCATGTATTTTAGTCCAGAGCAGCCAGAGATTGTGAAGTATGTGAGTATTCCTATATAACCGTAACATTTCCATATATGGACGACATTATTTATTTTTTTCCATGTTAGCATAAAACTTTTTTTTGGATCAGCAGAAGCGTCTCATTTGTGTTTTTGATGTAACTTTTATGTAAAACAAAAATGTAACTTGTCAGTTTTCTTTTATTTTTTTCATTGATGACCAAATACTTGCAACAGTTATGAAGTTATGACGTCCCCAACAGCTTCAGTCCTCCTGTGTTTACTGCTAAATATTAACATGCTTAATGTCAGAATAACAGCACATAAAGCACAAAGCTTTCTGAATACATTCCCAAATGAATAAGATTTTCAGATGTAGTGTTTTACTAAAGTCTCATTGTTGTGGCCCCTTTTTCTGCTTGTGTAAAGTGTAACTACCAGTATTAATAGACATTTTGATCATTTATCTATGTAAGCAGGACAGTGTATTTGATAGTTCGGTGGTCATTCCTAACAATGAACATTTTTTTCGCCCTAAAAGTCTGTATCATTTATTGGCAAAGTTCAATAAATACATTTTTAACTGCTGCAGTTTTTTTTATGTTCTAGTGTGCATTGATCATAACTAAAAGGGAAAAAAAAGAGAACTGTTTAAATATGGCAGGAATCTCAAACTCAGGTCCTTGAGGGCTAATGTCTTGCAGGTTTTAGATATATCCCTGCTTCAATACACCTGACTCACATTGATGGGTTATTGTGTGGAACTTGACAACCAGCTGTTGGATCCATTTCATTTTAATTGGGTGTGTTAGAGCAGAAAATGCCCTAAAACCTGTAGGAACGTGGCCCTAGAGAACCTGAGATTGAGATCTTTAAAGGGAGAATTGTTAACTTGCAATTTGGGTAATTGTCCACTAGAGGTCAGTACATAAGCGTGAGTAAAATAAACAATCCACACAATTTTCACATAGAAATATATATTTATTTCAATTTTTTTAATTGGATTTCATATTTTAAACACTCATTTACTGTGTATGAGAATTTGTATTTTTTTGGCATTAAATGTTGCTTATTTGTACAAACATTAGGAGCATTCATATGATTTCTGAGGCCATTATTCTTCTGCAGATACATAGCAAAAAGTACTTGGTTAAAAAAAACCCAAAAAGAAACATACTGGCATCCTCTCACACACATAATTTACATCAAAAGGTTGAGAATGGCAAATATATCTGTTGCATTTTCAGGTACATGTTACCCTTTTTGTGCAGTTAAATTATTCTAACTAATCAGACATACAGACACAGAGCTGACAGACGTAACAGGCAAACAAAGCTTTCTACATCACTATGGCTGCTCGACAATTGATCCAAAGACACTTAAAATTCTTCGTGTAAACGTGCAAAAAACATTACGCTTCTTGGAAATGTCAGTGCTTCACAGTAACATGTTAGGTGATCAAGCAGGTTCTTTATCATGTGGAGATTAAACATCTCGTTTAGCACAAAAAGCACATCACAAAAGCAGCGTGTTAATCATAAAGCTCTTATTAAGGAGTATAAAAAGCTGATTGCTTACAGCCATAAAACTGGCGAGGAGGAGTTCAAAGAAAAAAAGACCTGCCTCCCCTCCTTCAGAATAACTTACACCTTATTTGAGATTGGAGGCTTCTCACATGCACACTTTCATGCCATAAATAAATATAATACAATCACTTTAAATGCATGGCTCCTTGTGATCAGTAAAGCAGCATGTGGTGGGGTCTGTGGGTGCTTACTTGTATCAAAGGCTGCAGGATGGAAGGTTAACATGTTGGCTGATAAGACAGGTGAACATCACCTCTGTGTGTTTGAAGCCAGGAAAAGTGTGTCACATTGGAGCTGAAATGGACTTATGACATCAAGCAAGTGTAAACTCAATTCACAAAAGGGATCCACGTGGCACTTCAAAGTTTACAGAGGGTATCAACAGTCTCCGCACGGCACATCCAACAGCGGTGAGGCTTTAAACGCTGCAGGATATGCTGTGGCTGACGTCGCCATTGGGTCCGCCTCCTGTATTCACATCCCCGTCATTAGGAATGTCATAGATTGTGTCATTGAGCACGTCATATGTTGTGTCATTAGGCATGCCGTCTGTGCTGTCACTGGCTGTGTCTTGGTTTTGGATGTTGGCCGGATCTGTGCAAGCAGACGGCTCAAGCACGGCCTTCCCCATCGGTCTGTTCTGAGGCGAAGCGGAGTTGTACGTGAGGCAGAGGAGAGAAGAACAATCCCAAAGGCCTTGCGTCATGCTGGAGGAGAAGAGCTTCCGACATGGATGACAGAACTGGTAGAAGACCAGCATGAAGAAGATGGCCATGGCGTAGGCTACCAGCAGCTGCAGGACCAGTAGCGGGGCACAGATGAACTTGTAGAAGTCTGTTTTATAGATGTACCACAGAAGAAGCAATGAGGCGTTCTCCACAAATCGTAACATGTAGTAAACAGCCATGCGGTACCAGTTCTGGGACTTATTGATGAGGTCTGGGTCATTTAGTTTTACCTGCACGGCTGACCAGCAGAACATGTTGATCCCGGCGTAGAGGAAGGTGAGCAGGCACAACACGATGGTGGTTCCCACCCTTGTGAGAGTTTTTTCTATATTCTCTGGGAATGGTGAGTGGCTCTGCCAGAACAGGATCCAGGGATAGAGGAAGAAAACAAGGAAGTTCAAGAAAACCACAGGCAGGACCCAGAGCTGCAGCACAGAGCTGAACAGAACCAGAACCACCACACGAGTGGCGATCTCAAAGCTTCTCCACAGGAAAATGCACAAGTAAGCCATGGGCCGGATGTCCACCTCATAGTCGTCATACTTTATCTTGATGGCCAGGATGTTGCAGCGCAGCGCTCCATAAACAATGGACAGGAGCGAGATCACCATCAGTGTTCCTGATGCAGGAAAAGAGACAGAAAAATGAAGACACCATTGTTTAAAAGGGCAGATTTATATCAAGATTATCTGTCAACTGGAATGTAAGTAGATGGCTCATTTTTGTCCCATTTTATTTTCATGGATTAAATTATTTTCCACCTCACTGGTCTACACACAAGTTTTGGATTGTTTTTTAAAATTTGTTTAAAGTAACAGATTTCTTTTTTGTGTGCGTTTGGTGTAATCATCCCTTCTGATGGTCATTATGTGCTCCCTGTAGTGATGTGGAAAGAATTCTGGGTGAAAATTTTAAAACCCCAACATAAAAACACAATGATTCTAACATTTACTCTTAATTTTACTTATTTTCTTTTGTCATTTCCATCAAACTGTTTTGCATTTCAGGCCAACAACACAAAGATCTTGCGCTGAAATGTTTTCAGGATGAGTGAAATGATTGGTGTCCTCACACAACTTTACAAGTATGGATTTTTTCCCACATGGTTTAAACTGACAGCGTTTAGTGTCGGGATATTTTAAAAGCCAATGTGAACGGGGACTAATGGCAGCGAGCAAAAGCAGCCTCCAAGTTTGAGAACCACTGGACGAGTTAATCCATTAAGGACACATAACAGCAGCGGAAACTGAAATATATTTATAGCATCATTTATTTTGCCCTAATTTGAAGACCAGATGCCCCAGTTTGACTCTGTGTTAACAATTTTCAAAATTTCCCATAGTGCTGCAGCCTTAAAGCAGATCTAAAGCAATTGGCAGAAAGAATGACCGTTTTCTATCCCTAGCATCAGAGAGGTGATTACATAACACCACTTGACTCATGAAACAGCATCATCTTATTTTCATTATGGCACTGAGCAGCTCAGCCCACACTGTAGCAGACTTGTGAGAGACTCTGGTAAAAATCACCAACAGTACAACTCCCACTCACCTCTGCCGATGGAGACGCCCTGCTGCAGGACGCAGATGTAGAGCTGCAGGGTGAGCTGGGGGGCCGATCCCAGGAAAGCTTGAATGACAGAGGTGCGGGCAAAGGCTGCTCGGTGTGTAAACAGTTTCCCCTCCGCCTGCCCCACCTGCCGCTCCACCTCCTCAGATTGACCCCCGCGGGGCATCTGCTTCTTCCTTGTGATGCTGACATAAGGCTCTTCCACACGTCCCACACTGCCATAGATACAGAACGCCTCCAGACACCTGAAACAGCAGAAAAGAAGAGAACATGAACGGCTAGAGGCGTCTCAATACTGGAGATATTTCAGACAGCTAGACTATTCCTGATGATGCTGGGTGAAATACAAATTAGAGCATCCATCCTGTGCTACATAACCAGGTCGGGTGAATAGTCTGAATAGAGGTTCCCAAATCTCCCTCTCTCCCACCAGCTCCTTCAGCAGGACTTGAAGATGTTCCTGAGAAAGATGCAAACCCTCCAGCGCATTCTGGGTCAGCCATGAGGCCTCCTCCTGATGAGATATGCCTGAAAAACATCTCCCCCGGGAAGCATTCAGATGGCATCCTGATTAGATGCCTAAATCTCCTTGAATGACTCCTTTCAAGCAGCAACTCTACTTTTTATTCTGGCTGCAAACCATTCCAGTCTGTTCTCTGCCCAGTGAGGAAAATAGGACATCATCATATACAAAAAGCAAAGATGCAGTCCTGAGCTGACTGAACTGGAAACTATCTCATTCCTTAGCCATGCCAAGAATACTCTAAATGGGATTCAGAATCTATGACAAAGGGCATCCCTGGCATATTCCAACACCCATCGTAAACTACTTTGACTGAGTGCCAGCAACGCAAACCAAGCTCTTACTTTGGTTGTATTGAAAGAAAAAAACCTGTAGTGAAGCTAATAGTGCCCCACAACCCCGAAGCATCTCCCAAAGAACACCACAAGGGACACAATTATAAGCTTTGTCCAAGTCCACTAAACACGGATTAATTGAGAGGTGAAATTCATTTTGGAAATATTGCAAGCCACATCATCCTGGATGACGAGGTAAAACATTTTGCTCCTAACATGGTTTAGTTACTTTGAAAAAGACAATGTTAAGAAAAAAAAGCTACAGACAGACAGACAGACAGAAAAGGCATTTATCTAATTAAAGATGAAGAGATAAAAATTCCTTTGTTGTTACTGTACACCAAGATAAAAGAAATGGTTCTCTAACATAAATTTTGTTATAAAATAGAAAAAAAATAAATACACACAAGAAACTGCACACATTCCCAAACTCTCACACTCCAACATGCACCATCAGCATTAAGTGTATTTAAAATAAAACTGCAGATTGCACTGAAATATTGAATATTCCACATTAATTAAACAGTGTGGTTAATCCACATCAGTCCTTGTGATTTCAGGCCTGTGTTCAGTCTGGTGATGGCTTTTGGGTTGAAACTGGGTGGTTCTGGTTTTGATGGCCCAGTAACGCCTCTTTGAGGGGAGGGGTTGAAACGCACGGTGGGCTGGGTGGGAATTGTCCTGTTGTATAGTTTTTGTTTTCTGGCGGCAGCGGGAAGTAAAACTGTCCTCAAGGGCAGGTAGGTGTGTTAATAATATTTTGTGCTGTTTTGACCTTCTTGCTGGTGTACCGCACAAGAACACCATAAGTCAGGACACTGTCGACAGAGCGGTGATAAAAGGACCGCAGCAGGTGCCATTGACGATTTATCTTCGTCAGGACTCTCAGGGTGTAAAGATGCTGCTGTGCCTTTTTCATCAGGCAGTCTGTGTTGTGGGTCCATGTGAGGTGCTGTGAGTTGTGTGAGCCCAGGAACTTGAACGTTGCCACTCCCTTACCCCATTTATTCCCAGGGACAGGAGATGATCATTCTTTCTCCTGAAATCAATAATCCTCTCCTTGGTTTTCCTTGTGTTTAGGGCCAGATTGCTCATGGCACACCAGTCTGTCGTCTCTGAACTTTTTCCCTGTAGCTTCTCTTATCACCTGCACCAATGAGATCCACCACTGTCGTGTCATTGGGGAATTTTATGATGATGCTGGTATTGAAGACAGGTGTACATGTGTACAGGGAAGTACAGGAAAAGGCTTAAGACACAGCCTTGTGGGACTCCAGTGCTTAGAGAGAGAGAGAGATGGGGGCTCGTCCTCATTAAATATACAATAAGGCTTAGAAATTCATTCAGTTCTGTCATTATTAACATTTATTACAGTATCCAACGTTTTGTGGGGAAAACAGTTGTAGTTAGTCACCAACAGATCTCATACTGGTTTTTGTATTAAGCACTGAGTCGCTTCAGTCAAATGATCTGAGGTGTCTTTCAACCTGAAATACACGTGCTTATGAAAATGTGCTCCCTCATAAATTATTTAAAGCAGCTTCAGAGCTGAGCAGCCTTTCTGTTTACAAAGCCCAATTCCAATGAAGTTGAGACGTTGTGTTAAACGTAAATAAAAACAGAATACAATGATCTGCAAAACCTTTTCAACCTATATTCAATTGAATACACTACAAAGACAAGATATTTAATGTTCAAACTGAAAAACTTTGTTATTATTTTGCAAATATTAGCTCATTTGGAATTTGCTGCCTGCAACATGTTCCAAAAAAGCTGGGACA
>JAOXYM010000013.1:11911621-11933420 GCA_028567055.1 Leptatherina wallacei
CTGATGGCCCTGGGTAGGAAGGAGTTCCTGAGTCTGTTGGTAGAGCAGCTCAGAGACAGCAGCCTGCTGCTGAAAGACCTCCTCTGTGCCTTGATGGTGGCATGCAGAGGGTGGCTGACATCATCTATGATGTTCAGCAGTTTGTCCTACGTTGTCCTCTCTGCAACCTCCACCACAGACTCCAGCTCCATCCCCACCACAGAGCCAGCACCCCTGATCACTCTGTCCAGTCTGTTGGTGTCTCTCTTTCTGGTGCTTCCTCGCCAGCACACCACAGCATAAAAAAGAGCGCTGACAACCACAGACTGGTGGAAGATCTGCAGCAGTTTTCTGCTCAGGAAATACAACCTGCTCTGCCCCCTCCTGTAAAGATGGTCACAGTTCATCGACCAGTCCAGTTTGTCCTCCAGCTGCAGACCAAGGTACTTATAGGACGACACCACCTCCACCTCCTGACCCTCTATGAGGACACCACCTCCACCTCCTGACCCTCTATGAGGACAGGCTGTCTTGGCAGTCTTGTCCTGTGGAAGTCCAGTACCATCTCCTTGGTCTTAGAAGTGTTGATGTACAGCTGGTTCTGGAGACACCACAACACAAAGTCCTTTACTAGATTCCTATATTCCCCCCTCCCTCTCCTCCCTAATGCAGCCAACAATCGCTGTGTCATCCAAGAACTTCTGGACGCAACATAGTTCAGAGTTGTGCTGGAAGTCTGTCTTCCAGTGGGTGGGAACAACACCCAAATGCAGGCTCAGGTTGTAGATGTGTTGGAGCGACTCTCCAAGCTCAGCATCACAGGCTTTAAGCAGCTTTGGTGACACCCTGTCAGGCCCAGCTGCTGGGACAGAGTCCCTTCAGTTCTCTGCAGACCTCCTCAGCAGAGATGGTGGTGGTGGTGGGGTGGGGGGGTCAAGCACCATGTCGTTTGGGGGGAAAGAATGAAGATGGGTGGGGGAAGGCAGAGGGGCTTGGGGGGCTTGGGGGCAGCATGGAGTCAAACCAGTTGAAAAAGGTGTTGAACTCGTTGGCTTTCTCCCTGCCCCCCTCTGCTGCACAGCTGGTGGTCTGGTTACAGTCTGTGATGGTTTTCAGGTCATTCAAGACTTCCTGCATGTTGTTCTGCTGAAGCTTCTTCTCCAGCTTGGTCCTGTACAGCTCCTTTGCCTCCCTCAGAATGAGCCGGAGCTCCCTCTGGGTGGTCATCTCCATCTTGTCCTTGTTCTTAAAGGCCCTCTTCTTCCTGTTCAGAACATCCTTCACTTTGCTAGTGATCCACGGTTTGTTGCAACGAACAGTTCTGACCGTAACCACCATGTCCATGCAAAAGTTGATGTAGTCTGTCATACACTCAGTTACACTGTTGATGTCCTCATCCTCATGCGAGCTCAGCAGTACACTCCAGTCAGTAGTTTCAAAGCATCATCTGAGGGTCTCCTCAGCTTCCGGGGACCACATCTTGAAGGATCTGGTGTTGGGGGGCTGCCTTTTCAGCAAAGGTGTGTACTGAGGCTGCAGGAACACTAAGTTGTGATCAGACTTGCCGAGGGGAGGGAAGGGGTTGGCTGTGTATGCATCTTTGACATTTGCATACAGCAGATCAATAGTCCAGTTTTTCCTGGTCGGGCAGTCCACAAACTGATGGAAGGCAGTGAGAGTTTTATCCAATTATCCAGGATTACACGATTAAAGTCCCTAGAAATGAGAATAAATGCCTCTGGGTTCTGAGTCTGTAATCTGAGTCAGAGTCTGATGGTTGAGTGGATAGACTCACAAACTGCCTCCTCATTGGCCCTTGGAGGAATGTAAACACACACCACTATCACGTGTGTAAACTCTCTTGGGAGATAATATGGTCTCAGGCTAACAGTACGAGATCACAGCAGCAAAGGGTCGTTTTAACCGTTACATGACCAGGACTGCACTATCTGTTGTTTACGTACAGTATAAGACCTCCACCTTTACTTTTCCTGCGTGCCTTCATGTCCCTGTCGGCTCTCAAAGCGGTGAAACTCGGTAGCTCCACATTAACATCCGGCGTGAAGCTGGTAAACCACATCTCAGTCAAGACACATAAGCTGCTCTCTCTGTGGCTCCTAATGGTCTTGATCAGCGGCGACAGTTTTTCCATCTTGTTCGCCAACGAGTTGACGTTGCCCATCAGTACCGAGGGAATTGAGGGTTGAAATCTCAGCCTGATGTTGTGTGGTAGCCGAGTTTTTAATTAAGCTCCAACTTGGCAACCTCGGTACGCCCTCTTCAACTCTGGTGGAATAATGTGATGGATCCCGGCGTGAGCGTTTCCCCTGAGGGTCAAAATATCTTCCCTTGAGTAAACAAGAGGGATCCGAGTCGTAATGTGATTATCCATAGTAAAAAGATAACTAACAAGGATAGAAATAAATGAATGAATTGACAATGTTGGTACAAAACCAACAAAACAGAAACAGGTTAAAAAAAAACACTCAATAAACACAGAGCTACTACTGAAGGGCTGCCTGCTCGCTTCAGGCACCATGGCAACAATCTTACTGTCTAATGTTATTTCGCCAATTTACAATTTAGCGAAGTAAAAAGACAGAAAACACATGAAACTTGAAGAGAACCTCATCTTCTAGATGCTGTGTGGAGTGGATGCTTCAAAGTTTCACCTATTCTGCAGCTGTCTCCTTACCGTGTGTTTGTATTATTGGATCTGTACTGTCAATGTAGTTTGCTAGCTGTTAGCTAGCTGTTGAGACCATGTGTTGCTGTCTAACCAATAAGAGAGCTGGAATACCAGTGGAGCACAACTTGAAGTGGCTGTGATTGGTTGAACTTTGTTTTCAGTGTGTTCAGGGCCCAGAAGAGTCATGGAATAGTTAAATGGAGAGAGTAAACCATTTAGGAAACGCATTTGGAAAAAGGATTTGAAAATGCAAGGGGGAAAAGAAAATGGAAAGGGAATTACTTTTTTAAATGTATGATATGGAAATGTATTTCTAACCAAATTTATTAACTGTGTCATTTAATTCTGCTTTTAGAAAAAGGATTTGAAAATGCATTTTCAAATCACAGGATTTATTAATGAATACAAAATTAAATTCCTCTTTAATAATTCCATTTCAAATGTGCAATTACAAAATGTTTTGGAAATTTGATTTCTTTTTATATTAATAATTGTTAAATTAGAAATTATATCTAGTAATCTATATTTATATTTCACAATTAATTAATCATCATGAAAATGCTGTATTGCTTTTTCGATGACTCTCCTGGTCCTCCATACATCCCATGGAAAATCAGGAAATGGCCATGTGACAGAAAATTATGTTTTCATGCTGATGAAGACGGTTTGTTTGTTTAGTTTTCTCGTGCCATATAGAGCAGTTCAGTCACAAATACAGAATTATATCAATGGGAAAGTGCATTTCACATTTAGCTGAAACTTGGTTCTGACTCATGATCATTGTTGACATTTTTTCTGTTCATACAGCGTGATTACACTTAGATATGAAGTATACTACTTTCAGCAATGTAATCACTGATAACTGATAACTATATATGCAGAGATCTACAGTATTATATGTTAGAGATATTTTGTTGTGCGCTATAACTAATGTGACAGAGAGATATTTCTGTATGTGAATTTTGCACTTACATGTATGGTTGTGTCGTTGATTAAACGGTCGTCAACGCTCGAAGTCAGAAGGTCACGTGTTTCGGCTCCCGGGAGTCACTCGTGACCAGCCACTCCATCGTTTCGACTGTCTCGCGGACCAGTGGGTTAACTTTAAATAACATGTGAAGACGTCCTTAAGTTTTAACAGAGCTTCGTTTATTATACATCTTTAGTTACACAGATCTGGACGTGCAGCTTTATCGGAGCAGAAAGGGCTCCTGGCCCCTGCAAGGTCGTTATTTTATATCTTCTCCTGTGCACACGCTTCTCATTTGTTTCATTACTACATGCACGCGTATCACACATTCCCTAAGAATGTGTGTGTGTGCGTTCATGATCTCATGTTTTCCCCTCTGTTCCCCATCAATCTTCCCGACCTATCACAAGATTGGTTGTTTATTAATAGTTAATTGGCAGGCCACACTGTTCTGTTCTCGCTGTGTTGCTGGTCTTTAAAGGTTCGACTAAGGTCAGTTTTATGTGTTAGAAACTGTTTTCCTTTCTTTTATGCCTAAATTCTCAACAGTTGTTTATGTATTTTTATTCTGACCGTTATATGTATAAATGCATCCGTGCAATAATTTCCTCATCACTCCATTCCATTTCCTTTTCTTTTACTTCTGTGAAACTCTTTGATTACCTTGCATTATCTTTTTGTTTGAAAAGAGGATGCATTTTAATAAAATCTTATTTTTATAAATTCATTCTTTATACCAGGTTGCATAGTAGTGTGATTAGCACCATCACCTCACAACAAAATTGGGTCCCCTGGCTCTCGCCCACAGTCCAAAAACATCCATGTTAGGCTAAGTGGTGTTTTGAAACTCTCCTAAGGAAACTCCCTAGGAATGAATGTGAGCGTGAGTGGTTGTTTTTCTCTGATAGCCACTGGGATTGGCCCCAGCCCCTTGCATCATACATTGGAATAAACAAGTGTAGACAGTGGGTGGATTATTTGGAGATCTGTTAATCTACAATTTATTGTCACAGAAATTTGGATAAAGGGTGCCCATACTTTTGCATGTCACTGTAAATATTTAAATCCTTTACATCAGGTTGCAGAAGAGTGTCTACATTTTTCTTTTATGGACTAAAGGAAAAAAATCTGTTAAGTTTTTTTCTTTCTTCCTTACACTTTATTAATCACAGTTTTTCAGTAGTAATTTTGAACAGCTCGAATTGTAAAAACACACATACAGCTTTTAAATGTTCAGCAACAGGCACAGATAGCATCAGGAAACTGCTTTGGTTTGCTGTTGTTCACAGGCCTTTTTACCTTTGTGAGCCACTTGTTCATGAACGCTGCCCAAAGCATCTTCCAGTGTTCTTTGACTCATTGATGTAATCATTTGGACATTAGATTTTTTAAGGCCAGATTATCACATTTTTGTAAATACATCCATCACTAACGGTAATCTACAAAACTAACAAAAGTTGCCTCTTGAACAGACTGAATTGGTCATAAAATTAATTTCTCACATCGATAAGACAACCTGCTTATTTCTTGTCTCATCACAAACATACTTTTTTTCTTACACAGGGCTAAAACAAATCACAACATATTACAATATGAACGTCTGAACACATTAGCTTACATAGTTGGAAACATCAACAAACGGTTGTCACACTACTACATACAGTGTCACCTCGGGTCAAATGGGTGAGTCATAATATTGCACGAAATGAGACCATCAGGACAAGAAATTACAGTTGTTTCCCTCAGAAGTTAACAGCTTTTCTTCTGCAGACTCGGTATCATAATTCCTTCATTTGATCTATCATTGAAGGTTGCAACAACAGTAATTTGAGAGATTACGTCTCTAAAGACGTAAACTGACAGGTTTGCATTATGTGACGCTCAGCTGGTGAAGTAATAAAAATTTTTTAAAGGCATTATGGGGGTCTTGTTTTCACCTTTTGAAAAAAGTGGTGTGATACTTGGTTAAGATTCCATTTACTTTTAGCTGTAAGTAGTGCACATGTATTTCTGACCTGAGAGCGGCAACTTGAAATTAAGCTGCAGCATCAACAATCAACCCGGATTTTTGTTACCTGAAAGGGCTTGGAGATATATTTACAGGAAGTAGTGTAATTATTTGTTGTGTAAAATTAATCTCTTTTGGTCCATATTAGATTACACATGTCAAAATATTTATATAATATTATGTTTGCATACATGTACTATATTCAAGTGAACTTGATGATACTCTAGCACCTTCTGGACTTTTATCAAGCTCCAAGCAAATTTATTAATAAATATTTCAGATTTTGGTTTATATTGATCCTGCCTTTAAACTCTACTGCAGCTGAGTAGTCTGCTTTATTGACTACATTGTAAGTTAGAAATATGTTAAATTGAGTACAATGAACCTGCTGAAGCCTGGAAGCTGCACGTCCACATGAAACACAATCATTCTTGTCAGCAAATGACTTTGTGATTTTTCTAAACCTGAAACAAAACTGACCCATCTGCTGATCTGATCACAGCATTCTTCATTTAACTACAGTCTATCCGTCAGGTTCTTGAGGGATGTCAAAGGGAAGGAGTTCTATGTGTTCGGATCAATGAATGAAGGTAACCCAGGTTCATTCACACAAAAATGCTAAACAGGGGGAACTCTGACTGGTCAGGCTGCAGGAGGTCGACCAGGAAGCAAACTGTTCCTGACAGGCCTTCAAACAGACTGTAGACGCTGGTGACCGAGAGCGAACCAGCCTTAAACTCTTCGGTGAAGATGAACTCTGCAAACCTGTGGGAAAAAGGAAAATAAAGAGGTGTGTGAGTGGATGTGTAAATAAATGGATTACTCCTGAATCTTAAACTAAGGCAGGTTTTACATTTTAATCTTAAGAAGGTATGTGAATCTCCATAAGGACATCTGATACACATATGATTTCCACTTTGGTATGGCATATTTTTGAGATTTTTGTAGCTTATTTCAGTTACTATCATGTAAGAGCTGTGGTAGATCCTGGACATGTCACCAGTCTGAGAAAGAAACAACAAACCAGAAGTTGATAACCTTTCATAGTCTCTGTAGCTCCCTGTTTAGTGTCTGACAACTGAAACTGGGAGTGTAAATGTGCTGACTGAATGCAATACAATGAAAACTGAATGAATTTATCAAACTAACTCTTGGCAAAAAAATATACATTCCTAATAGACTTGAAATAGTTGTATGCATTACTGCATCCGTGTCTCCACTGTGCATGTGTCATTTTGAACATGCACAGTCTCTTACTGTGTATGCAATCATTCTGGAGCTTGGATGCTTTTTCAGCATGTTGGTGTATGAATGGGTGAGGTAGCTATTTTTGAATATGAACTGATGCGATTGGGGAAGAGTTCTTGTTTGTAAGAGTAAGTGTGCATTACTCCTTAATTATGCTGCTTTTCAACATCAAAGTCTTATCTTTAAAGAAAATCTATGCCTAAGAGTATGTGGGATATGTAATCATGGGACTACATTTGTAGAAATACTAAGGAGTCATGGTTGCTCAGGTCTTGGAGCAATCTTTGTCTGATTCTGATATTTGGATGAAGTGTGTTTACACTTGTATGATTGCACTTCTCATCAACCGCAACTAATTTCTTATATTTTGCACTCACAACCACACTAACCATCCTGTTTTACTGCCAGGTTTTATCACCAACAACCAGTTATGTTTTCAATTAGAATACCAGTCCAAAGTTTGGACACACTTGACTGACACTGTACCTGTGGGTGGTATTGCGCTTGGTGTTAATATAGGTGTTTGTTTGTTTGTTTGTTTGTTTGTTTTTTAAATATGCTCTATCCCTGCCAAATAAACAAGCAAAGCAGAGTGGAGTAAAGTAAACCTAAATATAATCTTAACCAGCCACAGCAGACCTCGACCCAGATATCTGTTATCTGCGCACTGGGAAGCTTCGAAGCATTGAGTGTTTCCCTCCAGATGCCACTCATTTAGATCAGAGCCAGGAAATCCCCAGATTGGTAAAATCAGATTTAAGAAAATACCATGGGGTTTTTAAAGTTGAATTAAACAGACTTAGAAAACCTCTGAATTGCACTAGAAGAGCAGTATCTGAGTAACAATCCCATATTTCCCTCCCTGAAAGTGAAACCAACCTGTAAGCCCTACACGTAGCTTGCAGATCTATGTCAGAAAAACTAATGCAGCATAGACTCAGTGTGGCTTCCCTTTTTGTCTGTCTTTTTTTTTTCATTATACTTACCTGCAAGGCTGACATTGATTTTCTTTTGGACAAAGAAAACACAATTATGTGTCAGAAAAACATAACTAGATGTATTCAGAACAAGATATCGCATGTTTTTCTGTCATGTGAAGAAAACCATCATTCAGACCATCATGTCGGGAGATCAAACTTACTGTTTTAAAATAAATATTTTGGTGCTTTGCCATATATCTTGAATTACATAAGATTCGTTGCTTGCAGACTTGATTCTGGTGTGAAACAGGAAGGATAATTTCTTGCCTTTGTGCACGGTAGATGTATTTTGAGTTGCCTGTGAGCCGATAAAGCAAGAGGAAGACATAAGCGCTGCCCGCAACTCCATGACAAATCCCAGGTCCTTTCTTCAGCAAACCTTTCTGCCACACGAGCTCTCCGCTGCGGATACAAGTATCCAGATACTGAGGCTTCTTATTGATCAGATAGGCTTTTGCAAAGAGATAAGCCACACCTGCACAAGAGGATGGAGACATCATTGTAACACGAAATCGTATCAGCACATGAATGCAATAATGTGCATCAACAGTGAACATACCTGGGGCTCCATGACACCAGTGCACCAGTTCATTCTCTCTCTCAATGATGGCCCCCAGCTCTGCAGGCCAGTTACAGTTTTGCTCCTGATTCATGAGGAAATCAACGCTCTGCCACACCAGGTCCTTCTCCACTCCGCTGAGCATATCCTGGTAGCTCAGCAATATCTGCAGCACTGATGACAGGCCATGGGCTGCACCTGACAGGAGGGAGAACGAAGGGAGTCAAACCTGCACCCACCATGCCAAGCATGCAGGGAAACACCAAACAGACCAAACCCAAAAGGTACAAGCATGAACATTCACAGAAGACTAAGATTTGCTTCTCTTTATTTTAGCATTTACATTCTGAGGGAGCTCAGGTTTACAGTTTTGACTGAGAAAGTCTTGTTATTTTATTAAGTTAGAGACTGCTCAAATATTTGAGTTCATCAAGCAATTCCACAAACATTAAAAACTTCTTCATATCATTAAAAAGCATGCAACCCAGTATAAAGCTGGTCTGATTTACAAGCTGAACTAAGACTGTCAGCTGTAGTGTGTGATCAAAACATCACTGGATCTATCAATAAATGTGAAGTAATTAGACTTAAAATGAATGAATGAATTATACTTTATTGATCCCCGAGGAGAAATTGCATTAAAACTGTGCAGCTTTATGGTTTAGTGTGGCATCTTTAAGATCTCTAAGGCTTAGCATTCAGGAGATGCAGTGGCATACAAATGTTTGCAGCAAACCAGTCAAAATTCCTGTTGAATAGTTAAGCGAGGTGAAGATTAACTAATCTCCAAAAGGCAAGAAGCTAGAGGAGGAAATATTTTTTGAATTGCACTTTTGTAGAATCAAAGAAAAAAAGCAAAGAAAAAAATCCCCTTGCTAAAGTTTGAAAAATACTGCAAGGAAAACTTTGGAGTGGTGGTTCATTGTTCTACAGCAACCTGCAAAACTTCAGCATCTTCACCTCAAAGTTCAGGGTTAGAAGTTTACAGAGAAAAGAATGGGGGGGGGGGTGGATGAATCCCTGCAACTGTATGTCTGCTGTGATACTTGGTCAAAGGGGGTGTTACAAAGTACTAAGCAAACTTTTGCTTCTAGCACTTTTCTTTTTCCGTAAAACTTTAAAAGATTATATTAAAAAGTAATCCTGCTCAAAATACATAAAAAGAAAAGTGCTAAATTTTACATTATGTCATTTGGGATTCATTACATCAACTTTTACTGACCGATTTATTTGCCTCCCACTGTAATGATGAAAACCTTTGTGATCTTGAAGCAACATCTTAAGAGAAAATCCTTGCAATTCTGCAGAACTATTCATGATGCTCAAGGCGCACTGTTTTTTTTTTTTTTTACATCCAATGCCAATGTTTTCAAAACATTTATTTAATACATGATATGCACATCAGTGCCGTTTAAGGAGAGATCACTGATTCATATATAAAGGTCTGAAAACAAAAAAAATCTGTCACAATCAAAACAAAACAAGAAAACTAAACAAGACAATTTAACTTAAATCCTTGTATTTTCCATTAAAAAGCTTGCAGAGTGCTAACAGACTTCAAATTTAAACTTTCCAGTCAAAACAGCAGCTAATCAGCCTTCCTAAAAAGGCCAGCCATCTGTGATTGGTCAGTTACATTAACCTGATCAGGCTCCACCCATTACATCATATCTGCCCTGCTGCCAGTTAAAATTCAAAGCAATTTTTAATTGGATGAGAAAATGAGTATGTTGTATATGCCCTAAATGTAAGATTACCTCTAGGGGGGTTGGATGGGTGATCTGACCGTCAAACTTTGAAAGCAAAATTTGCCCTATAAAAAGCACTGTTTTTCTTGCTCTAACATTAACATTGGATGTAAATCTTAACATATAAATCTAGATGTAATTAATTCAGAACTTGGGCTGAGTCCCTGTAAACACTACTGAAAGCATGCAGGGAAACCATAGCTCTCATATCAGCCACCGTCTGTAATTTCCCTTAGGAACACTCATGTCGAGCTAATCACCTGAGTGTGCAAATCTTTCATCTTTCAGGACAGGCAAACCGTAACGCATGCAGAGCCTTAAACAGGTGTGTTCATTAAACATTTACATGTCTCAGAGTGTCATCTATTCTTACTCCTTCATCACCCACAGTGTTTCATCCATGCAAAGGTGGACATCAGGGCTATGCTTACTATGAACTCTCTGTTGGTCTGAAAGTTATTGAGGATCTCCAACCCTCATGGCTCTGTTCGTCCGATGCAATCAAGGAAAGGAAAGTTAGCTTTGGACATGTTAACACACAGTTCTGTTGTTACAGAAGTCCTTTCTGTAGTCAGAGCACTGCAACATTAACAGATAGATAGATAAATACTTTATTGATCCCAAGGGAAATGGTAAATTATAGTAATTCATACATAAAATTACAACTTGATAACAAGGACAGACTTTTTACAAAGGGATCTATCTACAGGAGTTACTGAACTTTACATGAAGCTGATGCTCTTACCAATGTACTCTGTTCCATAGTATGAATACATCAGGGGGAAAGGCTTTCTCTTCTTCCTGGCATACTGTTTTCCTGACTCAATGATGGCCTGGCAAATAGCTTTAATTTGATCTTTGCTCAGGATCTGCAAAACAGAGGGCACACTGAGGTTATATGTAATGCAGTGATTAATAAAGATTAAAAAAGAGGCTGCTAAATGTCACAGAGTAATATGCCATTAAAGGCTGTGCAACACCTATGTAGACCCCCCTTCAGAATTAAATTAATTTATGCTGCAAAACACTGAAAAAAACATTCTGACCTTCTGAGGTATGCTATCATTCATAAAATGAACACTTTAAGACTTCTTGTGGCTTCTATATGAGTACAGGCAAAGTCATGATTTGTATTCAATCATAATGGGTTAACAATAGTTAGATCCCCATTCATGTACTGTATGTGAGGGAATCGCTGAAAAGAGAAAGCAAAGTTCTGAACAGTTAATAAATGTTCCACATTTCTTTCAGCTAAGACAAGTAAAAAAGTAAACAATTTTAAAAAAGGTTGATAATACTAAGTCAGAGACAATGAGCTCATAGTTGTAGCTATCACAGTTGTAAAAAGAGTGCTAATCAGTCTAAATAGTTTAAATCCCCTGTGTGTATGTAATATGGGGGTGATTTTTTTTTTTAATGAGATGGTCATTATAAATTATTATAGCTAAACTGAACTGCTTGTCTTTACATATTTAAAGTCGGGCCAGTCTGTCAGTCTGCAAGTAGATGGAAGTTTATTTTCAGGACAGCTTCTATCATTTCAAGGTGCGCCGTTGTCATCGTGTTGAGCTCACCTCTATGGCCAGCTTCTGTTTTAGGACCAGGGCGGCACACAGGTACCCAGCCCGCCCCACAAACAGCTCGTCTGAACCGCACTCCAGAAAATTGATGGGCACACACACCTCCCACAGGTTACGAAACTTCGTCAGTGGTTTTACGAAATCTGCCAAACCCATGGATTTGTATATCATAGCGGCCACCGCGTAGATGCCCGCCCCGCCGAGCAGGAAGGCGGTGCGCGTGTTTTTGTCCGGCTCCGCATCCACATATCGAACCGACACGTCGATGATCTGCTTGGCCGTCTTCAAGTAGACTTCCCGGTGCTCGGAGAAAAACTGGCACTCGCTGACATAATACAGCATATAAGCCACTCCGGCCGGACCATCGTACAGCCCTCCGTCGCAGTCGGTGGGAACCTTTTTGAGGATTTTATTTACGGTGGCAACGATGGCAGGAACGATGGCCTCGGAGCTCTGTCCTTGGAGCAGCGCGCCTCTGTACTCTGAGAAGCGGTTAGAAAAGCAGCGGGTGTTTTCCATCACCAGGTACAGGGAGGTCAGAAACAGCACACCGTACAGGGCCACGCTAATAGTGCAAATCTGTGATCGCTGCTCAAGGTATGCAGGGATGAGAGGGGAGAAACACTTTGATTGCTCGTCTAACTTCATCAACCCGGTGCTGATTGGATGGGAGCAGTGATGGATCAGGCGCATATTGGCTGACATGACTGGTATAGCTTGTCAGCCTGCAGGACCTACACCAAGACCGAGAAAAACTGGGGTAGCCTATAGCTGGATTTGATTCATTTTCTTTGTCGACGTGTGTCTCAAATGTATCTATTTATTGCTTAATTTCCTTAGTATTTTACCTGTGAAGTTCTTTACAAATACAGATCAGCAACTTTTTATTTGTGATTTTTTTTCTTCACTGGTAAGCAATAGGCATGATAAGCATCTTTACAGCCAATAACAAGTTATTTTCTTTTATGTATGCATAGATAGGCTATGTCTAATGAAGTGTCCAAAGTCCTGAAATCCTCCCACGTGGGTTGTGAACAAACAGGTTTATTATGTAGGAGAACCAAAAGGCTTATTCCATGAAAGCCTGATTTGTCTAATTCAGAAAACCACACTAAAACCAAACAATGATTTGTGACAGACAATAAAGTCAAATAGCTTGCTGAAGTCCCTCCAGCCAACAGCTTCATCTGGATTGCCCCAGTTTCTGATTTCATTGGCTCTTCACAGGGTTAGAAAATTAGCTGTACAGCCCTACTTAAAAGGGAATTGTTCCTCCACTGATCTACAGCCTGATCTTTCTTTCTGAGACTGTTGCTTTCTGCATATTCAAAGCAGAAATACCCAGCCACTGGTGGCTGATTTAGCTCATCATATGTCTTATAACACATAAACATCTTAAAGACATGTTTCCAACATTCATAGAATTATTTTAACAAAGGGATACTTTATAATAAATATAAACATTATCTTGAAATATTTTACTAAATATTCATCCTGCCTATATTAATCATGTGGCCAATAGCCTACGGTTTTTCAAAGCTAGATTTCACAACTTTTTTGCACAATTTAAAATCTAAGCAAGATTCTTACATGATATATAGTTTATATTTATTGAGGACAATAAAATGTGTAAATAACTATTCCAACACTGCTAATTACTCATTCAAACTAAACACACTTGAAACAAAGATTGACTTCTGTACTGATGGAGATAATGCTAGCTTTGGTTTATATGGCAGCAGAATTAACTGTAACAAGCATGAACGATGTGTGTGTGTTTTTTCAATGTTTATCTCTTGCATCACACATCAAACACTTCTTCGGATGGTACAGATGTTGACTTGTCATTTCATCATTTTAACCACAAGGGGGCGCCAGAGACCAATGAACTCAACCGGCTGCTGTCCATAGTTCTGAAAGAGCTGCAGCTGGTTTGTTGTAGCAGAGGAAGTGGATGGATTACTCAAAAGGCCCAAGGAGGGTTATTAGAGGTTATTAGAGCCATATTTATTGTCAGATAACTACAAAAAGAGACACAGAGCAACCACAGACCCAAAGTGACTTTAAAGAGTCAATATAAAAATGGTTCACAAAATGATTTCAAACAAATAAGACAATGAAATAACAAAAAAGGTTAAGAATAGATTTCAAGGAAAACAGTCCAATTTCAAAAAGTAAAATCAACCATGAAATGTCTAATAAAACACACAAATAGTGCAAGAGTGGCCGAAACAACCACACTGGTTGACCTTCAACAACTCCTGATTGAGGAATGCAATGCCAACCCACAACCAAATCTGGCCCAGCTGGTGACCAGCATGAGGAGGACGTAGCATGCTGTTGTGGCTGTGTATGGATCTTTCACTCGGAAATAAAGTCCATGGCAGCGTCGAATAATTTAAGTGTAAAAATAGCCAAAATGTGTTTTACGGGAACGTGCAATCATCCAACCAGCAAGAAACTCAAAACAACAGGAAAGACCAAAAGGAGCAAATTATAGGGGAATTTAGCACATTATTGGACCCACATGCTTAGCCAAGCTGCTAATTCTGCAGATCTTTACAAGTTATACCTTGTTGTAAATGTGACTAATCAGGCTTTTCAGGGATTTATGGTACAAGACCTGTTGGTATTATTATCCACCAAATACAATTTTTCTTACTTTTCATGCTAAGTTTTATACCAACATAAACTTTGAAATAACTTATTTTTCAATGTTTAAAAAAGTGCTTTAAAGTCCCATTTTCTTCAAGAGCACTACAAATTACATTTAATAACCAACTTCCTATTGATTGAATCAACCTAATCATCATTATATTGCTCTAAGTTTTTTTTTGACAGTAAGGGAAATGAGTTGTGGAATGCAAACTATGATACATCTTTAAGTGTCTGATGTTCTCGTTTATTTGCACTTTGGAATAAACAGTTCATGTATAAACAGTTTACATTTAGCTAGCATCAAATATTCTGAGTCATTACATATGATAGATACAACTTATGTTCAATGCAGCTTTATCCCTCTGTGTGCCATTTCCAAGATGATCCGAGTAGTTATCTGACGTGAAATTGTGAAGGCAAGAGATGCTTTGAACATATTGATTTGAAACCAGCTTTTCCCTTTTTTTTCCACATTTGAAAAGACAGAGATAAGAGAAAGAAAGAGAGAGAGAAAGAGAGAGAGAATATCAGGGTGATATGAAGCAAAGGTCATTTTATGAATATTTATCTAGTTCAAATTTTCATTACTAAATACAGTTTCTCTAAACTGAAGCAAAGTGCTTTGGAGAAAGCCAAATCTATGCTAAGTATTTATCTGGAAACTGCAAATGGGTGAGAGGACGATGGCAGAAGTGGTTTCAGCTACACTCAGAGCTCCAGTTCTAGTCATAACTGGGAAATAGTGGGCGGTGGAATCAGCATCCTTGAATGTGTTCCTGTATGTGAGTTCAGATAAAAAAAAGTCTGGTTCAAGTGCAAGTAAGTGTTTCCCTTTGAAGGCTATTTTTCCCTCACATTCACATTCTGTAAAAGAGTGAAATGTTATTGAGGATTACCAATACTGTCGTTATTTTGCTCTTTGAAAATCAGTGGGCAATTTTGAGTAAAGTTCTCAGATGCAGAGAACTGAAGAGTCGAGAAAATAAAATGGTTCCAGTCATGCTCTGAGAAGCACATTTTCACTGGTCTTATCTGCTGCACCCATACCAGATAACCCAATTTGCATTTATATGAGAAAAAGATTTGGGACTGAACTGGTCCCCATGTGATGCCACAATAATGCCTCCAATGTGTGAGATACACAGGTCTTGAATCATGAGTGGGAGAAAAGTTGAGAGCAGACAAAAGGTGAACAGAAAGTTTAAATGGTCTTTTTTTTTTTTTTACCTCCATACTGAATAAAAGCAGCTCTTTTCCACTGAGCTGTGGATTATGAAGCAGCAGATTCAGCAGAAACATGAATTGATCATTTCAACAGCAGGAAATAAGTGGCCCAGATAAAGATTTATTCCCAATCAAATCTATATCTAAAAGAATCAGACATAAATAAGAAGATATTTCTGTTCACCTTCTTGTAAAGACATATTTGTTCTAGTGTTCAGGGTAAATATGTCATCTGAAGCAGAGCTGGAGCCATGAGGCTTCCAGTCTGACTTTGCGAAAATCCTGTGAAAATTTTCCACAGTGACAATCTGATCTGATGGGAAATGACAACGACTATTGGGCAGAATTTTATAAAAAAAAAAATTATTCATTGGATTTTGTTCAGAGGTTAAGCGCAAAGGCAAACATCCAGATGATGAATTTATTAATTTATAAGCAAATACATCCCAGACAAGCAGGGCCATGACAGAGACAAGGCAGTAAACATAACTCATCTTTGGAAATTTACATTTCCTGAGTTTGTTACTTCAAGCCTGCATGAACTGAATTACAGGTTCATTAATGAAACAGATAAATGTGCCATTGAATCCAACATATCAGTATCCCATTTTTTTCCTTTACTTTTTGCTCAAATATATAGTATCAAATAAAATATTGGTATAATTTCTTGAAACAAGCCAAAGTTCAACATGGAATACAATTATTGAACTATTTTCAATCAAATATATTTAATATTTTCCACACTTTACAGAGTTACAACTGAGTCATTATTATCACAACTGCTACTACTACCAATAATAATAATAATAATAATAATAATAATTATTATAAGCAGCTCAGGTCACAAACTGTAAATAAAGTAACACATAAGCTACACAGTAACTATAACACAATCGTTTTCAAAATCAGAAGCTCAAGAAACCAAAGATCTCATATTTAATAATGTTGTGCAACCAAAGTGCAAACTTATAACTAGTCTTTAAATAATAAGGCTGAATTGGGAAGATATGAGTTAAATTCCGTTTGAATGTCCCTGCATGACTGAATACATTTTGGTTGTAAATATAAAGTGAAACGTATGAAAGCTATAATGCTACTTACTGAACAAGGCCATTCCTCCAGTCTGCAGCTTCTTTAGGATTTTCCAGATCTTTGGCATAAATTACGTCAACTTCAAAATCTCATGAAAATGATCACCATGTTGTCCTGAAACATAAAGTTTGAACCCGCTCAGTCTCAGAGAATAATGCTTATTTCTTTTTAAAACAACTTTGAACGAGCTACTTTATGTTTGGTCAGATTTGTCCTTTCCACTTAATGTAGCTCCATCCTTTGAAGTGACGCACGGACGCGCCTGCACGAGGGCACATACTTTATAAAGGAGCCAGAAAACGCATCGGGGGGGACATTTGACTGACGACTTGTGTTCTCTACTTGTTGGCTGCTATGTCTCAGGAGGAACAGTTCATTTTAACCCCGGAGGAAAGCAGATTTGTATCCCTCAATGCCTCCAGAGGACTATGGGACCCCGCCGCGGAGCAGCATCAGTACAGCATCTGGCTCCCTGGCATCGGGATCGCAGCCGTTTATGGACTCATCATTGTCGTGGGTCTTGTCGGAAATGTAACTTTAATGAAGACGTGTCTATTTGTAAAGTCCATGCGCACGGTCCCTAACTTGTTCCTGTCCAGCCTGGCCCTAGGAGACGTGCTGCTGTTGGTGACCTGCGCCCCGGTGGACGCCAGCCGCTACCTGGTGGACGAGTGGCTGTTCGGCCGCGTTGGGTGCAAACTGATCCCGTTCATCCAGCTCACCTCGGTGGGAGTCTCCGTGTTCACTCTCACCGCGCTCTCCGCTGACAGGTACCTGTCACACAGTCAGGCTTTCAAGAACAGTTTTTACTTCTGGGTTTCTTTAATAAATAGGATTCAAATGTGACCGGAATTCCCAATAGATTAGTCTTATATGAGTTTTTTGTGAACTTCTGAGCCGACTCAGTACGCAGTTGAACTTTCTGTGAATTATCGTTCTGGAAACCAATGACTGCAAATGTATTTCTCTCATTATTTGGTCAAATTTGTGACAAATCATATTTTCATTTACAAAATGATTAAGAAATGCATCATTGGGAAATCTGAGTTTTCAGTCATGATAGTCAAACTGAACCACAGAGTTGAATGATTGGGAAACCAGCAATTAATATCCATATGCTACGATTCAATAAAAACTATTTTTTTTTCTTTAAAAATGTACTTCTGATGTGATTTTACCATCACAATTTAAGAAGGGGCCTAAATGTATCCAGCATGACCTCATTTTGTTAAAAAAAAGAACAATATGATTTAAAAGCTCTGTTTGTGTATTGGCTTAGGTTAACAATAACTAACTATTATTTCACTGTATGATAGTTACATTAATGCAACCTTAATAGCTAGTGCTACCCTCCTTATTACTTTTGCTACTTCTCTATCATATCTAAATAGTGGGCACAGCTTGTGCCTTAAAAAAATACTAAATTTGTTTAAGAGCAGTACAAGCCCACAGTCCAGCCTGATTTTTCTCTTTTAAAGAAAAGCTGTAATTCATGATGAGTAAGTGAAAACAGTTTGATACAAATTTTTATCAGTAATTTAATCTATAGACTAAAAAGTCAAGTTTTGTTGTCTGAAAGTATATGATTGTGTTGAAGAAAATCCAATATGTCACCTTATGATTATCAGAAAAGGAACCCAGAGAATTTGCATTTCTTTTTCAGACTGTTTCTAATATATATGCTTATTCCTTTTTAGGGATTTGTGAACACACAAAACAGTCCAAACTTCAGCTGGTTGCAACAATTCTTCGTTTTTTAAACCTCCAGATTTAACAAACTCTTGATGTCAACACACAGAGATGCTTTGCCAGTGACGAACAGAAAGCTTACAGCTTTTAATGGAGATAAATGTCTTGAAATGTGTCAGCAACTTTGATATCTGGTTGCTTCAGGGTTTAAGGCATTTATTGACTAAGGAGAAGCAACACTTTCCATTATACCTGAATAGCTACTTTACCACTATCTTATTAGTGGTTTTGGCATTTAACAGCAGTTCTGGGTTACACTCAACAAATTTAGATGCTTCCTGACATCCAGAGCCTGGTTTAATTTTCCTTGTTGTGTAACCCAGAGAGAGCGAGAGAGAGAGAGATGGATTTTCAGAGCCATATTTCTTTCTGTAGAGTTTGTTGGTGTGAGTTAAAATCAATGATGGGATGATGTTATATCTTTGTGCAACATAACAGAATGAATAAACCTTGGTGAGGTCTGCAGAGCTCATTTTTATCCAAAAAATATTTTTCCCTCCCTCAGGTACAAAGCGATTGTCAAGCCACTGGACATCCACAGGTCAAGTGCCACACTAAGCATCAGTTTACGTGCAGGGGTGATCTGGCTGCTCTCTGGGACTCTGGCTGTTCCTGAAGCTGTCTTCTCCGACCTTCACACCTTCACCACCAGCTACACCAATGAGACATTTGTGACCTGTGCACCATACCCCCATGCTGGGGAGCTGCATCCAAAGATCCACTCCACCGCCTCCTTCCTCATCTTTTACATCATCCCGCTCCTCATCATATCTGTTTACTACTGCTTCATCGCTCGCAGTCTTGTTCGGAGCTCTGCAGATATCCCTGCTGAAGGACACCTTCACCTCCAGAAACAGGTACGGCACTGAACTCCACTATTTGTATTGTTTACTTTTTTGCCTCTTTACGAATGCTTTCCCAGCTGGTCTCCGGGCCACCCTGCCCTGCGTGTCTCACGTGTTTGCCTCCAATCAGCTCTTTATTTGTAATTTATAGTAAATAAATCAATTTCTACCGCAGCCTGATAATATATTTATTTTAATTATGGTCAGGGAACATGTATACCATGGAGGACCAGGAAAGAGGAACATCTTAGTGAACCTGAACATGATCAAAATAAAGCAACAGATTGACTCAGCTCTTTTTTTCCTGACAAGATTCTTTCAAATTCGTGCTCACTCCCAGCAGCCATCCTAATTCTTCCCCTTGGTCCATCTTAACCCTACATTTAAAAAGGTAAGATACCCTAAAGTGGTCATCTTACCCTTCATTCAAAACTTTTGGATGGCTAGTTTACCTTTCCTCCTTGATCTTTATAAAAAAAGGCACCTACCTCTACAAAATAATAGGGCAAAGTGATGGGGCTGATGAGAGGTGATCTGTCTTAACCTATCAAACAAGACACATCCATATGACATCTTTGACATCCACCACTATACAGGACGTTAGTGGAATGTTAATGTCTGCACAGAGTTGTTGTTTTTTTTACTTTGCTGCATTGTTAATGAGATCCAGGCGTTCGTTTCTTTATTCAATAGGATCCTCATTAGTCATCACTTTATAGGAGCAATGGTTATTCTTCCTAGGGTCCGAGGACAACATACTATGCATAGAAAATAAGTAAAAACAATAACCTTGTATTATATGCAATAATCACATGGAAATATAAAACAACACGCCATTCCATTAATTTACCACGTCAGTAGGTACCAACCTATTTTATTTATGGACCCTTGAAGATCCCCTTCATGCAAATACTAAAAAGCCATGGACCCCTGCCTCACCCCATACTGAAACAATGATTGGTTTTATGCTTTCAAAATAAGATTCTCACCATAGGTCATGTATTCTGACTGAGTCCTGTCTTTGGTTAAAGCCAAAGTTAAATTAACAACATATAGCCTTATATTTCTTCTCAAAGTAGGGACAATGTGTGGACATTAATCACAATGGCTCTGAATGTTCAGAGCCTTGCGGATCCCTTGTGGTCTTTGGGAACCATTGGCATACACACTAAGCAAAAAAAATTACAAAAGTGTTGTTAGACATTGGGCTTTATTGATCCATCATTCATTATGGCCTTAAAGTTGGAATATTCCCGTTTGATTTAATCCATTTTAACCCAAGATCATTCTGGTCTTTTTTTATTTAGGTCTGTTGTACCGTATTCAGTTTTTCAGAGCAATGACAGCAGCATCTTAACAATCCTGGGATTGTAAGGAATCCACGGATAAAAATGTCCTGGTTGATCGCTGGGAAAAGGATAAAATATTGATACAAAGTCAAACTGTTTTTACCGCAACATCTCAGAATCAAATTACTGTCAGTAATAACTTTAATGAATTTAGGATATTAATTAATCTGTGTAGTCCCTAAATGAATCCGACTATGCTGCTGATATCAGCTCAAACTGTGTTAGTTCAGGTGTGCTGCTCACCTCTCTTCTGAAAGAAATCAGGAAGCAGCTGCTTCTCACTTTATTTTCTCTACCCTCTCCTTTCTTTTCTTTTTGGGTAGCCTGGTTTTTCTTTGCTTTTCATACTGCTCGTGTTCACTATCCTTCGACCTTATAGACAAAAACAAAGGTCTCTGTTTTTGTTAAGTATGTAACAAGCTTTCAGAACCCAACAAAAGCAACCACTACCAGCCTGTTTATACTGATCCAAATAGTCGTTTTTGCAGGCTGTTGGGTGGGTTTGATGATTTCGTGCACACATTGTAAATCTGTCTGTAGGTCCCAAAATATAGTCAGAACATGTACATATCATCTAAGTGGGCTATTACTGTTAGACCGGCTTCTCAAGGGTAGTAAACAAGAATACACGCCATATAGAGGCGGCTGGCTGTTACTACGCTCATGAGAGGGGGGGGGATTTTCACGGCAGGGGTGCTTTTTTTCGCTACAACACCTGTAGATAGAGGATACTACCATATGTAACTCAGTTGAAACCATATGGTTGAAACAGCTGTTCCAGGTGTGGACTAAACCATTGTGCACTGCTTTAAAGGGGTGAGAGGGACTTTGGAAACAATCCATAAATATTCAAAATGGAGAATTCAGAAGAAACTGTAACTTTTATTCCCATGAAACTGATTTTTTAAGATTTAAATATTAGTCTAGGATAACAGTTTTTTGTCCTTGTTACTGTTATATCAGCCTAACCCTTACTGCTGGATGGTTAACTCCTGAGATTATATGTCTGACGCCTTTCTAAATAAGATTTGGTTACACAACATTTTCCTCTTTTATAAGGATTTTTCTGAGTTTCAGTTGACATGATATCTATCCGGGAGTCACGAGACTCGTGATGGTGC
>JAOXYM010000013.1:11933520-11944593 GCA_028567055.1 Leptatherina wallacei
TTCCTCTTTTATAAGGATTTTTCTGAGTTTCAGTTGACATGATATCTATCCGGGAGTCACGAGACTCGTGATGGTGCCAAGATGGCGAAGGTAGGAACCTCCCAATGAGCTTCTTTTCAGCTCTTCAGAAACATACGGGTCACATGGTTTTAAGGTTCATCCAGATCTTTTACAGTCATTGGTTTAGCTGCACTGTGGGAAGACTAATATATATATTTTAAAATCAAATCAAATTTTAATTAAAGAGAACTTTTCATACATAAAAGAAGCACGGAGTCTTTTACATGATAAAAATCCTCATATATTAAAAACACAAGTCCTCACACAGGTATATTAAATATACTCCCACAGGGCTGCACTGGCTTGGCTAGACACTGACTTTGAAATTTCTAATGTTGAATGTCATCTCTGTAACAAAAGTGAGCCTGACACAGTAAATGGTGGACGTAACGGGTACCTTTTTTGTTTAGTGTTCAGTGTGCTCTTAATTCATTTTAAAATTAATAAAGTTATGCAAGAACACAAGTTTTTCTTTTATGAAGTCTCTAATGCCAACTCTTGTTAATCAGGTTCAACAAGTGTTGCAGAATAAAAACAATGGTGGCTGAAGTTTCCTGACAAGCACAATTAAGGGTAAAGCCAAGGCTTTGTTTTTAATCAAGTCAGGCCTGTTTTTCCTTTTAAACACTGCCCACAATGACCATCATTACTTCCCAAATCAGGGGACGAGAGGCTTGTTCCCTAGAACCTTTAACAAATCATTTAGTTTGGAGTGATTCTGTGATTATTTCAGTCTTGTAGTAGTGTCTCGGTGGTCTTATGCCCATGTGCCAAAGAAACTAAATAAAGACCAGGAATTACACAAACTTGCATTTATGTGACGTAACACCTCCAAGTTTTCTTCATGTTTGTTTCCTTAGTCCTCTGGTTGCCTGGCAATTTCTCGCAGCCAACAAAGAATCATGGTTTAATAACAAATTGTATTTTACAGTCTTGTTCTGCTTGAATCACAAAAATGAAAACATGAACAGAACTCATCTGCAAACGACGAGTTTAAGTGGTGAAAAGCAGATTTTGGTACCTTTCAGCTGAGCCAGGCTTTATGCCAAGCTAAGATCACGTTCAATGAATCTGAAAGTGGTCCACATTAAGCTGTGCAATGCTGAATTATTTCATATCCAAAACTTTGCATAACGTCGTCAGATTGTGTGTCACTAACACTCCGGTGAAAGGACATTACTCCTATTATAGCTTTTCACGCCCGTTTAGTCCTCATAAGCATTGACTGTGAGAGAGTGAGTTATTTTACACACAAACCTTAACAAATACTAGTTGAAGTGAAAAGCATGGAGCTGCTGCACTGTGAGACGAAGCAATATTTCTGTAAAACAAACAAATGAAATTCTTAGCCATGAAAAATAATAACGAATATGAAAATATTGTAAGCGTGAGGATGCCGTTCATCTCTGTACAACATATGTCTGGTTGTGTGGTGTGAAATTACTTCTTAAAGGCAAAAGAAAAAAGTGATACCACTCAAAATGGTCATTATTTATAGACTGTAGGTAAGGCAAGGAAAGTTTATTTGTACATTTGATGTTCAAGGAAATCCAAAGGGCTTTACATAAAACACTCAAAGCATTACAGCGGGGTGCAGAAGAAGCATTAAAAGGTGCTTTGAAAACAAACTTCAAACATAGAGCATTTTATTATACTAGTTTGCTTTATACATGTATGTGCTAAAAATACGTGCAACTGTACCTGCAAGGGGTCTTACCTCAAATCTGATGGCTCAATAGATCATATTGTTGGGAAAAACTTAGCAGAAGAATGCAGCTTAGACTATTTGTAAGTAAGTGGATATTTGACTGCAAAAATATTAATATTACCTGAATGAAAAGAGATGTAGAATTTAATTTCTCCTTGATTATCTCTTGGCAGATCAAGTCCAGGAAGCGTCTGGCCAAAACTGTGCTGGTGTTTGTCGGCTTGTTTGCCGTCTGCTGGCTCCCCAGTCATGTGATCTACTTGTACCGCTCCTACCACTATGACCAGGTGGACACCTCGCTGGGTCACTTTATCGCCAGCGTGTGTGCTCGTATCTTGGCCTTCACCAACTCCTGTGTGAACCCGTTTGCTCTGTACCTGATGAGCAAAAGCTTCAGCAAACACTTCAAAAAGCAGCTGCTGTGCTGCAGCTCTCCCAGACGGCTGGCCAGCCAGAATAGTGCACATACAAATGTAACCACAGTCTGAAGGACTCAGTTTACACCAGTTCAGCATCTGTGCTGAAACCTGACTCACATACTTTTGATTTCTTTGAACATGTTAGGAAATGATTTTAGAGTTCTTGTTGCCCGTGATACATTGAAAAGAAGAAAGATTAGCTGCTTTTTATAAACACTGAAACAAGATGCTTTCTCTCTGGTTGGTACAAATCTCATCTGTAATGGTGTTGCACTCAAAGCCATTTACACGCTAAGACTTTGTGTCCTTTATGCTTTCAAATGAAAATGTGATGTTTTTCAGCAGCCATTTGTTGTTGCGAACAACCTATAGATCAGTTAAAATTTAGCTTTAATGTGAGTTAATCTGTGTGAGTGATGTAAAAAACATAGAGCTGAGGAGATGTCTTGCCTGACATTTCCTAAGTTCAATGGCTGTAAATTATTCAGACTGCACACAGTTCCCTCTTGTGCTGTACACTTGAGACACCATTATACAAGATTTAAATGTCATATATCTTCAAAAAGACAGTGTTAAAAGTTAAATATCACACAGTGTCTATGTAGTGATGTATAATGTGAAGCGTTAATGATGCACTTGTTGGCTTTGCCTCTGTATATTGTGATTTAAGCAGTGTTCACAATAAAGCGTTTAAAAGAATAATATGGCACACTTGTCAAGGTTCTTTTGTTATTTATTGGATTAGTAATATGACACACTTACAGTTTTGCTTCAGGTGGTGAGTCACAATTGTTTTCATTACTAATTATGAATTGTTCTGAGTCTAAGTTAAAAAATAAAACAAGAATATCAAAAATCCCTCAAATGTGAGATTTACAGTGGATCAGATACAATGATGCAGAGATACGATGGTGCATCTTTTTGATAAACTAAAACAGCCGTCCGGACATGGGAGTGGACGTTTGTCAGTCCACAATTAAGGCTGATAGCCAGAGCATTCAGGAAGTTTGCAGACCAGTTCTTCACATTTTGCTTTCTTTCTTGCATGACTGAAAATCAGACTGGACCCACATATGCCACCCCCGTCAGTTTAGACAATCAAATACGAACAAATATTCAGTATAAACTGACCTTTACCAAACCTCAGATGCCAAAGTGCAAGTGAACGTTGTTCTATATGATGTTATACACCACCACCATGTTTTTCATTATAATGCAGCATCATTTAATGATTTCCTAAAATCAAGATCCTCTACATTTTAGGAATACAATTTTAAATCTAACTTCATTTTCATATGCAATCCTTTTCTGTTTTCTAGACTCGTTTTCTATAGTTGAATGACAGTTTACAGTTATAATCAAATGAAAACATACTAAATCATGATTTTGCATTTCTGCCAAAAGAAATGATGACACCACCTATATGAACATAAAAGTAGCTTAGGCAGCTTTGTGTCTTAAGGACATATTTAGTCAGTAAAAATGATGTTGTATATCTGGATCTTTCTGCAAAATGAAACTTAATCTAACACGTATTAACTTTTCCCCTGTTTTCTTTTAAAAGTTTCCTTTTGATGGTTGACCCTCACCTGTAAAGACTTGAAGAAAAATGTATAAAAGCTTTTACTGGATTGATTTGTCTCTGAGAAGAGATTTTCCTCTGGGTGCTTGTCTGACCCTTTTTTCCACAGAGTTGCACATCTGATTCGAGCTAAAAACAGAGGTGTTAAATATTTTTAGGATAGAAAACAAAATGTGTTAAATGATTGGACCTTCTCCTTGTAACCTACATCCTCCATGCAACCTCACTGTGAACTATGTGCAACACCTTCAGAAGCATTTTTTTTACAAAATGCAGACACAAGTGGGACACTGGGATTTTTCTTCTAGAAATAGTACAACAAATAACTGATGAATAGCTGAAGGAGATTTGTGAACATTCACATACAAGTGGAACTGAACACATAACATCTCAGCATGTTTCTTTCTTTTAGACTGGAATTTTTCCTTCGTATTTAGCTGAATCTCCTTTGATATAGATCTACTCAAACAACATCTTGCCGGTCTCTGCAGATGTGACCTTTCAGGGTGACATTTGGAAATTAATTCCCCTTAAGAAACACCAGCAACCAAACACAACCCATCCTTCACCTCTGTTAGAGCCTTTATTCTTGTTGCAGTTTTCCTGGAATAGTTAGTCTGGTTGTTTGTTTTCCTTTTTTCTTCTTTGTGTCTTGTCAGCTATATTGGCCTTGACAAACTACAGATAATCTTTAAAAACAATGGAGAAGCACCAAATAGTTTTTGTTGTCAAAACACCTTTTTTGATGAGAGGAAAAATTCAGTTTTCTTCAATATAATTCAGCGGCGCTCTATATTTGTTTATTATCAATTCATCAATTGTCATTACTTTACACTAACTTGTTACATTTGGTCAGTTAGGTTCATTGATCTCTACTCATCTATATGTTTGTGGTGTAAGTATGTAGAAAGACATTTTAATGGTAAACCCTCATCAGTAAAGACTCGATGGAAAATATGTAAAATAAAAATATTTTAAAACTTTAAGTGGATTGACCATCCATAGCAATTTTTATTGCTATGGATGGGAAACACTTTGGGTCAGCCTGTGTTGTGTCAAACTGAGTAGTAAGATGGCCAAAATACAGCCGTGGCATTCATTTAATAAAAGAGATGTACAGACAGACAGAGAATGCAAGACCCACAAAACAGAAATTTGAAAAAGTCGTACAAAAAAACACGGCCAATGAAAGGCTGGAAAAATTTTACAAGAATATAAAAAGCCTAAAAAATGTACAATGCGTTACCAATTCATTTTGAATGAGTAAAAGCATCTAAACTTTTGACTTATGCTGCATTTAAAGGTGACATGACTTAAAAAGGCAATAGTTAATAAGTAATTGAAAGTATGTACAAAAACATCACTAAGACTCTCTAGTATACTTACTCTAAATATAACCTCAAGATTTAAAACTATCAAAATCATGCTCTGAAGTATAATAAATGAACAATAAATGTAAGCATCTACCGGATGCTTACATCACTAATATTGTGACAAGGCCTCTGAGAGCTACAACGATCTAATAAACTCCTTTTTCCCTAAATTGTCAACAACAGATTTATTTTTTTTGTTTTCCATTTCAAGTCTTGTAGTCCTCAGCCCCAGCAGAAGCTGATTCGAGTGACATTCACACAGCTCCCTGCGGAGCAACAAAAGGTTTCATAGAACCACACTTGTGGAAAAATAAAACGCAGAAAAGAAACCAGAAAAGAGGATGTGATTGCATTCTGCTTTAAAAAGCATTTTGAAATAAAAAAAAATATAGATCTTGAATGAAACTCTTCATTTACGTATGACACATTATTCAAATATTCCTTTTAGTGAAACCTAAAAGCAAAATTTAATCATGTTAAAAGCTACTGCAGTATTAAATGGATGAAAAGCCATTCTCTGAATGTGGATATTTTTTCACTTACAAGTCAGTAACAAAGGAAAATGTTGTGGTTAAACCAGTGCATCTCACTGATAGAGAAGGAAGTCCTTGAGACTGTGAGGAAGACAAAGGCTGGAGGCTTTGTGCAGACGACTCCTTCCGAGACTTCGGCGAATACAGAAACGACATAGCTGAGACAGAGAACATGGGCCTAGGCAAAAAATAGAGGATAAGAAAGAGGGGAAAAAAAAGAATAAATAATGATGGTTTATGTGTCGGCCACATATGTGGATGTGAGTTACATTTTACAACACACCTCTTTTCAGCAGTGTGAATCTAACTGCACTATTCGGCATCGAAAGATCCAGAGGAGTCTTTCCCTCTGCGTTCCTCCAAGACCCATCTGCCCCAAAGTCAAGCAGAAGTTCAACCACGTTTGGTCTACCGCTCCGAACAGCAACATGTAAAGGACTTTCCTGCCCACATCCGACGCTGACATCTGCACCTACGCATACATGAAAACAGTAACAGGTCAAACAAAAGCACACAGAAATAAAGGCTAACCTAAGCATCAAAACCGTCCATTTTTCCTCAACAACTGCCTGCTTCTATGTCTAAAGAATTTTAACTGATGGCTTTTGAAGTGGAAATAGCAGACAATGACAAATATATTGATTTGCAGCATCATCTGACAAGAGACTGACAAGTCTGATGTGTCTCTGCGAACTGTGAAAGCCGGCTTCCTGTTTCCATTGAACATTCTTTTTTCTATTATCATTTAATGTCAAAATAACAAAAGGCATGACCGAAAGTAGCTCCTGAAAGCACTTGTGAGGCTGTGACAGCTTGACTGTTAAGCTTATGAAATGATCTTCAATGCTTTTGTGTATCTTTGCATGTTATCCTAAGTGTGTGTTCGATACTTATGAATAGATCAAAAGCTAATTCCCACATTTAAAACAAACAACTTGGGCAAGATAAGGGATTTTTCCTCTTCTTCTTTACATTTTGTTTGTACAAGTTATTACCTGAAAGTAAGAGCACCTCTACACAGGTTCTAGCCTGAGCCAGACAGGCAGAATACAGCGGTGTCCCCACTTCTGGCAGCTCCATGTCAACAGGTGCTCCATAAGACAGCAGCAGCTCCAGGCACTCTCTGTGACCTGGTGAGGACAGAACTCTGCATCACAACCTGAGACAAGTCACAGCTCAACACTCGTGCATTTTTTGCACACACACCTTTTTTTGCAGCTTCGTGGATGGGTGAAGCCAGTGGGTTCGTAGTGTGCATGGAGGCACCATGCTGTAAGAGGAGCTCGACACAAGCAGCACTTCCACTGCTGCAGGAGTTGAATAGCGGTGTGGCGCCATCTATCGATACTGTTTTTGGCTAAGAAAGGATGTGAGATTTAGTTTTATTCATCAGAAATGAAAGCACACTGGACATCTGTATGATAAACGATTGTAAGACCTATAAACAGATGGAGATACTCAGAGTCCAGCATTGTGACGCTCAGAATTAGATTTTTGTCTTTTTCTCATATGCCATGAGGGATTAATAATCATCAAAATCCTAAATGTTTTTTGTACTCTTAGTTCAACTAATTACACTAAGACTTTGGCTGATTTTAACTATCTAACATAACAGAGGTTTTGTCCAACTTGTCGTTTATCTGTATGGAAAAGGACTTCTGATTTTAATTTCAAATCAGTTTCATTGGTTAAAACTTGATTCAAGCTTACATTTGCACCATTGTCCAACAGGAACTTTGCACAAGCGTAATGACCACCGTGACAAGCTTCATGGAGAGGTGACACTCTGTCCATGGTCAGTGTGTTTACGTGGAAGCCCTGCAGGAGAAGTAAGTGGATGACTATCAACGTTTCATCACATACAGTTGAAGAAAACAAAGGCACCTAACTTTCAGCTTACCTGAGCAATGAGAGTCCTGAGTACAAGGAGTCTTCCCTGGAAGGCAGCTTCATGGAGAGGGGTTCTGTCTGACCAAGAGTCTAGAGACAGAGAATTAGAGCAGTTGGCACATGTAGAAAACACCCACACATCTGACCGATCCAGCTCTCTGTCTATTGTAATGTTACTTTGTAGTTTTTCAGGGTCATCCCCAAAAATTTTCCAGAGAACTAACTGAAGAATATGCATCCATAGTTCTGTCAGACTTTTCATCCACATGTAATCCAGTAGCTTCTTGTTTTTTCACATTACACAACAGCTGTACTAAATAAACTAAAAGACGAAGAATAAACTTACCAGCCATCAACCAGTTACATGCCAGACCACCATAGATCCTCAAAGGGTTCTGCCAAGGTCGGGACCACATGGAAACATCGGTTTGTGTGGCAGCCATCACCAAGATGAAACAACAGCAGCTTCCTCTACAAATGTCCACAACTGCAACTTGTTTCAGGATGCACAAACTTCCACGGCCTTCCAACCCTTCTTATCTGCGTCCTTGGCCACCTCCCCCACATAACCACCTCCAGCCCATCCTCATCTCAGTCGATGGGCACAGACTACTGCTTGTGTATAACAATAGAAGCTGGAATGGTTCTAATCTCATACAGCTTGATTCAAACAGAATTTTGCATGTGAACAAATGAGCTGTTACAGACTGGGGTGACTTTCACACAATGTTGGTATTTGGGTCATAAAAGCAAAATCAACACATGAAACAATTAGAAATTGTGACTGATTTGTCTTGGGCATGTCAGTTTAATTAAATGAAGGCTAATTATAAAATGCACCCCCAAAAAATCAACAGGAAATTGGTGAAACTATGAAAACCAAACTAAGATGTAAACACACAGATACAAAAAGATTTGAGCTTATTTCCCCACTTTTGATCTTTTGTAAAAGAACTTGAAAGACAGGCTCTGCTGTAGCCATGAGAATCGGTTTAAACCTGCAATCAATCCGTAATGTGTATCTCTATCGTTGGCCTTGAAAATAAACAAACCACCCCCTCCTTCCTGATTTAGCCGTTGTCTTTTATCTGGCACTCCTGCCTGAAAGCCATCTTCAATGTGAAACTGATTCTTCTTTTATTTTCTCATATGTGCTGTCTTGCCAAAAAGTCTGTAGAACTAGAAACAGAATGACAAGTGAAAACACTTTTTATAATTTCAAGTACACTTTACTTTCCAAGTTGGATTTTCTGAAAGTCACGACTTCCAGGTTGCACATAAATATGTAACATAAAACAAAGTTAAAACAATGGAGTGGCATTCAAATAAAACTTAGTTCTGATATGCAGCTTGACAAAAAACAGTTAATTTTACAAGCAAAACAATGAGGTCCACAGATAATAGAAGTTAAGATACTGCAGTTTTCTCCCCAGCTGCATTACAATTGACCATCCTGTTTGCTCCTTATGTTCAGTGCAATGAGTTGAGTATAAAACGTGGAAAAAGTACATCTTAACTCTCAAGGAATACCCCAGATAAAATACTTTCACACAAGGTCCCTTTAGTTAAGAAAATGTAAACAGTGCTGGAGGTTACCATGAGCACATTCCGCATTCAGTAGTCATGATCATGTCTGTCGCACCATAAGGCCGCTGTTTCAACATCTAGAGTCGAAGCAGAGGTACGGAGTCATTACTGTGATGTTGTTGCCAGTTCGGCTGCTCGCTTTCTGGCACGTTTGGAATAAGCTTCATTTTTGCTGCCCATTTCCCTTCTCCACAATCCATGTGGGCCAGTGGCATCAACAGCAACGTCCATGACCCCATCTGGCACTAACCACTGCAGGAGCAGTAGGAAGAGAAAGTCTAACACAGCAATAAAGGCAAAAATGGAGCCAGCCACGGGGCCGCAGTGAGCCCTCAGCCTCCGTAACCGCCTGTCCAAGGGAAGAACCTCTTCTCCAGACACTTGGTCATACACCTGCAAGATAAGCATAGAATTTGCTCTAACCGCCTTGACAGTTAAAGTTTACACAACAGGAAGATATGCTATTGTTATGACATTCACTTCAGGAACCTGATTACCAAAAGAAAACATCAGGCTTGTAACATGATAACTTCCCGATCCTGCTTCTCCATTTGTCCGTAGCCACGCTCCTCTGATACTGAAGAACTGTTAAAAACTGGTTTTGCTCTACAATTACAGTTTCTGTTTACATTTCATGACACTCTTGCAAATACAATCAAAAAGTAAATGAATACACTTTCCCAACTTTTCCTGTTAAGGTTCTGCTAAAACAAATAAGTCAAACCCTAAAAACAATCCTTTGAATGCAAAAAAGTCCTAGTTGGAATATTTCAGTTTTGCATTCAGTCAGAATCCTTGCTGTGGAAAAGTGCAGCATACCACGGACTACAATGTGGTGCTGATCAACAAAAAGGAAAAAAAACAAACTTAAATGCTGACCCCCAGGAAGGCCTGAGTGCTGAAATGTCAATCGATAAAAATGATATGTTCTGTATACAGTGTGCAGCAGTTCTTTAGTTATTCTTTAGTCAGTCTGAATCAGAAACATCATTTCAAAATACACCCAAAACATCTCTGGTATAAAACTTAGTCTCAGACTGGTGTTAAAAAAAAGGGGGGAAAAAACATGAAACATGCATGATTGAGTGTAAATAAAAAAAACAGCTTAGTGTTTCCATATATCATCAATACAAATGAAAGGGCTTGTTTTAATAAACCTACTTTTTCAGTCCTCTCTGCAACATTTTTCCAGGTGTAGAGGGTTCTCACGCGTCCGTGGATGGAGGCGGGGGAGGAGACAGAGCCAGATCGCTCCCGACCAATGACTGTTTCCAAACCAGCACACAAGGATCGTACCGTGGGTTCACAGAGGGTGATCAAATCCTCAGGTAGCACCTCGGGAATACCACCCACACGGGTGCTTACCACCTTAAAAAAAACAAAAACAATTTGATTGAGAAGGGGGGGGGGGGTTCCATGGAATTTAACCACTAAAGCAGAAAAGTTACCTCCAGTCAACCTCAGCAGCACAGTTAACTGTCGGGGAGAAAAAAACCCTAGTGTTTTAAGAATTTTGTCCAATGTTGATCAACTAAAACTTTTTTTACTTTTTACTAATAAAACTGACTTTTTACTCATTCTCACTGAGATCAAATAATCTGAAAGTCTAACAATACAATACTACAAAGTTTAAGAGTCTGGAAAGACAAATTATTGGGAACAAGTACTAGGAAACTGTATCTCTCCATGTAATTTCTACCTTAGTGATATAAACCAGTGCAAATAAGTTTGTCCCAAAGTAAAAACAGAAGTTATTTAGCCAGATAAGTTCTTGAAATACAAGATTTTTTTAAGCTATATCAAATTGACCCCCCCCCTCCCCCCTACACACACACACACACACACACAAAAGACACACCGGAACAGACACAAATTAAAGGTCGCAGCAAAACTCCACACATCACCGGAGAAAACACAAAAC
>JAOXYM010000013.1:11963293-11978009 GCA_028567055.1 Leptatherina wallacei
CATCCATCCATCCATCCATCCATCCATCCATCCATCCATCCATCCATCCATCCATCCATCCATCCATTTTCTTTACCGCTTAATCCCAGCAATTAGCAGGCGAGAGGCAGGGTACACCCTGGACAGGTTGCCAGTCTATCACTGAATGAAACAACACGAGGACTGAAAAGTGTCCTCATAGGATAAGGTTGATCCTTCCCTCTAAGGGGAAACATTTAGCCAAACCACATAAACCCACAGCAAAATAGAGTCACTGTAAATTTTCAGTTTTTCTTTCATTTAAAGTTTTTAGTTTTAAGTAAATAGAGTAACAGTCATTGATCCAGTGATTAGTGATTATTTGAGTCCAGTAAGCTGTAGTTCCTGTGAACTTGATAAAAAAAATCCTGTCATCCAGTGGGATGTTTGTACTAGAAAGGGTTATAGAATAATTTAAAAGAGATTTCAATTATTGAAATGATGAATACATTGTTGTGTTCAACTTGTAGGCAATAAGAAAAATCAGCAAAATTGACAGCGGTGTTGTTAACAACCACTTTCATTGACACTGTAGTGATGTTTAAACTATGAAATGAAAGATTAATGTCAGTCTGCTGTGTCAAAGCCAGCAGATGGGAAGATTTATGACATAGTCACATAGATTAGTCCTCCATCTCCAAATTAATCAGCTACTCATTTAAGTATTTCTGAGCAGCAATACTAACAAATACTTCCTACAGCATGAGGATGAAACAGCATAAACTTTGAACAGTGTCAGTGTGTGTCTGCATGCATTTCTGTTCATAATGTGTCTGCATGCTTTTTTCTGTAGTACACAGTTGTGAGGTCTTGTGTCTGCTTCTGCAGCTCTGTGGTGGCCTGAGCATGCAGTTGGGAGTCTGATGTCTTAATCAGCTGAGTCTGTTTACAGCTAAAGTGTGTTTATGGGAACAGGGAGGGGACTCTTTTAAAGGTTAAGCAGGTTTACTGCTGTCACCCAGTGAACTCTTCAGTGGTGCAGTCTACCCTGATCCTGACTCAGAACTTTGCATCTTATCTACAGAATCCCACAATAAACACAAGCACAGATGAGCACACACATAATTATCCTGGAAAATTCATCACTCTTTCCCCTGATAACCTGTGTTCCATTGATCTGATGTGTGTTTATTTTTAAAACACATTTCTGTGTGTAATCCAATAAAGTAAATAGTGTCTATATTTTCTAAACTTGTCAATGTTCTTATCAGACATTCAATCATACGCCGACCTCACAGGTTTCAACAGTAGTTTTTTGTTTTTGTCAGAGGTGTCACTGAAGACTCCTGTTGAAACATGTCAGGATGGCATTTGGACGAAGTGTCTGATAACAAAAGAAACTTGACAAGTACATTTCTGTGTCTACCTAACCTCTTAACCCATCTGTGTATCAAAGGAATGCATTGTATGTTGACATCACTCCTTTTTCAGCATTTACTTTTCATGCATCCTCTTTATTTGTCATTCTTTAAGCATCCCTGATTCATGTCATTCTGCTCTGGATTTGATAAGTCCCCTTGTTCCTCTCCAGTGCCCACCACTGCACCCAGTCCTCCAGATGCTGTAGATCAGTACCTCAAATCTTCTGGAATGAACGATGAACACACCTTCTTCCAGAAGGCCAAAGAAAGCCTAGAGGCCAAACACCGTGAAAAGATGTCCCAGGTATGCATGTTTACATCCTAAGCATCTCCTTCTGGAAGTTCAAAATTCTGATCTGACATAAGTCAATATGGAATAATTTGTCCTTCATACTCTTCTAATGTCCAGGTGATGAGGGAGTGGGAGGAGGCTGAGAAAAAGGCTAAGAACCTTCCACGTGCTGACAAAAAAGCGGTCATCCAGGTGAGCATAATCTTAAAACTTCTGTTGTAAACAAGGGTGGTTCATCAATATCAGAATAATTCCATTAGTTTTCATATTTAAGATTTCAGGGATAAAGAAATGGATCATAGTATGTTACATCTATAAGACAGATTGCAATCAAGCGTTTTTGCGTCGTAATTTTCTGTCAAAATATTTTATGTAACTTTTATCCCCCATCATTCAGTGCAAAATTTGTATTTCCTTGCATGCAACCCTCTGTTTTATGCTATTTTGTCAACTTCAAATTGTAAAAATGTATCCTATTTGCAGCACTTCCAGGAGAAGGTTGAGGCTTTGGAGCAGGAGGCAGCAGGGGAGAGACAGCAGCTGGTGGAGACACACATGGCCAGAGTGGAATCTCTGCTCAGCGCCCTCCGACGCCTGGCTCTGGAAAACTACCTCAATTTTCTACAGGCCACTCCTCCTCGGGTACAAAAACTCATGCACACACATATTCATACACACCTCTATAGGTTTCATAAAGAGGGAAGAGATTAAAGTTGTGGGGTTTTTTTATACAATTTTTTTTTTTAAGTAATACAGTTATTTGTAAGATGCATCCAATGTGTAATAATCCTATCACCTATCCCACCAGCCCCGTCAGGTGCTGAGCATGCTGAAGAAATATGTCCGTGCAGAACAGAAGGATAGGCAGCACACGCTCAAACACTACGAGCATGTCCACACAGTTGATCCCAAGAAGGCCGCACAGATCCGACCTCAGGTGCTGAAACTCATAGATACTTTTCACCATTAATGCGATAAGGATTGAAAATTCTTGGACTGATAAATTCTTTATGTAACCTAAATTAAATGGTTAATTCTATGAAGGTTTATGCAGAAAATGATGATGGAGAATTTGCACTATGACTTCTAGGTTTTGACCCATCTTCGAGTGATTGATGAGAGAATGAATCAGTCAGTAGGCCTACTCTATAAGGTGCCCAGTGTGGCTAATGAAATCCAAAATCAAGTCGGTAAGTCTTTTTTATTCTCATATATTTCAGTGTGTATTACTAAGTGGTGTCATATATGGCAACTCTACTTAGATGTACTAGTCACAGAGGAAAAATCAGATCTTGGTTTCAGTCACAGCACAGGTAATGTCACAGGTAATGGGTGACTCACATCCCCTCTGCCATTTATCATTTGGCTATGTATGGTTTGGTTTTTCGATGCTATCCAGAATTAACTATGGACAGAGCATAAATTCAGCTTAATGGTCCCATGCCTACAGGTCGTGCCACTGAGCACAAGACATTTCAAAGTTGTGTCTAGTCATAGCCTCTGTTTAGCCATGAATGTCTCTGGCTAAATTTAGACCACTTTTAGCTCAGGCAGTTTTGTCCTTATTGCATAATTTATCACGCAAACATCTGTTGACTTTAAGATGTACAATTGAAGTCAGTTTGCTTTAATAATGGTTTGATTTGTGTAGTGTTGCTATACAAAATAATGTAGCTGTGTAGCTCAGAGGACTCCCAGAAGAGCTGCTAAGGTCTGAATTCAGCTCTATGTATATTGTCAAACCTGGTGAAATCTGAGCTAAATGTGATTGCGTAATCAATCTCTTCACTTTGCAACCTAGATGTCTGCAAAGTTTTCATTTTTAAAAAACAAATTTAGCAATGTGGTCAGCCAACATGTCTATGGACCCTTTTTGGATATTTTTTTAAATGTTGTTTCAACCAAACACTGCTCAGTATTATACAGTAACTCATTGAACAAAAGGCTGAGTCTTAATTAATCCTGCATACCACCACCTTAAAATTTACAGCAACACTATGCAGACTTCACTAATTAAGTGACCCTGCAACCTCTTGTGGTGCTGAGTGAGGACTTTAACAGCATGTCTGAAGCCCACTGATGAATGATGCACTTGTAAAATCTCATCCTCACTCTCAAAATGCTTTTTGTATTTATGTGATAAACATTATGTGGAAGTTCCCTAGCTTATTTTTATTCTACTCTCACGCATTCTCATCATTTTAGCCTTCCCATCTGTCATTATGTTGCTCTCATGCTCACGTTATGCCTTTTCTTTAGCAATTATAATGCAGAGAGTTCAGGCGGAGCTGTTTCAGCAAGTCTCTTCCCTGCAGAGCGATGGGCGGGTGAGTCAAGCTGCACCCACTCACATATGCCTCGCTCATATATAGAGTAACCGTTGAATGATATGACAGATGAGACAAAGTCACGACACACACAGAAACATAACTTATGCAGCAATATTCAAGTAAAAGTACATGACATTTGTGTTACAGTAGCTCTAATTCGATATAGTGAGTACATAAGAGTGGAATACTTGATTGTATGAAGAAATTATTCTTCAAAACTTTACCATATTGTAAATGCAAAAATAATCGAACTGTAGGTGCCCTGTTTACAGTAGAGTTTGGGCTCGCTAAAATCAGCATTTAGAAGCCCTATGTGTGATTATTCACACCAGCATGATTAATGTTCCTGTGTTGGCAGGTGGACGGCAGGGTGAGTTACGGTAATGATGCTCTGATGCCTGATCAGACCTTCAGCTCTGCCCCTATGGACCCCGGCTTGGATGGACTGGGCTTTATTCATCCAGAGAGCTTCAACCAGCCAAACACAGAGAACCATGGTAACTAAGATACTAAGATTCACTCTAATATGGTTTTATATTCACCCTGCAAGTCATCAAATGAAAGGAGTTATGTAAAATTAACTGTATTCAATTGCAGTGCTGTTTTATATTTGCTTTTTTTTTTTTTTTTTTTTTTTTGCAGTTGAGCCTGTTGATGCTCGTCCAAATCCAGACAGAGGACTTCCAACACGACCTGGTATGTTATTTGTGATGCTGATGTTCTCATTACGTCTGCACCCATATATATATTTTAAGTGTAAACATTTATAGCAATTCTTGCTTTTGTAGTCTGTCCACATTCCTCTAAACTAGCGTATGGCAACAACTACTGGACAGATCATTACTAGGACATTTTGCACAGATGTTCCTAGTGCCTAAATGAGGAGTCCTAATGAGTTTGAGGACTTGCCAGTTCTTCTGCCAACATCTCTTGCAATTTTATTTTGTCCAGTTTTAGATATTATCTACCTGTTAATGGATCTTCTTCTCATTTTTGTTTCAAAAACTGTTCTGTATGTTAATTCAGTAAAAGGTCACATCAAGTGATTTGTTAAAGTCTTGGAATGACAGAACTTCACCTTCAATAAAGGCCCATGTACTGGCATAGGCATTTAAACTATACCAACTACTTATTTAGTAGCATTTATCTTTATTCTTTCATACTGTGGTAAGCCCATTCATGCTATCATGTCTTTCATACCAAAACACATCATACCATGATATTGGTTCATTTGATATTTTCAGTAAAAAACAGTTGGAGAGGTCAGATGCACTTAGACACACTTCCCATTTCATATCCACTGACAGACTACATGATATTTTCCATTAAAACTGCTATTACAGTCTATACAAACAAAGGTTTTGGTTCCCCTAGTATGATTTCATCCTATATTTTCATGAAGATCTATTGTTATCTTATGTGTATTTACTTAAATTCAATTACACAGGAAACAAAATGATCACATTTGTTTTGGAGACAAACTTGGTGCATGCTTGTTTTCTTTAAGTTTCTGCCCTGAAGCCAGAGGAGATGCCGGATGTGACTGAAGAGAGAGTGAGAGAGAGTGCAAGTTATGAAGTTTATCCTCAAAAACTGGTATGATTACAATTCCAAAATCCAACAGCTATCATTAAATTGTTTTTCTAGTCCTGCAGCAGCCTGTGCATTGCATTCATCAATGGTTTTGCTTTCTCTTGTATTAATTGTAGGTGTTTTTCGCTGAGGATGTGGGGTCCAATAAGGGTGCCATAATTGGGCTTATGGTTGGCGGGGTTGTCATAGCAACAGTCATCGTCATCACTTTGGTAATGCTGCGAAAGAAACAGTACACTTCGATTCACCATGGAGTAATCGAGGTAAAGTCCGACGTTCAGCCTTGAAGCTTTTTTCTCACGTGGTCTTTTGTGCAGTTGTTACTTTACAAACTCCCTCATATGTTTAAAGGTGGACGGAGCAGTGACACCAGAAGAACGTCATCTCGCCAAGATGCAGCAGAACGGCTATGAGAATCCCACTTACAAATTCTTTGAGCAGATGCAGAACTAAAGAACTTCTTGCCAACGTTTCCCAGGCGCACTTGTCACCTTCTGGGCCTGTTCCATTCTCAGTCCTTTGTCTCCAGCTCCCTCCACATCTTTACTTTCTCACCCCATCCAGTGGGAGGAAATGTTGTGTGAAGATAATTGCAAAGGCTGATATTCATCTTTCATTGTAAAGAAAATAAAGCTTTGCATGTCTCTATCAGGGGTTAGGGTCCAAGGAAACGGGCATGGAACAAAGCCTTTTTAATCCCTTACCTCTCAGTTGTACGGAGCTTCATTTTCACATCAGATAGTTAGACAAGGGTCACCTGTTTCACCTGCACAAGTCAGCCTGTCACAAGTTCTCATTGTGCTTGTACTGCAAGAAACCCTCCTGTTTATATGACACTACATTTCTGCACCCAACAGCTGAGACCAGAGCCCCGCAATTCCCAGACTCCCCCACACACACCTCCCCTGCACTAAAGTGACAGATAAAAGCTTCAAAACAACTCGCAGCACGATTGAAGTGTTTCAGGTTTGTTTTACAAAAAAGAAAGAGAAAAAAAGCTTAAAGAATATACACGATCAAAATATACAAAAGCTGAGAAATATTTAATGTTTTTGTTTTTTTATGTGTAATATATTAAGACAAATATTAGCTGTAAGTATAAGTAGTGCATGGCCATATTGATGACTGATAAAATATTCTGTACGTGGAGGTCTTCAAGAATGGTCCTCTCTTTAGATATTTTAGCAGGATTGTATATTTCTAGTGTCTTCTTTGTGATCTTGTGATATGAAGAAGAAAAAAAAAGTATTCAGAATCTGGTCTGCTTCATCATCACACAGGCTTGCTTTAACTGAATCTTGGGTCTTTCTGCTTATCTCCATGCTTCACTGTTGTGTTAGCTGCATGGGCAAAATGCTCTCTGCATATGTAATATATGAAGTGTAATAGTATCCGAAAGGAAGACGATTGTGTTACTGTTTGCGTTATATGCACTCCTGTCATTTTTAAAGGCTGAAGATTACCACCAAATATTATTATTGCTGTTAATTCTCTTGTCGTTGCACTTTGTGTTTTTAGGAAATTGTGTCATTCCAGATTTATCACTCTGCCGTCTTGATTGTAAATATTTAGGTAATGGAGATCCATCATTTTCCAGAAGTTCATTTGCCTCCTCATTTTTTTGTCCTAAATCCACCAAATGTTTTCAGGTTTGTGTTCTCAATGCGCCGGCAATATTGTACAGTGCAGAAGTCTGTACATATTTAACAGACAAGTATTGGGCCTAGAGAGATGTTTTCCAGAAGGTTCAATCTGCTTTCCACACACATTCCTTCACCAAATCTCATAAACACACTCTATTTTTCTACATCGGCTGTGTATACATGTACAGTGCTTCTGTTTGTCTTGTGGTGAATATTTCTTTGCTTGCCTATTTGTCCAGTCTGTAAATGTCCCTCAAATAGAGGCAAAAAATGACCACATCTCCCTCCAACAGAGACATGTTCACCTTGTCATACATTAATGGTCAACATGAATGTGACGTGCATACTCTGCATTATTAAAAAGATACAACACATATCACCTTTATAAATGTACAGACACCAACTGAAGCTCTTAATCAGGTGAATGTTTAAAGTTTGTATTGATGCTCACTCTGGCTGTCTTTGGAGCCTAGTGATTAAAAATGTTTTTTTCCTCATTGATTCAGTGACCTTCCTCTGTATGTAGTTCAATGGAACAATTGCTTAGAGTAAGAAAAAGCTTTCTACACTCACCATACCATGAATAAAATTTTGAATGTACATACAAGTGCCTGGGGTCTCTTAACTGATGATCTATACAACCCTGAAAATATTCACACCTTGCACACAGTTGTTAGGAAAATGCATGTCACTTTATTCCCCCTAGTGGACAAAAAGAGTCCCAATAATTCAGGGAATGAACACTAAAAATACAAAACGGGTCCTCTATAAATGGAAAATATGAAAATACACTTGCCCTTATGGCTATCAAAAACATGAAGTATTGGTATATACAGTGGAAATGATCCTGAACTACAGACAGGCAAAGCACAACAACAAGCTCTTAATTGGATTTTCTGTCACACTCAAGCATTCAGTCACCCACACAACAAAAAGCAATCACAGTCATTCTCCCCTCATTCTGAACACACTTCTCATAAAGAAAAGCTAGAAAACTTTATCTGCCTCAGTGTAAATTGAATCAAACTGTAAAGACGATAATAAAGTTGTTAATCCACACTGATCAGCGATCAGCCTTGCATCTTTGTATCTAACTGACAGGCGTGTGATGTCCAATCAGCAGTGGAGGGCATGCTTTGCATGTGGCAACAGAGGAGTGCTGCAATGCGACCTCCTTCAGCTGTCCTTGTCCAGTGTTGCGGTGGTGGCCAGGGTCACTGTTGTGATGGGCTGCCCGATGCCGTGCATCTGCATGCGAGCAAGTTTCTTCTGCTCACACTCAGTCACCAGGCTGTTGAGCTCAGCGGCACTGTAGCCAATCAGAGTCCTCAGGTCGCAAACAAACTTGTAGACGAAGCGCTTGCCCTGCACCTTGCTTATCATGTCCCCGTCGTAGTAGTATCTAAACGGAAAAATCATATATAAAAAATCTGTAGTGTATTCATATGTCAAACATGTCTTATCTGCAATACCACATACTGTACACACTGTGCAGAAAAATAACCCGTATTAACTTTGAGTAGCTCGTTAAATTACACTGATGCTGAAGAGCACACAACAATCAGACTTTTGCAACAACAGCCACTTCTGAATCAATCTAAGGCACTTTCAGAATAGGATCTTTGCAAATCCCTAAACTTAACAGAGGTGTGACAGTGAAGAATGAAGTCAAATTAAATAAAAATACAGAAGAAAAAAACTAACCTGAGGGCTCGACTGAGCTTTTCATAGTTCATGGTAGGTTTGTTTTTACGCTGACCCCATTTCTGTGCCACAAGTTCAGGTTGGTTGAGTTTGAACTCTCCCTCCTCACCCACCCAGGAGATGCAGTCTCTTGCATCTTTATCTGTCAGCAGCTCCAGCAGAAACTGCCACAACTGGATCTGACCGTTGTTACCTAGAACCAGAAAAAACAAACAGAGCAGCCAGTGTGCATGATAAATACCACAAACCTTCACAACATAACTGCATCAATATAAAACAGAATGCAAATCTCCCTCAAAGCTGTGTATCTAATAGCAGAAATGTTGGAAGCTGCTAGAAAGTATCATTATTAATAATTATAGTGTTGATTTTACTGTCAATTAAAGAACAGTTTTGTCTGTAATATTCTAGGAAATTCAAAATCAAAATCCTAAAACTATATCACACATTTAATAAGCCTTTGGCAAACCAAATGACTAAATAAAACAAATGACAAAATGTTCTTTTTTTTCTGTACATTCATTAACTGATGAGTTGACATCTGTCCCTTCCTAACTGGTTGGTGTGCACAGCCAACACAGGCAGCAACATTCAGATTGAAATATTTTGTCTGAATACTTTTGATGAACAATTTCTAAACAGACAATCTCAGCATGCATGCAAGCGTCTCAGGGTTTGTGTGTGGTGTGTACTACCTGTGCGGTTGCCAGGTGAACTGCGCTCTTCTCCTGAAATACGGGGAGCTCTGGGCCCACGGCTCTGCTTCAGTACCTTTATAGCAGTAGGTGTACTCACTTGAGCTGGTATTATCTGCACAGCTGGAGAAACAGATGCATACAAAAGTCACTCATAATGCGTGCTTTCAGTAACAAATACAATTCCAGCTGTTTGTAGTCCTTTTATACTCGAAAGTTTCTTGTGTGAAACAGTTTTTTTGCTTTTTAGTGTGCAGGAAAAAAGACCCCCCCACCAGTTGTTTGTATCTCAGTTCCCTGAAGGTACAATGTATGTCTTGTCAGACAAGATAATCTGAGCAACTCAACAAAAGGCAAATCCAGTTCACAGCTCTGTGTCTATAAAGGCATTAAATCACTACAACACTTACGTTGATCAATAGTTACAGTGGCATCACCTCCAGACTGGTCCTGGCTGGCCAATACATCTGAGATGAAAAAAGAAAGAATAACTCAGATTTTATGTGTTGCTAAGGTTTGACAAACAAGATGCAACTCTAGTAGGATATTTTTTCTTGATGCCAACCTCTAAATCAGCTGTCATCGTCAGTGTGTACAAGGTGAAACTCTTCCCTCACTTACATTTGCGCAGGAGTTCCAGGTGACTCCACAGGATTTCTCCATTTGGCACTTTCTGAAGAAACTCATCTTGGTTGAAACCGCAGAGTTCTCTGCCTGGGATGTGAATGCTGCCGATTTCCATCTCATCAATGTTAAACTCTTTCATTACCCACACGGCCCAGTGGATCACCTGATCAGCTGTCCACAGCAGGGGGTCTGAGGAGAGAAAGAGAAGCCTTGCATAATAATTACAACAAATTTCTTCCAGATTGATTTCCACCGCGGTAAGGTATGTAATGGAAGCATTCCTCACCATATGGTATACCAAGCCGAACCTGCTCTTTACGATAGCCTTCAAGAGCTGCGGCCCAACGTGTAACCTGCTCTGAAGTTTCGTCAGACAGAGCAGACCGCTCTACAGCAATGAGCTGTCCCTCTTCCACCAGAGCTCCCTCCTCTCCTGCTGCATCTGGATCAATCACAACTTCTACTGTTTCCACTGGCTTCACTATTTCCAAAATGTTCAGCTTTTCTTCTCCTGAGCAAAAAGAAATCAAATTATAAGGCAACACAGCAACACAGCAATATGTGGCTGTTTATATTTATCGATTTACATATTTGGAGGATTTCAATTCAATTGTGTCATGGTTTCTGGTTCAATTGATACCTGGTTTTGTTATAATCTGCAAACTAAGCTGCACTGTTCCATCTGTCTTCACTCCCTGGTCAAACAGGCTGTGATCTGGGTGAAGCTAAAAAGAAGAATTTGACAAATAAGGTCAACACTTTTGACCTCAACTGATTCCTCACACTGCATACCAGCACCCAACAAAACTACCCAATCTCATTAACATTTCTTAACAGGACGTGTTTGCGAATTATTACCTGAATATCTTGCAAGCAGATATCAAATGGATCCAGAGAGATTTGGATGCGAGGCTCCAAAAGTTTCTTTAAATTGCCAATTGGTTCATTGATATCGATATCTTGCTGAATCAGATCAGATGCGGTGATCGTCTGCTCCTCAACACTACGAGTCAAAGATCAGATGAGAAAGACGGAGAAAAAAAAATTGAGCCTTTTTTTTTTACATGCCTAGCATATCAAGCTTCTTCCTTTTTTTTTTTTTTTTTACTTACCCCTCCTCCAGACATGCCTGTTTCTCCCGTTCATCGATCTCTATTTCTATCATCTCCTCCGTCTCACTTTTAGCCATTGTTTAGAGATAGCTATAAAATAGAAAGGACAATGAGTTTCAGTGCGAAAAAAGTAAAAGATTCAACACCTATAATGAAAATAACTATGGCACAGTCAAAGTAACAAATTGCTTTCATATAGTATAGGATTGGTATATACTTTATATGTCTTTTTTTCAATTAATCAACTAATCATTTAAACAATTTAAGCAAAACTGTCTTGCTAGTTCCTGTCTTTGGCATAAAATAATGTTCAACTATGTTTAATATTACAGTACTTAAATATTTTGTATATTTCAACATGAAACAAATTTTTAAAAAAGAAACTTGGTGTAACCAATGAAAATTTTCTTTATGTTCAGATCGCTCATGATATTTACCACAGAAACATAGAGCGGCTTTGAGATTTATTTCACACTGAGGAGTTCTCTAATTTTAGTTGTAATGACTTCATACTGTATCTACTACTTGAATTAGCTGGCAACTTAAATATATTGTTAGTTTGACTGAAAGTTAATAGCATCCATCAGCCAATTCCACATTTTTAAGTAAATAGCTGAACCCTGTAACATGTATTTGTAAGTGGCATGTAAATGTTTATCTATTTAAACTTAATTTGCTACTCTCACCGCCAAATGCCCATAAATTATATTCAATACACTACTTCTGGGTAAATATATAATTTATTACTATTTCAACTTTTTTTTTAACAAAAATTTAATAAATAAATAAGAGTGCGACAAAAACAAATAGGATCATTTTCCTTTAACAACTGTTATATACGTTTATTTTTTATATAAATGAAAAAGTTTTAGGTGCAATGTTAAAAATACTGCAAAAAATTAACTATTATACATTTTATAAACTACTCATGATGTCAAGATAAACCGAGGAGCTCGGGATTTTCGACTAGAGGCCTCTCAGCCTCGACTCCCCATTGGCCGTCTGGGACAGTTCACTGACTGCTAACATTAGCCAACTCGAGGGCGAGGCTTTGGTGTTTAAAGGCCAACTGATAGGCCATTTATTACACAAAATAGTCACTAATCATAACTAATCGTCTTTATTGGGCTTTGCAAAATTAAACAAAATTTTGATGAATAGACCAGGCTGTAGGTGTAGCTGTAGTTATAGACGCTCACGGTAAAAACAAGTTGGCTACAAAATAGCAGCGCAGGGCGAGGCTGTGCATTACACAACCGTCAGTCCCCCGCGTGCTAAACAACACTTAAAATATCCCAAAAACGACTTGCACATCGTAACTTCCACAAATGTTTGTTCAACCATATTATAACTCTGCCCATAGAAAACTTTTAAAACGGAAATAGAATAAACGGAAACAAAACAGCATAGGGCAAATGGAAAGGAGCCGGAAATCCTGGCTAAGGTTTACATCGTTAGAAGACTTCCGAGAGCAGACCTGGTCAACGCATGTGAAGTTGAGGAAAACGAGCGCTTGAATCAACCACAATATTCTGCGAAAAACGCTCAGTTGATTAGAAACTTATGATACGCTTACAATAATGGACTAAAATGCTATTTAATTGTTTCAGGATGTATACACACGGTGTGTTTGAAGCTGGACGGTGATAAACACCAGCCTCTCCCCTGAACTACGTCTATTCAGCTTTATCTTTAGCAACCTAGCTAACGTTCGCTGCAATAAAAACTGATGCTATTTGTTTCTCAGTAAATATAAAGCAGCTGCTTGTGATAGCCAACGTTAGCTTAGCATTTGGAAGAAGTTCGTCATTACCGTGAAAGCGTTTCTGACTTGAAGTGGGCGGCCTCTTCCCAGTACGCTGAATAATAACAACGGCTAGCTAGGTTAGCTTAGCTAGTTGAGCTATAAAATAGCGGGAAGACTCCATGCATAACAAACATACCCCTTTACATCACCACAGTTTGGAAAACATTTCTCACATCACCCCTACCTTTTATAAGTTCAAACTTTAGATGTTAAAGTATATTAATAGTAGTAGATAAGCAACCAAATGATCACTCAGTCGATTGGTATCTTAGCAAGTTTTTGACCAACAAACAGTCATGCAGGGTAGGGGCGGAGACTAACTGGTAATGCTGAACTTACCTTAAAATCTAGAAAGAAAAAACCATATAGCCTAGCTAACAACGTGTAAGTAATTGCTTGTGTGTCCGTTCAACAAGACTGTAACATCATTTTGGTAGAAATATCGGATGATCAATAATTGTCAGGTTAATAAAAGTTGCTAAACAATGCTACTTGTCCATCTTAAAAGCCATATTTGTCTTCACTAACTTCTTAAGATGTTCACTAAAGCATTGCCCTGTATTTAATCTAGTGTCAAGCATGCAACCACATCTTTCTTTCGTGGGTCTGAAAGGGTCTAAAACCTCTTTGGACAAGTCTGACATAACAGACCAACAGCCTGGCACCTTGTGTTAATGATTATAGTGAACTATTAAAAGATTTGTGACACGTGAATATTTTTCATCACAATTGACTGAAGCAAAGGCTGAACTCTGTGCCCTTACAAGGTCCCTCTACAGACTGAGATCACTCATTTTTCCTTAACTCTTAAAGCCTGATCGGATCTTGTAAGAAACAAAAATACCCTAAAGATAATCAACCACTATGAAAATAATAATAATTGTAAAACAGGACAGTGGTGTTTATTTTCAACTGTTGCTTAAAGTTTTATACAATATTGTTCAACAAAGAATTCTCTAATTTATTGCTATTTTGAGGCATATTCTGACACTGGTAATCCATTTTCTAAAGTCTACAGGTGTCCCTACACACAACACTGCTGCCAAGTGCAAACCTCATATGTCCAAAACGGTTATTTTTCAGGAACTAAAAAAAACAACCTTGTTTTTATAATAACTGGACATAACATTTAATTTAATTAATTGCAACACTTTTGATTAGTTCAATATATTATAAAACTACAGACAGACATTAAGGGTACCTAATGGTACTGATTTATTGGGGAAAACAAAAATCTTGACTTTTGGACATAGGAGGTCTGTGCCAGATAACGACGCATCAAGAACATACACGTTATTCTGGGGAAATTCTTCATCTTTGACATGTCTTTTTAGGTCAAATATGGATGGAGCTTCTGGTGTAAACATCATATAGGTGATCATGAGCCTAGCCCCTGGTATAGTTCACAGTACTTAGGGAAGATCTTTGTTGCTGTTGTTTTTTTTTTTGGGGGGGGGGGGGGCTTTAATGTGGTTCATCTGTTGGCTTGACAAACATTTTATTTTTTAATTGTGGGCCTTGTACAGAAAAGATA
>JAOXYM010000013.1:11987429-12002096 GCA_028567055.1 Leptatherina wallacei
CCATGGTCAGCCTGCACTGGGACAGCCAGTTAACACCACCTCCATGGTCAGCCTGCACTGGGACAGCCAGTTAACACCACCTCCATGGTCAGCCTGCACTGGGACAGCCAGTTAACACTGATGCTCAGCAATGTGCACCAGTTGGAGGAGCGTCTTACGGTGGTGGTTAGAGATTCAAAGCTGCTGAAACTGCTTGGTGTCCCGGCATATAAGAAGCAGACCAGTGAGGCATGTGGAGGGATCATTGCTCAGTTGACATGCAAGTTGCTGCAGGACTGGTGCTGCTGGCCAGGTTGTCAACATGGCATCAGACACCATTGTGTCAAACACCGACCATCTCACAGCAGCCTGCGTTGCCACACAGCTCTCACCAGGTTTTCACAAACCTGAAGGTGGGGTCATCACGCTCAGCAGAGGTTCCCTTGTTTACACGTCTGAGAGAGAAATGGAACTTTTTACCACAAGAATCCAGCAGCCAATGGTCCCGCTACATTCCTAGCAACACTGACCAACCTGTCCTGGGCAGGTTATGTGCTGAATATCAGGTGCGTATAAGAAGTGAGTGACCACAAGCGAGCTTGGCTGCCAATAAGGATTGCTGGTTTGGGATGCACCAGCTGCAAATTGATCCAGAATTTCTGTCTCTCAATATGAAGGATTGGGGGACCAATGCTGTGTTCAAAAAGAGTGAGGTCAGTGTCCAGTATGTGCAATGAATGGGGTCAATGACTGCGCCGAGCGTGGCTTCGAGCTCACGTCCGACTTGGTTGCCGTGGCCAGGAAGGAGCAGCACCTGCAAAATGTGCTGCAGGCAGTTGAATGTGATCACAGCCAACAGCTAAATCTTCGCGGCTGCAAACGCAAGCTAATCCCTGAATAGGACGGTTACACATGAGTGGCGGGTGGGGAGACATCTGGGGGGAGACGCCCTGGCTGGTTCAGAGTTCAGGTTCTATTTCACTGAGCAGTTAAGTTAGTTAGTTAGTTACCAGTGAGTTGGAGGATTTGTTCTTTTAAGTGTCAGTATTGCCCCTTGTGTTTAATAATATAGTTAATTAAACTTTACATGTGTGTCTGACATCCATCACTGCTGCACAAAACTCAGGGTAAGGCCACGTGAACATGTCCCATTGACTTCCATTCATTTTGTCTACAGTACAAATGAATGGAGAATCTTGAAAGTTGAATTCTGAGAAATGCCCAAGTTGTCCAAAGGGCAAACAAACAACTTTTACTTTAATAACCCTATAGAACATGTTACTGTGTACAAGTTCACTGTACTCAACATTTCCAGGTCAACCCTTTGGCAATTAAACAAAAAATTGCACTTTTTGCGAAATTTCACAAAAGTTCATGTGTTAGGTGGCACCCCTAAATCTCAATGGAATTCCTCAAAACTTTGCAAAAGTCGTTTTATGTTAATTGGTACAAAATGCAATGCCAGCCAAATTGATATTTTGAAATTAAAACTTCCCATTCAAATTTGATGCACCCTACTCCTCAGTTTGGGCTTATTTAACACCTGCCATTTCCATTGCTTTTTATAAGACTCAAACAGGGTCTGTCTGAGGCTGAGTTATTTTACATTGTAGATTATTCATAAATAAATACTGTACATTTGCTGAAGAGAATATTTCCAGAATCTCCTTTGACCTGGGATATTGGTGAGCTTTATCTAAGTTAACGATTTTACAAGTCTGTCTTAACAGATGAGATGATTCCATAGTCTAATCACTTCTGCCCTGTGCTTCACCATACAAGGCTCCCAGCCCACGTCTCCCTCTAGTGCTGCTCCAGTGGTGAACATATGCACTCTAAGAAAGTACCTCATGGCTCTGCTTTGAACTCACGTTCAGGAGCATCTTCGAAGCCCCAGACCCCTGCTGCATAAAACAAAACAGATCCAACCAAAGAATCAAACAGCTGGTTAACTGAGTGGGTATGTGAGACACAAGATGCCCTCATTTCTGACTCTTGTCATTGGTTATTACTGACTCCTGCATTTTTCTCTCTGTGAATGAAGAGTTGAAATATGTGCAGAGAAAAAGGGGTCCATGGGGTTTTTTGGTTTAACTTAGAATTTAACAAGTTAAAAATGAGAGCAGGAGATACTTTCATAAAGGAACTGCATGGTGGATTGGGATTTCTACTAATTACTGTACTTGAGACTGTAGCTATTTTATATGCATGGACTCAACCGGAAGTGAGACATCTATAGTGTATGTGCATTTGGGTGCAGTATTTTGAGGAAGTTTTGTAGAGACAAAAATAGAAAAAGGAACATCAAGGGAAGCTTATCTATAACAAAGCTCTAATGAGAAGAACTTCACTTATTTGCCACATGGGAATATTCTGAAAGAATATGAACAGTTGAATAAAAAAGAAAAATAGTGTGCATTTACAATCCAATACAAACAATTTGTTTTTTTTTTTTAATTTGAAGCTAATTTAAGTTAGCCGCAAGTTGAAGCAGGTCTGGTGTCGATATTGTCTGTAAGACATAAAACATATGAGCAAAAACGTTTTAAACGTATAAACCACTCAGGATTTAGTGAACCAAAATATTTGTTTTGCATAGTTTTCTCCAGGAATTCACATGGGCGGAAATAATAGAGGGTTACAGGGGAATTTGGAGCCCCCCCCTCTTCACAACAACTGAGAGTTCTCCACCTCAGTTTATAATTGAAAACATTGCCAAACATTTCTGTATGATGAAACAATATGCATTGAGAACAATAATAACCAACCTGAAATATAATGTTTTTCCATTTCAAAAAATAAAAGGCACCCCCCCTAGTTTGCCTCACAGTGGTTTGGTCCCTTGTCTAGAGTCCCCAAACCCCCACACATATTGGCCCTGGGAAAGAGTGTCTTTTGTGTGGAGGCTTCTTTGGAAGTGTGTCAGTGCTGCCGCACCTCCAGTGAGTAGTATCTATTTTTCCTCCAAAAGTAAACAGATCATAACAGGATGCATCAGACATAACTTAATTGAAAAGGTTGCTAAATTTAACCAGATTGCAGTTTTTCCTTTGTATTAACTCAACCTATGCTGCCATATTAACACAAAGCAGCTGTGTCCCTTGATGCATTGTTTGTTTATGAAGGCAGGAGGTCTGTGCACAGTCAAAACCATCATAAGTCTGTTCATTTTCAAGCAGTTTGTCTTATTCGCTGTAATGTTTCGGCAATGCTTAAAAACAGCTCATTTCTGGAACAGCTTTTTAAAAAAATTTCTATGTGCACTTTTTTTGTGTAAGTTCTTTTGTCATTAAAATGACACAGCTTTTTGTTAGGGTATAAGTACAAAGCATAGAGAGAGAGATCAGTCAAGATTTATTTGTATGCATTTAGTATAACAGTACTTATAATTGTAGCCTAATTTGATAAACTTGTGTTTTTCAAAACAAAACTTGTGTTTTTCAAAGTAGGGGGTGTGATGTGTGACCATTGCAATTTATTTATCTGTTGCAAAGGTATGCAAAAAAAAAAAAGTTCTTACTTTGTATGTGTATCATATCTCATGTCATGAGATATAATGAAGATTTGAAGCAAAGACAAAAAGAGCCTAATATCATGCAGATTAGGATCACTTTCAGCCAAGATGTCATTGGCAGAAGGTGCACACTGAGTATTCTTATGATACATGAAATGTTAACCATTTAAGCAGAATGACGTTGCTCCATCATGTTGAATTTGAAAGGTTTTGTGTGTATGTGTGATTGTAACCATGTCCCATCTCTCTGCAGGTCAGTTATGCCTTCTGTTTCTGGTACTTACCCAGAAGATGGTACTGTTCTCTGCCCACATGCAGCTAACGTGATGCAAGCCAATGTTGCTCAAAATCTAAAGTCTTCTAATATGGACGGAAATGCTGAAACAACTAGTGGTCACAGGTCATCTGCAAATGGAGACAATGACGGTCTCCATAATGAAGACAAATTATACGCTGAGAGTGGAAAAAATGGTCAGAGTGGGCTGAAAAACAGAGAAGAGACAGCAGATCAAATACAATGGATCCGTCCTGATTTGCCCAGCAGATGTACCTGGCATCTTGGTGCTTCGATATCAGAATCACCTCACAGCCACCCAGAAAGGTAGGACTCACACTGACAATTGATGAAACATGAGCAAGGAAATCCGGTGGAAGAGGCAGCAGAAATAAGGAGGAAGGAAAGCACGCCGTAAAACGCAGCCTTGATATTATCATCGTAATATTCATCACCCAGTCCCTTATTATGAGCTGCATTACAGCTAATTTATGAAATTGGACTCTGGCTGTATGAAACTGATAATGTAGGAAGACAAAAAAGACACATGTAGACAATATTGCTAGATGTGTAATAAATGTAACATCAACATCAATGTTTTTTTTTTATCTTGTTTTTCTTTCACAAACTGTCATTTGTGAAAAAGTCATTGACCAGTATGCAAACTGGATATCCAAAAAACTCGACTTTGCAGTTCTGCTAGATATATTTTTCTTTACGGTGGTGAACATGTAAAGTGATTTGTTTTTTTGGTTTTAATATGGCAATTAACCACTACACTGCAGATCCTTTTGTGCAGCTATGATCAAAGCCATTGTTGTCAGCTATGAAGTCATGCATGTTGACTGCATGTCCACATTTTCCCACGCTGTTTTGTAGGATGGATGTAGTCATAATATGTAAAGGACTTTAAAGAGAAACTAAGGCCTTTTGATTATCTAGTTGTTATTTAGTTAAAGACTGTCCTGACTGTTGTAGTTCATGATCACTGAAAGGAAAAAAGCTGTCTTCAGATAATGGTGAGCATGTAATGACGAGCATATTTCCACACCTCTAATGATGTATTTTCTCATCTATCCATTGCAGCACCAAACAACCCACCATCCTTCCCAACATCCTTGGCCACATTGGAAACACACCTCTGGTCCACTTGAACAAAATCCCAAAGGAGTTTGGGATAAAGTGTGACATTTGTGAGTAAAAATATAAGAATGGTGACATTTGCACACACACACAGACATCAACACGGGGTGATGTATCAGCTCCTTTGCAATCAATTAATTTAAAATAGAAACTTTTGGGATGCAATAAATCTGGAAAAATGATTCACTACCAGTCACTTTCCCATGGGGTTTAATGTGAAAGTGTGTCCAAACTTTTGACTGGTACTGTGTGTTGGATTTACCAGGGAATATAAGACAAGGAAAGCAAAAGTTGTGGAAAGATTTAAAAAAGAAAAGAAGCATTTTACTCCTAATTAAGTTAACTTGCAACATATCAGGTAACAAATAAAGTAAAGATGGAGAAGGTAAAGACTATTTTTAATAATAGCTAGGAAATTTTGCATCGTAGAGGTTCACCTTGTAGTTATTAGTTCATACAAACTACTCTATTGAATTACAAACACTATCAACCGTAGCCTGTATTGCCAACCTCTGCCAACCTTACCCAACCTATTTTATTTTATTCTATTTTATCTTAAGCCAACAAACAGAAATGTGTTTGACTCATGTTTCCTTTTGCCACTTTTCAAAAAATAGTTTTCAGATTTGCTTAAATCAGTGGATAGATATCTGGCTAATATCCAACGTGCATATATTGCAACAACATGGATCTAAAAAAGAATCCAGCAAGCGTTAAACTGGCCTGTATGCAGCCCAGATCTGTCGCACACTGAACACACCTGGTGAATCATGAATTAAACATTACACGTATAAAGTGTTGTTCAAAGGGAAGGTGGTGCAGCCCAGTAACCATAACCCCCCCGTCCCATTTAAAAAAAAAAAAAAAAGTTTGGGATTAAATATAGAAGCGCCACATTTTTTCAGATAATAATAGAATTTCTCATATTATCTAATTTTGTTTTTTCATTCTTGGAAATAGTTGTAAATTTAACATATCTATTCATGCACTGCTCTTTGATTGAGCAGCTCATTATGATGAAAAAAACTATATATATATATAAAAAAAGATGCAGCAAAGACATAGGACTTTTGTGTGGTGTCTCTGATTTTATGAAATCTTCTAATTTTTGTGTACTTTTATTTGTTATCTTGTAATTACTGTTGTAGTAAACACACCAAGACTTCTGGCTGCTTGGTGGCAGTGGGGACTCAGTGGGCCTAGAACAGACAAATCAAAAGTATTCCCCAAAACTACAATTTCTGTTTTGGATTCATTAAGCTTAAAAAAAGTTCAACATCAACCCGTCCTTCCCTTCTTGGAGGTAGTATAATAGGGTGTGGATGCTGTCTGTGGGATAAAAACAAACTGTGGATGGAAACCTGGCTAAGTGTTGCCTGAATGATTGTAGCTGAGCAGTAACAGATAGGTAAAATTTCATTTGCCAAACATACCATCCTTGCTAGGAAGGACTTCTTTCAGGGGGTCAGGCAGCCTCACAGGCTAACATTAAGTTGCTACATGCAACTGGAAGAGCTGTTGTTGGGATGATCACTATGTCTCTGTTAGGTTCTCACTCGTGTTAAAAAGGGAGTATCATGTAGCCTCTGGGCTTATGTTGGTCGCTAAGTGACTGTTGGAGTTTTGTTTGAGGAAACATGGGCTCTCATGGCTGGGGAAGTAAAAGTGAAAGACTCGTTGTTCTTTGTCCCAGCAGAGAAAAACACACCTTCAAATGAAGTGCAACTTGAAACTTGAAAACCTTCAGGGTATTTGGTAAAGATCACCTCAACTGCATCACTTCAGAGCCAGCAAAGCTTTTGGGTGCAGCTAGTATGAAAGTACACAAAGGCATCAGTTTAAATCTAAGAAATGCCCTTTTTTACTCACTAAATTGATCAAAATCAGGCTTGTTTTGTTCACATAGCATTATGAGACAGAGATCATCTTGCTTGCTATTTTGTAATATATGGCTTTAATTTGGTAGGGACTAGTTTAGCTTGATTTGTCATTCTCATTTACAAGTTAAATAGCTGAAGCTACCAGGAGCTGACATTACAAGACCTCCATTATTTTTCTCTTCACTGATTTTTTCATTCCTGTCACTGCGTCTAAAACAATGCCCATATCTGGATGTTTGACTCTACCTATCATTGTAAACGCCAACATACAAACAGAAAATAATGCTGGATGGCAAGGCAAATTTATTTAGGAGCATAAAAATAAATTCTGATTCTCTTTCTTTAGTTTTAACTCTGAAAAGCAAACATGACCCAGATGATCTTAGAAGTCTCATGTGGCATCATCAGATCAAATAGTACCAGAGCCATTCTGTAAATTGTACACCAGCAGTAAAACTATCAAATCCTTTATTTGGCAAACAGGAAGCCAGTGTGAGAGATGTGAGAACCGGAGTGAAATGTTCCCTTTTTGTTGTTTTTTGTGAGGACACGAGCTGCAGAATTCTGGATTAGTTACAATTGTCTTAGTAATGTGTTTTTAAAGACTCCATTACAGTAGTCAAGCTTACTAAAAACAAATGCATGAAGGAGTTTTTCTAAATCTTGCCGAGCCATCAGTCCTCTTGTGCTAGAAATATCCTTCAGGTGGTAAGAGGGTGATTTGGTTATTGCTCTAATATGACTGTTAAAAATGAGCTCAGAGTCCAAAATGACACCATGATTTCTGGCTTGATCCGTTGTTTTGACTGAAGCTGAGCTTCTCTCTTTGTTTCCAAAGACAATTATTTTAGAATGATATTTATTTAGCTGAAGAAAATTCATTATCAACATTATCAACTCTAGCTTTAATCAAGATGAAGATATTGTCATATGTTCTAGGTTTACAATTTGTTTTGGCTATTTCTTTTTGTACATTTAAGAAACGAGACCTTAGGACCCATTCTTGTCTTTATTTATACTCTGTATTGGTGCTTTGTACAGGACCACAAGCACACATGAACGCTCTCAGTAATGCTGTGGGTTTCTTTGGGTGACTTTGCTAGTGGCCAAATGTGAGTTCTTCAATGCGGCAGGCAGCATTAAAGACAGGATCGCCATGCGGATGGTGGAAGATGCTGAGAGAGCTGGGGTCCTCAAGCCTGGAGACACAATCATTGAACCCACCTCTGGAAACACAGGTTATATCAAGATTTAATACAAGTTGTGGTTATCAGATCAGAACCAGATACATTAGTAATAGTGTTACTATCTACACAATGACCAAGCACGGTCGTTTTTAAAAGAAGAAGAAAAAAATAAAGACCTCCTCTTTTGGCTGCCCGCAGGTATTGGCCTTGCTCTCATAGCTGCTGTAAAAGGTTACCGCTGCATTATTGCTATGCCTGAGAAGATGAGCATGGAGAAGGCAAGTACCTGTTTATGATAGTGACTTTCTATAAATTCTATAAATTTAATGTGGGTTCATTCTTGGAGCTGATCTTGCTGTGTTTTATAGGTGGATGTGCTGAGAGCTCTTGGGGCAGAAATTGTGCGCACACCTACATCTGCTGCTTTCGACTCACCAAATTCTCACATACGTACAGCCTGGCAGCTCAAAAGTAAGATTCCCAATTCACACATCCTCGACCAGTACCGGAATGCCAGCAACCCCCTGGCCCACTATGATACCACAGCTGAGGAGATTCTGGAGCAGTGTGGCGGTTTGTGCTTTTTTTCTTTTTTCTGAAGAGTTATTACCCAGCTTCATGTTGGTTACAGTGGATACATTTACACTTTGTGTCTTAGATGCTACGTATTATGAATTTGTGAAACATCTAGGCAACAAGGATTGGGGTGAGGGAATCCAACCACTAAATAAAAATAAAAAAAACACTAGTTTTATTGTGTTTGGCTTAACCAATTAGCTTCTTGGGGATATAGGAATGTGGCAACCCAGGATTATAAAGCACATAGAAACCTGTTCAAATAAAACCCAAGAAAAATAGGACCATAGCAATTCAGGACCTTAGGAACCCAGTGCCTTGAGAGTATACTGTCCTGAAAATATGACACTGAAGATATAAGGATGTTTAGCTCTTAACAACTTGGTAGCTTAAGCCCCTTTATACATACAACTCTGGGAATATAGAACCTGGACTTTGGGAACTTGTTACATTGACAACATTTTCTTTTGCTGAGCTAGGAACGTCTGAGATGTCCATTCCTTCATCCCCTCCATTTTCATTGCAGGTAAACTGGACATGTTGGTGGCCGGAGCAGGCACAGGTGGTACGCTCACAGGAGTTGCTCGAAAGCTAAAGGAGAAGTGCCCCAATATAAAGGCAGGACACATATTTGTTTGTAATGTAAAGCCTATTATGAATGTGTACATGTATTATCAGTGGTACTAGGCTTCTACTAAAACAAGGGGTTTTCTTCAAATAACCCACACATAATAATAATGACACATTTATTTTCTAAAGCACTTTTCAAGACACTTGAAGACACTTTACAGCAAAGAAACAGGAATAAAAGCAATAAAAACATGAATAAGAAAAAAAAATGCAATTACATTTAAACAGCAATAAAACACAAAACAGCAAAGAATAGTTTTAATCATTAATATCATTAAAAGCAGCTCTAAAAAGATGTGTTTTTATCAGTTTTTTAAACAGTGTTTGATCAGAGTATTTACGTATGTCCGTGGGAAGTGAGTTGCACAGTGTAGGGGCAGCAAGTGAGAAAGCTCAGTCCCCATGGTTCTGTACTTGGTCATTAAAGGAATATAAAGGAACATAACCTGAATACATCAGAGAGACCTAGCTAATCGTTACGCTCTTAATGTTTATGCTGTTGTGCCCTTTTGTTTTTAGATAGTTGGTGTGGATCCTGAAGGTTCCCTTCTGGTGGACTCAGGAGAACAGAATGAGAAGGCTCATTTTGAGGTGGAGGGTATTGGATATGACTTTGTCCCCACAGTGCTGGACACATCTGTGAGTTCTATTGTGCTTTTATATATATTTACACATAGTTTAGTGTTCAGCTAATCTGCTGCTTACTTGTCATCTCAATCAAAAATCTCTGCAGCTTGTGGACATGTGGTACAAATCCACTGACATAGAAACCTTCACCATGTCACGTAAACTGATCAGAGAAGAAGGCCTTCTGTGTGGTAAGTTACCAAATCCCACCTGTTCTCACTCCTAACATTTCACATGCTGATGCTTGTGCAGGAGTCTTTTTAATCAAGACACTTGATTTGCCAGGTGAGCTAAAAACAGCCCCACAAAGACCGCATTTAGATCGCATCCAGAGGATCTGGCTGAATGCCAGTACTAACAATCTATGTGCATGCTATAAAACACCGGTATTAGCATGCAGCATAACAAGATGACCGGGAAAAAACTCCGGTAAAAGCCTCTGCCAAGCATTGCCACCCAAACAAGGCACAATTAGAACCACAAAAACTAAAACATTCATAAAATGTGTCTTACCTTTTCTGTTTTGTGGTCAAAACTTATATTCCAGCTGAAAAAAACACTGCTAAGGTCTACTTTCTTGACTTTGCGTTAGTTGGAAATGATTCAAGAAGGTCCAAGTTATTTATATAAAATAAGAAGAGTGTTTTAAGCTTGAGTGGGCCATGTTTTATACAATATACTACCTTTGGTTTCCCTTGCTTCTCGATCTTTGGTGTTTCTAAGGCAAATTTCTAAACTAGCCCTTTTTTTCTCCTCACACTGATTGGTCAATATAAGTGTCAATCATCAAAATAAACAATAGATTGCCAACGCCCCCCCTAAAACACCTTAATGCCCCCTTTTTAAGAATGATGCTTCCAGCGCCCCCTGACAGTCTCTGAATGGGGGACTTTACCGCCCCCGTTGAGAAGCACTGCTTTAATGTATACATACAGTTCCGAGACCAATTACATCACTTTATGGTAAAAACTTTGCCCAAAATTCTGTTGTATGTAATCTGGTACTGTCTTCTTCCCCCTGATGAATACATTTTGCACTACAATAAATCTGACATACAACATCACACGGTAATAAAAGGTACATGTATACAATTTCCTCTTACTTTTTTTTTTATTTTGATTCCAAAAAAATTTTGTTTTCTGTCCATTATTTCTCAAGTAAGGCATTTAAGGGTTAATCAAGTGCATCTAATGGCTAACTGTCAAAGAAATTAAGTATTTAAGGACAACTGAAGGTAGGGTACACCAATTGCAGCCCATTAATGAAATGCTCTAACAAAAATAAAAAAAATTGTCACCTGTGGAACTGACAGGACTGAAAAAAGACCCTCCAATCATTTAACCGGCCAGTTCTAAAAGATTGGATGGTGATATGTCCACCAAACTCAACTGCTATTTGTCCCTCCCCCCTCTGCGTGCTCCTCTGCTCTGGAGGTGTGGATTCAAGGGAAAGTCTGAAGAAAGGATTTTGGACTTTTGAATTGTGTATTTTCGATACGTAGCTTGTGTGAACCGTTTTTCCAGGATCTCCTACCCTACCTTTAGGTATCAAAAAGTGCAAATTATTACTAGACTGTTACTAGACCAAACCTCAGACTGCAGTTTTCTGTGCACCTGAGACTGTAGCTAATGCTACACTGGGCATTCAATACTGATGCAAGGGTTCTTGACCAAGTGGCAGTTTGCAACGAGTTGGGAGGGAGAATTCAGATTCTTTATATTTGAACAACCTTCATATCAATTTGTCCTATCTACATACATATCTGCATGTATTGCTGTAGGTGGCAGCTCAGGTTCAGCGATGGCAGCAGCGGTGAAGATGGCCCAGCAACTGGAGGAGGGACAGCGCTGCGTGGTCATCCTGGCTGACTCCGTCCGCAATTACATGTAAGAGACATCATCACAGCTGTATCTCACTTCTGTATACTTTTACAACAGCAGTAGGTTGGAAAGTCTGTTGTTTTTTTGCTTTACTTGAAATTGGCTTAAGTTGGATAACAAAAACCTGATAAATAGCTTGATAGGAAATAAGTAAGCCCATACAGGTAAAGATTAACTAAAGATAGGAAGCAATGCTATTCTGAAAAAATTAAATAGAATCAACAACACAAAATAATCATAATGATGGACTGAACAAGTCTTTTCAGGCCACATTAGTGAGAACCTAAATGACGTTACAACAGGTGTTCAAAGTTTAACAGGAGTGTGAGCAAATAATGTTTGTAGCCAGGTGGGGGATTTGGCAGAGGGGTCAGACCGGCTAGAGTCCAAAATACCACAAAATATTTGAGGCAGACAAGAAAGTAATCAGCACAGAGCAAGTTTGCAGTTGTGTTGGGAGTTGGGTCAAAGAGATCTGCAGCCAGACAGGATTAGAAAACAGGATTAACAAACAGGATTAGAAAATACTTTACAAATAAGGGAGATTTAAAAAAAAAACTCAGCCTGAGCATAAGCACTGGATTTGGATCTAAAATCTAAGATAAAGCTTTGTATTCATAGCAGAGACAGCTGGTGATGAACAGTAGCTGAGAACCCAACACCTGCACCAGGTCCCACACGTGTTACAAAGTCCACGTCAAAAGTCCTAAACAATCACACACAACAAAGTTAGCAAAAAACCCAAAACAAAAGCTTTTTTATTGTTTAGGTATGTGAAGAAGTTTACCAATGTTGAATATTGTTAACATAATTTTTTAAAGTCTGTCAAGTTTTAGCAGTAAGATTTATCAAGACCTCCAGGACGAAGTCCAGCCTGACTTTGTCACTCACTGCTGGATTTTACCCTCAGGTCAAAGTTCCTCAGTGATCAATGGATGAATGAGAAGGGTTTCCTCAGCCTGGAGCCTCCGATGGACCAACAACCCTGGTAAATAAATCAATTAATGTAAAAAAAAAAAAGTCTGTTCACCAGGGCCACCAGTGGCTCAGGTGGTAGGGCAGGTCGTCCAAAAATCTGAAGGTTGGCGGTTTGAATCCCGCTCCCACCCGAGTCAGCTGTCGTTGTGTCCTTGGGCAAGACACTTTACCCTCTTTGCCTCCAGTGTTTGCAATACTGGCGTACTCAATTGTAAGTAAGTAAGTAAGCTTTGGGTAAACGCGTCTGCTAAGTGACTGTGTAATGTAATGTAAAGTAATCCAAGTGAATGTCAACACATTGTGTTTTGCTTCCTTTAAGGTGGTGGAACATGACTGTCCAGAGTTTACAGCTGTCTGCCCCCCTTATTCTTGCACCATCCCTGTCCTGCCAGAAAACCATCGAGATCCTGAGAGAGAAAGGGTTTGACCAGGCCCCAGTCATCAATGAGTCAGGGTGCGTCTTCAAGAAATTCTCTTATCTTCAAGAAATATTAATTTATCTGAATATATTGCTAAGAAGCCAGATGACAGAACTAAAATTTCTATCAGCCACATCAGCAGAGGAGTCCATGGAGATTTCCACAAATGTGAACTAAATTGCTTTAATCTAAATATGATCACTTGTTATCTAAATACGTGCAGTGTCAAAGTTAATCCCTCTGAATTTGAATCATAAATACTTTTCATTTAGAGCTCTTTCAGCAGATTACACCTCCAGTTTCTAAAGATAAATGACATGACCTGGAATGTGATGGGGGTTTGCCATCTCATGTGATTCCACAGTGCGATCATGGGAATGGTAACTCTGGGAACTATTCTTTCCGCCGTGCTGGATGGGAAGGTCAAACTTTCCGATGCTGTGAGCTTGATGCTCTGCAAGGACTTCAAACAGGTCAGTCAGAAAGAGCAGAAATGTCCTGCATGAAAATATGCTCCTGCCAATGGCATGCATTTAAATGTAACATGTTTCTTTCTGCATGTTTGCTTCCAGGTGCACCTGACAGACAACTTGGGGAAGTTGTCCTGGATCCTCAAAATACACAACTTTGCCCTGGTTGTGCATGATCAAACCCAGTGTAAGAAAAATAATTTCTTATGAGTGCAGATGTTTTTTAGGTTACTGCTCCAGTTACTGCCCAACATTTGATCCTCCGCCCTTCCTCCACTCATGGGGAGGTGTTACATTTATGTCAAAAGTTCATTTTTGGCCAGATAGGCCTGCATGCATGCAGAGGGAGAAGACACTGACTCACCACTAACAAGCTGTTTTTATAGCCATTCCTTAGAACTACTTAATTTTTCACCTAAAAAAAAGTTAAATTAAACAGAAACCTCTTCTTTTTTAACCACGTTTTAACATTTTTCTTTTTAATTTAATAAGAAAGTCAGTTTTGTCTTTGAAGTCAGCTCCACACACCAGTTTCTTCAAGATTAAATTAAAATAGGGCATATAGTCTCAGAGTTTTAATAACTAAGAATATTTATGGTGAAGAATTTGCACATACACATAAACAGTAGCTTTTCTGAAATCTGAGTTGTGAAAGCTCTAGAATAATCCTGTGTTTGTCTTCTGTTTCTCTCCAGATGAGGCTGATGGCTCCTCTTTCCAGAGACACGTGGTATTTGGCGTTGTGACTGCAATCGACCTCCTCAACTACATCACCGCACACGAGGGGCAGAATCGTTCACCGTCCAAATGCTCGTTGTCGAAAAGCTCGTCTGTCGGACCAGATCCAGTTTAGACTATAGAGAATACCTGCTGCTCACGAAGAGGATAACAATCTGTTATTTTTCTTGTCGTCAACAATTTTAAGGAAGACAACAAAACAAAAGCAGAAAAAAAACATGAATATATTGTTTTGTTACACTAAATAGATGCATTATGATTTCATCCCTATCCGACATCATACAGAGTACTTTCCAACTACTGTTTTTTAAGCTTTTAATCAGGGGCCTTTAATCTAGTAGTAGAGATTAAAAGAGACAAAAAGGGGTAGGA
>JAOXYM010000013.1:12014056-12024543 GCA_028567055.1 Leptatherina wallacei
CGTGACTTAGAACATTGTAAGAGACTATTCCAAGGACTTATAAAAGTGATTTTTGCATAATATGTCTCCTTTAACAGATCTCTCCGCTTCAGGGTTTACAACTTTTGTAGCACAGCAAAGGTATTCTGAAAACTGGTAGTCTGTTTTAAAAGGGGGACCAGAGGGTGTGCTCCAACTATAGGGGGATCACACCCCTCAGCCTCTCTAGTAAGGTGAGGGGGTCCTGGAGGGTCTGTTGGATAGTTGAGACTCGGATTGAGGAGGAGCAGTGTGGTTTTTATCCCGGTTGTGGAACAGTGGATCAGCTCTATACCCTCTTCAGGGTCTTGGAGGGGGCATGGGAGTTCGCCCAACCAGTCTACACGTGCTTTGTGGACTTGGAGAAGGCATTCGACTGTGTCTCCCAGGGACTCCTGTGGGGGGTGCTCCAGGAGTAAGGAGTGCCGGACCTCCTTGTAAGAGCCGTCCAGTCCCTGTGCACCCAGTGTCAAAGCTTGGTCCGCATTGCCAGGAGTAAGTCAGACTCGTTTCCGGTGAGGGTTGGACTCTGCCAAGGTTACCCTTTGTCACCGATTCTGTTCATAACATTTATGGACAGAATTTCTAGGTGCAGCTGAGGTGTTGAGGGGATCTGGTTTGGTGGCCTCATGATTGGGTCTCTGCTTTTTGCGGATGATGTGGTCCTGTTGGCTTCATCGTGATTCGCAGCTGAGTGTGAAGCGGTCAGGATTAGAATCAGCACCTCCAAATCCGAGACCTTGGTCCTCAGCCAGCAAAAGGTGGAGTGTCCTCTCCGGGTCGGGAGTGAGGTTCTGCCCCAAGAGGAGGAGTTCAAGTATCTTGGGTTCTGGTTCACGAGCAGGGTAAGGATGTAGCGAGAAACGATAGGCAGATGGGTGCAGCGTCTGCAGTGATGTGGACTCTGCATCGGTACGTCGTGGTGAAGAAGGAGCTGAGCCAAAAGGCGAAGCTCTCAATTTACCGGTCGATCTACGTTCCTAACCTCACCTATGGTCACGAGCTCTGAGCAGTGATCGAAAGAACGAGATCGCAGATACAATAGGCCCAAATAAGTTTCCTCCGAAGGGTGGCTGGGCTCTCCCTTAGAGATAGGATGGGAAGCTTGGTCATCCGGGAGGGGCTCAGAGTAGAGCCGCTGATCCTCCGCATCGAGAGGAGCCAGATAAGGTGGCTCATGGATCTGGTTAGGATGCCTGCCTGGGAAGGTATTCCGGGCATGTCCCACCGGGAGGAGACCTTGGGGTAGGCCCAGGACACGCTGGAGGGATTACATCCTCGGCTGGCCTGGGAGCGCCGCGGGATTCCCCTGGGTGAGCTGGCTGATGTGGCTAGGGAGAGGTAAGTCTGGGTTTCCCTGCTCAGGCTGCTGCCCCTGCGACCCAACCTGATAAGCGGAAGAAGATGATGGATGGATAGATGGTTGGATGGATACTCCGATTTCATGTTTAATTGTGGGATCACAGCACATACACAAAGCTAAAATGAACAGAAAATTGAACAACTCCACCTGTATCTTTCACCATGTTCACAACCCATGCTTTATACCCACAACACTGTGATCAAAGACACTTTGCACAAATGGCTGGGTTTTTATTATGTTGTTATATTCATGATAATTCTGTATGACAGCACCAGATGACACTCTAACTCCTCCTAAGGTGACTTTCCCCTAAAGACTACCAACTTTGCATCTGGAAAAAGGATTCCTGGGGTTGATCCTTGATAGTAAATGTATCTTTTGCTGACAGGAACACAGTACAATGGAGGACATTGTGGGGAATCACAGGGTTTTTATTAAAGGCTGTGAAGTGGGAGCAGGACAGCAGAGACGAAGAGAACATGTCCTAGTTTTAACTTTCTCATTTTGCGTCATTCCTCCGTCAAAACATATAAATCACAAATGTGTCATTTGATGAAGCGACAGAGACCCCTGCCCCTGCCATCTCTCATCTCTCTCTCTGCTTCATGCTTTTATCACTCTGTATCCAGCAGTAACACTCTAAAACTGATAAAGAAAATACATTTTCCCCGTTGCAGACAGCTGGAATGTATATGGACTGGCAGCCAGACATGTAGATTAAAAGATGACTGAAATATAGAGGGGGAAAAATGTCAAATGAATGGAGGGCAGAGCAGCTGCTTGCTCTGATTTCTCTTGTGCGTCACTCTTATGCCCCTCAGGGGGAGCACAGCAGTTTGAAACTAACCTTCGCACTTTAATGGGGGAGATACTGTTTACAGCTGCAATGTTGACAGAAAAGTTTCTTTTTTTATTTCCCATATATTTTTTGAAAGAAATCGCATGTTGAATACTTACATCACTATGTCATAGCTCTGATGTCCTGAAGAACAGAAGAAATTGGAATGTAAAACATGGAGGTTAAGCTTGAAGAGCATTTATTAAGCCTTCAGCTCTTCATAGTTTTTTTATGGAAATAACGCCTGCATGAAACTGCACCTATCAACTTATATAGTAGGGCATTTACTGTAACACATCATAGTTACATGTAGTCTATGAAAGGTAAAAGTATTATCACTATTTGCAGGAAAAAGTAGGTGGATCCCAGTCAGATCCTATCTTAATGGAAATGTGCTACGCTGGTTTTTTCAATATAAGCGACTGGAAATTAACCCAACTTAAGGAAGTGATATAGCAAAATATCAACAATAACAACTTATTTGAGATTTTAATACTTTTACATGTTATGTGCAACACAAATTTACAACAGTGTCACTGGAAGTACTAATAAGAGTAGAGTGGAAGTGAAGTGATCACAAAAAGATGGACTCTCAAGGAAACTGGTTCAAAGCAATGGAAGATGAAATAACAGCTGGCAATGCAAACAGGTAAATGATATGAACTTTCAGGCAGCTATTAATCTGAATGAATCTTTTCAAACCAGTTTACACACACACCAAAAATCTGATTATTAACTCATTTCTGGAGTTATCAGATAATTCAGGTGACCATGTGGACAGCATAATCTGATATCCATTGAGTTTACATGACCCTCAAAATCAGATACCTGCATAATCAGATCATTGTAACTGGATCTGACACATCTAAATGCACTCCTGAAATGCCATTGTTGGATTTCTTTGGAGTACACACGTATGTTGTAATTTCCTGTTATTTTCAAAACATCTGCAGCATTTGCTGCTAATGTGGGCGCTAACAAGCCTGCAAAACTTGAACGCTTTACCTTGTTTATATTCTGGCTGCTGCATGCCATCGTGTTTTTCTTTTGTGTTTTTCTCAGCTGTGACTATATCACTTCCTTTTTTTTTTTACGGAAGATGATGAAAATAAAGAAGCAATACTGTTTTTTGCACATAAGATGTGAAAACATGCAGAAAGACATTGGAGTATTGAGGAGAAATCTACATGTTAATCTGATTTCTCATTATTGGACAACTGCCATCATCTGATAAAGCATATCATATTTGGCTGCCTCCATGATCGCTTCAATCATATGATAACTGCAGAAGTCAAATAATTATCAGATTTCTGGAGTGCATGTACTGGCAATTATCCAATTATAAGAAATTTGATTAACACACCTAGAGTTCTCCCCAATATTCAGATGTCTTTGTACATGTTGACCCATAGATCAGATTTATTAAGTTTCTCTTACACCTCCATGCAAAAAACTGTCGCTTTCATCTTTTCAACCTCTTCTATTGTAAAGATGAAAGTTGTATAGTCTCAGTGTGAGCTGAATATACAGCACCAGGAAGTCTGAGTATAAACTAAGTACAGCATTCACACATAAACTATTTTGCTGGCTTATTTGCTCCCACAATAGCAGCTGAGAGTGGGGGCCCGCCGTGTTAACCAATGATAGAATGTTTTAAAGATTACAGGAAGTTGAGGCACCACCACGTAGGCTACATACTCTGAAAGAAATACTATAATGGACTGGCAAATGTAAACAAGGAATTTTTCAAACATTGCATTTCAAAAGTACATGTAGATGCATCAGGGCGAGTTATTAAAGTTATCTGATTACTCCCAGTTATCCAATTTTGATGGTCATGTGAACAGGCTCTTTGTCTCACTCCAACACATATGAGGCGGGAAAAGATTAAGAACATAGAGGCAATAACCTGGAATATCCAGCCATACAGCTACTGTAAGAAGTGAAGATGGGAAGTTCAGCTCTTTTCAAAGATTTGGTTCTTTTGACTCAGCTCCCTTAGAAGAAATGGCTCTTTTGGCTCCCAAATGGCTCTTCATTCATCAGTCAGAGCCTCTATTCTAGTCTAATTTAGCAATTATTAGTGGTTTGTTAGCAATTTTTAAAAATCAGTTTTTATCATAAAAGCCTTTTTTGTACATTTTTTTAATGAGAAAATATAGTTCTGTTTAATATTTTAATTAAACACTTAATGAACAGCTCAACACAGAGCAACACAAAGCAAATAAAGTAAATAAAGGTAAAAATCTGAACAATAAGACACTGTAAATTAATTAATTTCTCCATTTTTTCCTGACACACTTGTAATTTAAACATGGTTTCCCAGTTCTCTCTGTGTACCTGGTCCACTACGCTCCCCGTCTTCTAAGAAGCCCTTCCTTCTTTACATAGTTGTATGATTCCAGTCGTTCCTTGTATCTAATTGACAGCATGGTGTGGCCATCAAAATAAAGTCCTGCCCCTTCTAAAGACTTGGTTCTCTTATGGTGCATTCAGACCAAACACTATGTTGGCGTCAAAAAAGCTCTTGACGCTCAAAGTTGGACACTTGACATCCAGCATCAAAAACGTTCTTGATGCTCGAGACGCGTCTGCAGGACCCGGATGTTTTCCTTTGCAGAAAATGCGTCAATACATCATGACGCTGAGTTGCTCTGATTGGTTGACGCCCCTTGTCGAGCGGCAAAAGTTCAGATTTTCCAACTCCGGCGTCCACCGCTTTACGTTACGCGCGTCATGCGCGTCGGACGCTCAAAATCCCTAAACGCGCAGCACCTGACGCTCAAAACACGCCACTAGAAGGCTCGCCGCCCCATGATGCGCATCGGCCATAGACTTTGCATGTAAACCTGACGCTTCTGACGCCAACATCGCGTTTGGTCTGAACGCACCATTAGACAGAAATCAGTTCGTCTGATTCACTATAAAGTATCGACTCTAAGAGTCGCATCTTTTGCACACGACACATCACTAGTAGGTAGGACAAGGGTGACACGGAGCCACATTAATGCGGCTTAAGTTTAAACTTTTTTTCTGTATGATTATGTAGCTGGTTTGTTTCCACTTGTGTGTGCAAATCAACATGGAATCCATTAACTGCTATGAAAATTCACATCGTCTTAGTGCGTGTGCAAAAATCTGCTTTTTGAAATAAAAAAATTATTATTACAACCAATGTCATTACCCACATCATTTCCCCCCTTCCTCTTCTCTCCCTCCCTAGCAAAAAGGCTAACAAATTGCTAGCTTAATAGTGAGTTGTACTGTTTCACAAAAAAGGCAACCAGGCAGGCCAGCTTCTTTTAAATGAGCTTCCTTCATATTATTGTCTTCTTCCCGTAATCCCATCTGCACATTCCATAAAACTGGATGGGAAAACTATAAACAATTGCTTTCTCTGTCACTGCAAGAGGGTTTTCCATCTGAAAAGACTGGCATCATGTTGAACAGTAACATTATAGTGCACATATCAGATGGAATTGAGAATCAAACACACATTTTTGGAAACAGGGTTGCTTTTTACTTGCCTAAGTGATTTTTCATGTCACAACTTTAAATATGTGCAATACCGCAAAATCTAGAGGAGAAATATGTAATAATTTATTAGATCAACATACATTCCTGTTCTTTCGCGAATGCAGGGGGAGCTATCATGTGGAAAAGTTGTTTTGCTAATAATGGATTCTACCAAACATGTATGCATGTCAAAATCATGACTAAGATATTTTTATTGATTAGATTGATAAAAATGAATTTCATCATCACCATGACTTTAAATCTATTTCCATTTTATTTCTTTTCCAATGAAGATACAGCAGAGCAAACGAGCCTGCGTGATCACATTCTTTAGGTTCACACCCATGAGCTGCCTGCCAGACACCAAACTCAAAATGTAAAAAATGATGGGAGGTGTATTTACAGCAGTCTCTGTATGCATATAGCATAACAGTGTCTATTGAAAAAGATTAGTGGGGCAGAGGCGCACAAGTGCTAATGCTCACTGGAACACAGCCCCACATGTACACAAGCCCACAAACCCAGTCGTGCCTCTGAGAAGAGTTTGATGCTGATGTGCAGTGAAAGGCAGAGGTGGTGCATTAGATGGTGTGTAGAGCTGCTGTGAGTCAGACTGTTGCCGTGTCAGCTTGTCCAGACAGACACTGCTCTCCAGGCTGTGTGTAGGTGTCTCTCGGGGGACAAGCAGGCTTTTCCGTTACGAAACCCTGAGTTCAAGCCAGGAGTCGCTTAGGCTTTTCAATATTTCATGACATGGAGAGGACAGTATTAACAATGTCTTTTTAAGCCAGTCTGACCTGTCAAGTAACACAGTGAAACCCTTCATCTGAGGACCACAATGCTTCAGAATGAAATGGTCTTATATCAGGCATCCATTAACAGATTATCTCCAGCCTTTGCTGTTTTATGAATCTTTCATTACATCATATCATCACATTATGATGTTTCATGCTTGTTTTTCAACCAGTTCTTTGCATTCACAAAAGAAACACAAACAGATCATTCTTGTCTTAGCATCCCTGTTGTGATTCCCAGTCCAATTCTGGATTAATTTAAATTTTTCATATATTCTGTAATGGACTCTATTAATATTCTTACTCTTGTCTTCCATAACAAATGTAGTTCTGCAGTGATGATTGCTGGTTAAAATCTTCTCCCATGGTCAGGCTCTGTTTCTCTAGTATGTGTATTATGGCCACTGAAGACAATGTCATCATCAGCTAAGTCTACTAAAGATAATATATATTCAACAGAAAGTCATGTTTCATGTTATTGTGGCAGAGTTTTTAATTTTTGTGCCATCTTTTGTCATATACTCTCATATGACACCCTATACCTGCATGATGTCATTAAATTTAAGACGGCAAAATTAAAAGCTTAAGATATGTAGATATTATGTAGAATATGTTTTTTTTAGGTGATGTGCAACTCAGGCAATGCCATGATATCTAACCTGATTCTCCTTTTTTCCCCACTGTCTGGTGTTCATGTTAGGGCTGGGCGCATTGATCCAAATAGCTATAGTATCGATACCAAGGATATCGCTTGATACCAGTGTGATGAGATCAATATTTTCCTTGCAGAGGGCTTTGGGGGGGGGGGGGGGAGCCAAAGAATGTGAATAAGAGCCAACCAATAGCAAGTTTTGCTTCTTTTTTTAGCTAATTTGCACAGTTGACTTTATTTTTCTCAAACAATTGTGTGTGATAAACGGGAATAACAGTTATTTCATTGTTTTGTTACATTGTTGATGAAGTTATTTTATATTGCTTACAAACAAGTTCTGCCATTTAGTTTGTTGATAAAAAAAATTTTATTTGAAAAAAATCTTTGTTTTATTCTAATCTAATATTTTATTATGATCATAATCATGATAAATAATTAAAGGCAAAATCATTAAATGATTGTGAAATTACAAACAAAAAGTATCTGAGGTGTATTAAAATTTGCCCCAGATTTACTCTGTATGGGATTGATATTAATAACTTGCAGTTTCGCCCAGCCCTAGTTCGTGTCTGTTAATGATTCTGACGTTTGAGATAGCGGCACAGATGAAAATGGCTCTTGTGACTCTTGCACTTTGTCCTGATGCTGTATCTCCCGCTATCAATGTCTTTCCACACCGGAGTTATGCAACTGCAACAGTCTCTGTTTTCACTCAGAGACAGGAGCATGTACAGTATGTCAGCTCTTGCATAGAGTTGCATTAAACTTGAGTTACTCAACTTATATGGTAGCAGCCGAGTGACAGATTGTGTGTGTTTTTATATATATATATATATATATATATATATATATATATATATATATATATTGGATTAAATGGGAAAGTGTGTCCAAACTTTTGACTGGTACTATATGCATATCATTAGAACAAATGGCTTCATAAAAATGGTGTGTGCTGACATAAATATTTCCGGTATCCTGTTTATGTATTTGTTATGTACTAGATGATGCTTATAATTATATTGGAGCTTTTCCATTTTGGGAGCCCCCGTACTCCCATCATTTTTTTTTTCATCTCTTGCGTCAATGCCTCCAGACTGTCACTAAGTGAAAGGGTTTTCCCGCTCAATGCCCCTTGAGAGCTGCCCTGCTTTTCACAGGCTGCCGAGTTTCCGCAGAGAAGAACTACAGTGGAAATTGTGAAGCAACTTCCTGACTAAACTGCCAACTTCTCTATCTTCTTTGTTAGGACCCTTCCAGGGCCACACCAAACAGGTGTTTGTCTAGTAAATTACATGAGCTAATTTGTCTTTTTTTTTTCCACTCAGGGAAACGGCAAGGTGAACATAAGATTATGGCGTCAACAGGATATGCGCTCAGTTCCTTTAAACAAAAATGCTTGTTCCTGTCATTTAACTCGAGGTCATGCAATAACTTTTGCAACAGAGAGGGGAAACTACTGAGTAGTTGAGACGTGTCCCCCAGCATTTGTAAAAAGAGAAACAGAGCCAAGGAGAGGATTTACGGAGTCGGACAATCAGCTTGAATGGATCTGAGTATGTGACGCAGAACATTGATGGGAGAAAAACACAGAAAATGAAAAACAACAGGCAAAAATGCGTAAAGCTCTCAGTCAAGACTGTTAATGACCTCCAAAAAATTCAGCAGAGCCTTATGACTGCTGGGCTGGAACAAAATAGTTCTTCTTGTCTCAAACAATCAGCTCTACTAATGCCAGTCCTTACCCCCATCCTCAACCCACTTCCCTGCCCTCCGTCTGATTGTGCAAACACACATGACCCACATAGAGAAGCTTAACCACTCTCTCTGTGTTATGCGCACACACACACAGACGCTCTACAATATTGTATAACCAACAGTTCTGAGAAATGAAAGGCAGACTTGTAAACATCTTGTCGACTGTTGGCTGCATCGTGGAGATGGAGTAGCTGACGTCAGTGCAGCCGGATGACTTCATGTGTCCGCTGCAGCCTGGGGAGGTGATAGACAGACAGGCGGAGAAAGGTGACACCTAACAAACAAGCTGCATCCACACAAAGCCTAAATGAAGAGCTAGTCAGTGTGAAAGGACAGTGTAAGGCAAATATTGTGGCCTATAACCTGCAGAAAATAGTTGAAGGTTGTGTTGTCGAAGAAGGCAAATTTCATAAATGCTGCTGCAATATGTACCAACACACTGCTGCGATGAAACATTACATCACAATTCAGCTTCAGGCATTTTCCCTGAACATCACAAGAAGTCATTTGCGGAATGCTCTTCTCTCTGGTGTGTATGTATGTATGTGTATGTGTAGTCAGCTGAGTTTCACCTCAAGAGCTCTGCTGACCTATTAAAAAACAGTGTTCAAACACCATATCTACATTGTAAATCCTTCCGGAGATCTCAAATAGAAGAAATGAAATTTGGAGTGAATATAAATCGAGAAGTTGTACAAGGCATGGATTTTCAATTAAAGTGTATATTTTTGGCAATTTACAAGAAAAAAAGGAGACTAAAGAGGCATTTACATCGGCTACTGAGCTCCACTTCAAAACCAAACGGTGTCTACATGTTGGAGGATGCGAGAATAAATCTGCGCTGTGCCAGGATGGGTGTCGAGCAAAATTTAGCTGGCTGTCTATGCGTTCTGCAGTGACGCTCAACTGTGGTGACAAGATGCCGCACCATATTGGGAGGAATCTGGCAGATCTCAACAAATCACCCCTATTGTAGAGGGATGGCTGCCTAAAGCCTGTTGTCACTGTTGAGTCTCTGTGTAATGTTTCTGAATAGGCTGAGAAATGACTCCCTAACTCCTATATTACCATTTGGATATTATGAACCCGCACGGTCTTAGCTGTTGCTTGTCTCCTCCTAAAAATATTCTCACACTTTAAGCGATACATTTTACATCCATAGCTGTGTAATGTCTGAAAAAACCAATTACTTTCTCAATATTTTTTCAGTTGCCTCATAACTGGCACTGAACTTGGAGGTCATGATTTTTGTGTACCTTTGGGGTACATCTTCTCCCCTAGCCTACTTCTTGCAACCAGTACAACACATTTAGCATCCTGTGTAGAAGCAGCTTAAAGTTACAAGTTCTACCCGTTTCACTATAGTCGTACCTGTGAGTAAGATGCAGCTTGAATGTTAATAGGGTTAGCTACATTAGCTAAGCTCAATCAGCCTCAGGCGACAGAATGACAAACTTGACTTTGTTTCGCTAAAGGCAAGGCAAGGCAAGTTTATTTGTATAGCACATTTTCAGGTTCAAGACAATTCAAAGTGCTTTACATAAAACA
>JAOXYM010000013.1:12040135-12060538 GCA_028567055.1 Leptatherina wallacei
CCTTGGGATCCCCCCGGATGAGCTGGCTGATGTGGCCGGGGAGAGGGAAGTCTGGGCTGCCCTGCTCAAGCTGCTGCACCCGCGACCCGACCCCGGATAAGCGGAAGAGGACGGTACGGTACGGTACGGTACATTTAAATTAATATTTCCTTGATACACAACCCTGAAACATGATAATTTGACTAAACTGTGAAGAGAATTGAGGATATCACACACTATGCAGGCCCCACTGTATCAGCCCTTAAATCTATTGTTGCTTACTGTTTAACCCAAAGGGAATGCAGTCTTATAGTTCCTATAGTTACCTGCCTAATAATGTACTAAAATTAACCTCTACACTGGACAAAATACTAAGCAAAGCATTTACTGTTAACTACTAATGCTTTTCCAAGTAAGCAAAACATGAATTGTCATTTATATTGTTATATGATATATTCAAATGGTTATTTACCTAGAAATAATTAGACTGTTATAGCTTTAATTTTAAATAATTTATAAAGGTCTTTTTGTAACTATTTAACGGTAACAAAATGTGAAGTTACAAATGTAATTATCGTCAATATCAGTGACAAGCTTTGTAGGTTAATGTGTCAAATCCTTAAATCATCTGCTTCTTTCTGAACAAAAACTCAAACATCCCGAGGTGACGATGACTTCTGCTCATGTAGCTTCTACTGCAGCTGGTGATAATCACATTTCATGAAGTGTGTAAGTGACTGTAAATTCTCTGAACTGCATTTTAAACATACAATGAGCTGCAGATGGTCACGATTTGTTATTCATGGTATGTTTGTTGGCTGATATGAGGTCACGTCTGCAGCAGGCAGCCGCTTATGGCTGATATGTTTGTGACATCTGGACAAGTATTGATCAGAGTCCCTTTCAGATAGAGCCTTCCAGAGCAGCTGCTTGAGGAACACGGGCCAAATGTCAAGCCATATGCTACACGAGGAAACATGCGTCAGAGAACTGACCTCTTGCAGTGTAAATACATACACGTAGCAAGCAGCAAAGCAACAAAGTTAAGACTTTCTTACTCTCTAATCTTTCTGGAGATAATGAGCAAGCAGGGAAGGATGGAAGAGGCAGCAGAGTTCACTTGGCTCAGGGACAGTTTGGCTTCTCATGTTGCGGTTGCGTCACTCGACTCCTACGTCGCTCTTTCTGTCAGACGTCAGACACCTGTCCATTCAGCAGGAGAGTCATTGGGGTGTGATGCATCATTGACAGCGTCACTATGCATCACAGTATTATCACAGCGGGTAGGATTATCATCAGGGAGCCTTATCACTGAATACAGAACATTACCAGTATTTTGTCATCTTGTACCATCTGTATTCAATGCTGCTCTGTAAAATCCAGATTGCAGTGCTTAAGTATATATTGGATGGTGTGTAAGTGCAATTTTAATGGTGTAAGAATGTATTGCAAACCTTGTTAGACTGTCAAGATGCACATGGGCCAGAAGAAAGAAGTATTTTCTGTTTTTGCGTGCTTAACATGAGCTCAAAGGGCTCATAATGTTCATTTTAAATGATAAACCTGAATAAGAATACATGCAAAGAGAAAAAGAGTCAATAAATTCAAGCATAAGAATGTTAACATGATGGAAACAGGACACAAACAGTTTAGGAAGTGAACTTTATTTAAATAAATAGCCACATAAATAAACAATCTTTCTTGAATAAACATTCTCTCTCCTTCCTCTCCGTTCCTCCCCTTCACACTCACACACACATACACACAGACATGTGCTCATGTTCACGCAGTCAAGTAACAAATCAAAAGAAAAAACACGAAATACTTCTTATTATCCAAAGTTTATCAAAAGGGTCATGTTATAGATTTGCATCAAGAATCTTAGTGTTTCAACAGCTGTGTGACTTTTTTCCATCACGAGAAAAAAAAATAAGTAAAATGAATAAAGTGCAAATTTCTGCTTCAGTTTAAACAGCAAGCTCAAAAGGACAAAGAAAAAGAGGGGCCTCTGGATGAATGGCCCCCAATGGAACCACCCCTTCCTTCTTTCGTCAGAGTATCGGATCAGAGACGGAGAACTCTGATCGTTAGTTTGTTCGGATAAAGGCACAAGAGTTGGTGGTGAGTGCAATCAACCAAAAACTGTTGAACAGGAAATATCAACACTGCATGTTTCCAAGGTAGAACTTGGGAAAACACTGCTCTTCTACGAGAAGTTTCACAGATACGGGAGAACTAAACTTAAAACACACATCGCTCGCCGTCTTCTACGGATACACTTCTAGCCATTGAATTTAACCACTGAGTTCAACTACCTGCACAATATGGTATTGCTATGTTGAGATTTTTTTACATTTTTTTTCCTTCGTCTTTTTTTTTTTTAGAAAAGTAAAAAAAAAAAGAAAAAAAGAACAACACCATGGTCCTGATAGTAACAGCTAGTTATCGACAATAGGAGTAGCATTATTAGGATTTGGTGGCAGCGGGAGCTTTTCTCACAGCAAAAGCTAAGAAGATTATGAAAATGGTAGCAAATCACGGTGCTACATCTTGAGACAGCATTAAAAGTTAAAGTCAGTAGTGTGTTCGTGATAGATCATCCATGTCTTGTGCTGTTCACTCTTTGGTAAAACCCAAAATTCTTCCTTAAGCTTTCTCTAGCTTTCTCTAAACCACTACAGTGTCATGTGAGCGTGTTTTATAACTAGTACCTTTTCTGGTCAGCTAGCTAGCACAGCAAGATTGATGTATTAAAAGTTTTATAAGAAAAAAACCTCAGGCAAAAACAAATGTATTTTTGACCATTCTAGGCAGAGCCTCATCTTCCCATTGTATTTCCATTAAAATATTGCACCGTTCCCACAGTCTTTGTTCTTTCCATATAAAAAATATCTTTCCTCTGATAATCTGGAACTGACGACACGTTGTTTGTGGATTTTTACTGAAATCTCTAAACTGTTACCTTGTAGCCTGGGGAGGTAGAAGAAGCATCTAACAGGAAGGTGCTTAGCACACGAAGAAAAGATAGATTCACATGCTAAAACATGCTACCGAGCCGACTGGTGTACCTGTTGTGCTTTGCTCAAGCAACAAGACTCTATTGCTCAAGCAACAAGACTCTATCTTCATTCAATTTTTGGCTGATGAGGATGTAGCACTCTTCTTGCAGCTTGAGGTAAAAGCCTCAGCTAATCTTGCACAGAAAAAAATAAAATGTCACAGTTTCAAATACAATTCATAATCCTTCAGCGAACGTATGTAAGCTCAGGGCACAATACTGCGTGTTCATTGCACTGCTACAGAGAAATGTTTCTTGAGAAAGGCGAACAAAGTGGGGAAAATGAATGAAGAAAGAATTTTGGTCTTCCATCCCAGCAAGTGAAAAACGCACAAAAAAACTACAAAAACAAGAGAAATAGCTGAGGAGGGAGACTTCCTGTTTTAGAAATGAAAATAGAAACAATAAATAAAAAAAAATCTAACTTCAACAGCATTAAAATGTGAGAGACAAATGTATCGGTTATCGTCAGCTCTCATTTCATTCAAGTGAGTCCATTGGAGAGCTGGAAGAGTCTTTCAGTCTATTATTGCTTCTCTGGCTGTCTGATACGAATTTACGCCTCATTGAGAGTTTGGTTATTGCTTAGTCTTTAGCTTATATGATCTCTACAACATACACAGAAAGAATACATGTGTGTGTACACATTCTCACATGTGTACCTCATGTTAAACAATGTCTTAATTTGTCGCTTGCATCAGCCTTTTGTTCTTTCTCCTCACTTGTGCTCTTTTCTTCTGGGCTTAATATCAAGTCGACGGTCATGATGGTTGTTTTACTTCACCATCACGCAGCTGCTGAGCTGCTGCTGTCCAGCCAGGCCTAACTCCTGCATGCTTGAATCTGTGCTGGGGGCTGAGCCTCTGCTCCACAGAGCTGTTTTAGACAGGATGGAGTGGGAGCTTTGTGTTGCAGACTGAAGCTGCTGCTGTTGGAGGCCGGTGTAAGGGTGAGGGTGGGGTTGCTGGCTGATGTGCAGACGGGCCTCGAGAAGGTAGGCAGCGGAGGCCACGGGGGACAGAGACGAAGAGTAGCAGGATGAAGACGGCGAGGAACAGCCGGAGTAGGAAATCTCGAGGGACTGATGCCAGGGGCCTCGCTGTAGGCCCGTTGAAACTTGCTGAGGAGGCAAGGCAGACTGCGTCGGGGTGTCAAACATGGAAGACGAAGCAAATATGGAAGTAGGTGGAGGAGAGGGTGACGGTTGCTGTGAAAGGAAAAGCAGAGGATTCTGGGTGGGTCCTGTCTGAGTGGCCTGGACCTGAGGCTGAGGCTGGTGCTGAATCTGCAGCATCCTGGAAACAGACACAAAAGATAAGATTCTTCACTACATTTACATCAAATCATGCAGCTGAACCAATTGAGTCCAACTGAAATCCACATGTTTTAGTCTTTACCTACTAGGCCCATGAAAATATAAACAATTACCAATTACAATTATTAAGAAAAAAGAAAAAGCTTGAAAATTTGACTCAAAATAGGAGTTTTGAGGCAAGTTCTACAGTTGTAGGGAGAACTTAGAACCATAAATAGACCTTTTCTGCTCTCCCTCACAGTTTGAAAACTTCTAATCAACATGATCTATGTGGGCTCTAATAACAGTGTGCTTTCATGTAACAGCGAGTCTCACCTTTGCTGGTGCAGCACCTCCTCCAACATGCTGCGGTGCTCAGAGAGGGCCGGACCGATTGACCCCCGGCTGCCGCGGTTACAGGAGGGGGGAGGAACAACCTGCCTGGTCAGACCCTTGATCTTATTTAATCCTAGAAGCCCTTTCGTGCGTGTGTTTTTCCTAAGCTGTTGGCGGAAAGCTTTGAGGCCTGCAGAATGGAGTAGGCAAATGTTACACAATATTCCCCTGAACCTTTACAGTGACAAAGTACAAATGAATACCCGATTAGATAATATGGGAGGTGCTTTTGTGGTCATGCTCTTGTACCTTGTGTAAGGGAAGTGTCAGAGGCTCTGCGACCCTCCTGGAAGCTGGCAGAGGGCAGGCTGCCCTGTGCCTGGGGTTGGAGGTGGGAGGAGAGAGCCAGGGGAGCTCCAGCAGGCAGCAAAGCTCTGCCTTCAGCCCCAGAGGCCAGAAGTGTTGACATCTCACCCATAGCAGCTTGCAAAGTGGGGGCAGGACTGGATGAGGATTTCAGACAGCTGTCAGATGAGGCTCCATCTGATGGACTGACCACAATACCTACAGAGGCGGGACAGGGCAAAAATTAGATTCTATAATCGCTAACAGAGTGAAGGTTGAGTATTTTCACAAACACTTATTTCTCATGCTCACATGGAGGGTTGCATTGGTGGAAACGAGCGGAGACCTCAGCCAGAGTGTGTCTGCGGGAGGTGGTGGTTGGTGGAAGCAATGGGCCGAGAGTTTGTGTTGCCTCCTCCTCCTCCAGGTCTCTGGGCTTAACCTCCTCGCTGATGCTCGTCTCCAGCAGGCTGTTGGGTGAAATGGAACGGTTCCAGAGCAATCTGTTCAGGCTGGCCTCTACTGGGAACACCACACGCTGGAAAACAGATGAAGGTAGACTGTTATCCACTGACAGCAAAACAGCAAAGCATTTTCATGTGGAATGCTTGTAATCATGTGAGCTGGTGAAAGCTGTTGTGTTCTATTTAATAAGTTTACCTGGAATAATCCGCCTTGGTCGCACTCCACCTCTGAGTACACAGGAGGACTGTTTGTGGGTGGAATTGAAAAAGATGTAGTTCTAAAAGTGTCGGTGGACTCCATAATCACCTAGAAGCAAGCAGAAAGCACCAAGCACTTTAGACCTCAAGCAGAGGGTTGGATAAAGACTAGCTTGAGCTTGCTACATCCAGATGGAGTGCTGACCTCTGGGCCAGTGGAGTCAGAGGTGCTCCTTGGTCTTTGGCTCCAGGTCCCACACTGACGACTCAGCTGCTGGGTGCGATGCTCTCGCACTCTCTCCAGCAGCAGGTAGTAGATAGCAGAGAAGTGATTGTAGCTGCTGCTCTGCAGAGACTGAGGAAAAGAACAGATCATTAGTGAGTTTATTGTCAGGATGCTGGATCTGACTAACAGAGATCAGAGAGAGTGCTAACCTCTATACCTCAAATTATTTTTTTGCTCCATTACCTCGATAGTCCTCTGGCGGTCAATGCCTAATGTGTTCATGATGCCCAGGACAGGTTCGCTGTAGTCGCCAAGGTTGGAGTTGTATTCTGTGAGGGAATGGTTGAGGGATTGGTGGGCGGCTGTTGGGTCTGCCAGCATCCAGCGGTGTTGCTTGATCTGGGCCACGGAGATCCTCTTGGCTGGATCCACCACCAGCATCTTACGGATCAGATTTTCACAGTCTGGAGGACATAAACAGCTAATTAGTTTTTGCTTGTGCATAATTTCCACAGTAGCAGTAAGGAGCAGTAACTGCTTTGATTAGCTGTCAGGATAATGGATACCTTGCGACATGAAGAAAGGTATTCTGAATCGTCCCTCTGTGACTCTCTGTCTGAGTGCAGGAAGGCTAGGTCCATCAAATGGAAGAGAGCCGCAGACGAGAACATAAAGCACCACTCCAAGGCTCTGTGGAGGAAAAGACACAAAATTAGGATGTTTTCTTTCATTTTTTAATGGTTACTTGCTAATTCATTACATCTATGTTTTCCTGTTAAGGACTTACCCAAATATCCAGCTGAGGCCCCTCATACTCTTTCCCCTCAAACACTTCAGGGGCGGCATAAGGCGGGCTGCCGCACCATGTAGACAGAGGCTCCCCTGCATTGTAGAAGTTTCCAAATCCAAAGTCTGGAAGTCACAGACAGAGGTGCAACTTTTTATTTCCACGCCTCTTGTTCTGAGACACTGCTCACACATGAAAAATGACTCTCTCTGCTCTAGTAACCGCTAGCTATCCTTATGAAAGGCAGTGCGTCTGTGTGCAGAACAAATTTCCTCTGGATGATATTAGTCTTGGTGAATTAGTTAAATATTCACATTTAATTAACACACAGACAGAACCACATTGATTTAATTAGAGCTGTTTAGGAATCCCAAAGCAGCAAATACTTCCTTCGGACCAATTAACTCTGCCTCACGTTGTACACCAGCTTCCTTGCCAGCAAATAGGTAACCATGGTAACAGTAAATGGTAGACTGGGAACCTACCGGCCAGTTTGATATTCATGTTGGCATCCAGCAGTAGGTTCTCGGTTTTTAGGTCCCGATGGACGATGTGGTGTCTATGGCAGTAGTCCACCGCTGTAAGAATCTGCCAAAACTTCTTTCGGGCCTCATCTTCACTCATGCGGCCGTTTGAGGTCAGGTAGTCTGGAGGGTGAGAATATATTTTAGCTCAATGCCACATGTGAAACAGAAGTGTTGTGTGGTTCATCTGTCAGACTATCAGGATCAACAGATTACGCCTATATGGCACAAGAACTCACCAAACATCTCCCCGTTCTTTGCATACTCTGTCACGATGTACAGCATATCTTTGGTCTCCATGACCTATGAGAGAGAAAAGGTAAGAGAAAAAAACATTAAACCAACTTGGTCCTGGGCAGCTGATGATATTGAAAAACACATTTTCAGTGGCGTCTGCTCCGGGCGTTTCTAGGCTTGAGACATTTTTCTAACCACTAAAACCTCCTTCTCATAGTTCTCTTTATACTTCTTCCACTCATAAAAAATACCTTGACTTTCCAATAACTGTCCTATTATATAAGCCAGACAACTTCCTGAAAGCATTTTTATCATGTCTTTAACCCCGTTTACACATGTCAACACAAACCCAAAGAGAAATGCCTGATATCCACACACACACACACACACACACACACACACACACACACACCAGCTAATTCCACAGTTAGGAGAGTTTTCCCGAGGCTGATATTCCTTGGCAATGGATGCTAGTGTTGAATTTCAAACTTCTCCCATCTCCTCAAAGAAACACAGTAATGGATTCACACAGGCTGTTCACATGGGTCCTGTCTGGAGCATGAAGAACAGCGTACGTGCAGTCACTCAAGACCGAGCGCTCTTTGTGGAACGGAAAGACGAAATTCCCAGTCTTTTCCTGGAGCTCACAGACCGCCTCCATTTCCCTTGAGAGGCCTCAGGGACAGAGCAGTTGAGCTGAAAGGTTGCACAACAAAGCAATTTTCATCAGATGACAAAGGCTTCTGTGGATAAAGCTGCAGACAAGCTCTGAACTGAATGTCAACAAATTTCACTGAATGGGAGAGCGTTATTCTTTTCAGCCACCAGGACTTCTAGAAAGATTCGATAAATATATGTTACGAGGCATGAAATAGTCTTTATCAGTGAGATAGGGAGGATCTCTGGAGCTCAGTCACCTTGAGGTGATGCTCACGTCACAGCTGTGCAGAGCAGACATGGCATGTCAAGGGCCCCTTAGGCCTTCATACTTCAATATTTTACCTTTTAATTGCTGTAAACAGCTTTAAGGTCAAATTTTTTTCATAAAGTGATTTGAAATTTTTTTTATTAAAGCTCTTCAGCATGGCATATTCAGCAGTGCCCCACCAGTGGGCCCCTTTTAAAGTCATAGGAGAAAAAGTGTGTGATTGATAGAAGGTTAAAGAGAGGCTGAGGCTAACTGTAAGAGACAAGCTTCAATGATCCTTGACCATGGGAAAAAAAAATCTTGTTCTAATAAGACTGGTGACTGAGTGGAAGCAGCAGCCAGTTTATCAGATCAGACATCCCAGACGGAGGAAAAAACTGCACAAAGACAACAAAGTCACCTTCAGATCACAAGACTGCTTAATGTCACTTCTCTCCCTTTGAACAGGAAGACAAGAATAAGGTTCTCCAGAGATGAAGAAGATCAAGATCCAGCCATCTGACTAGCATCACTTCAGTGAACAACGTACAGGACGCAGACCGAGAGAAGTCATCCGTGTCTGACCACAGAGCAGTGAGAGAATCTTCAGGACTGGCTCGGTGATGCAATTCACGATCAAATAATGAGCTTCATGGATTAAGCAAATTGCACGTGACTTCATCCCTTTTCAGACATGCTATAGGCAATATTAGAGGTTTTATCAGTCTGTTAAAGAACCAGCATTCAATCAATTCAACACCGGTCACTTGGATTCCTCTTAAAAGCGGATAATATCCCAAATGAATTCCCATCACTACTGTGTATCATTTTGGCGGGTGGGGTGGAGGGGGAACTTCCTTTAAATAATGTCACGCAGTTATTATTTCACCCCAGACACGATTTCACAGTGAGAGCTACTCAGCCACTTAAAATCGGACGTGAAATAGCAAGAGAAAAGGCAAAAAACAAACAAATAAAAAAAAACGGTGTAAAACAAGAACAGAGGGGGCTTTGTGTTTTTGCTTGTGTGAGCGTGTGGTTGTGTATTTGTTGCCAGACGCGTGCCGAGGTACATGCGAGGTCAGCTGAGTGGGAAAAAGCGGATTCTTCCCACTAAGTCTTCAATTTGATTAGGAGTAAAGCAGCGCTTTGTGGAGAGGCTTTCACGTGACTTGCAGACACATTGCACTTGGCTTTAACAGGTGCTAATTGGGCTTAATGTCCTAACACACTGCAGAATTCCCTCACCAGCACTCACCTGACTGTTCTTTCCTCAAAATCTCTGCAGTATCCTCTACAGTACCATTATATAACAGAAAATATCTGACAAAATACATTGTTCCCACCACCAACTAGTGCCCACAACTACCCTTGCAGTTTTACCTCTCTAACACACTCACACATACACAGACACGCAGAGGGAGGTCAAAAGGGATTGCACTAATACTGTTGTGCTGTACTTATGATTCAGAGTACCCTGAGAATCAACGGCTCACCACAAGCTGGTCAAAACCACTTAGACAGCAAATGCCCCTTAATTTTAATCACACATTAACAACACTGCTGCACTCACATATCTGCAACATCAGGATGCATCTTTCTGCCATGTAACAGCATTGTTTAAGAGCACACGTTTGCAGTGCATTACACGCCACATCCATGCACGCTATTCAGACAGGCTCCCTACATATGGAGCCCTGCACAGACCAGCACACATTCCAGCAATCTGCACGCATGCAAACAGATGCACAGCAAACAGCGGAAATTCAGAGAGGTTTGAGATAATTCACACCTGGTACAGTTTGATGATATGTGGGTGGTTTAGCAGCTTCATTATCTGCACTTCTCTGTAAATCTTCTCCAGGTTGGAGGGATTCAGCCTGGTCTTATCTATGATCTTTATGGCCACCTGAACCAAAAGGATATGAAAATGTTAGAAAATGCATTTTTAAAAAAGGTACATCTTAAAGCAACTGCAAATCTAGATGAAGGGCTGCTGACCTGCGTTTTGGTGACTTTGTGTCTGGCCAGCTTCACCACTGCAAAGTTTCCTTTCCCCAGGGTGCGGATGATCTCATAGAAGCCGACCTGCAGGGGCCTTCCCAGGGCAGGGCTGGGCTGAGCAGCCCTGCTGGTCTCTGTCATGATTACCATGGTGCACCAACTGTAGTTACAGCGTTGGAATAAATGAAGGCTTGTACCTGCAGAGAGCAACACAGACGTGCATTTTGTGTGTATTTTATTATTCATGACCGACTTGTTCTTAAATCAATGTGTGAACAGCACGAGTAAAACATTTCTCGTAAAATTAATTATTTGAGAGGGTAGCCTCGAATGAGACGTTTTTCCTCTTGTCCCAAATAAAATATTTAATGTTATACACAACACCCTTAAACTGATTAAATATTATTTTAATGTAATTAATTCTGAAATTCATTCAATGACAACATATTTGATTTAGTAAAAATAACAGACACAGAAAAGAAAGTATAAAATAGAAAGTAAAACAGACAGAAATGTACAGCTTGGCTAAAAGCGGAAGCAGACTAGAGTTGGAAAATGACAATTTGTTGTAAAATAAATATTAACCAGCAAAATGTGGGTGTTAAAGAAAGGAGGTCTTACCTTAAAAAGAAATAAACCGCCTTCTTTCACAGTTCAGATGGCTGTGCGACGAAATGTAAACCATTCCACCAGTTCTCCGGATTACTAACACATCAGAGAGGGAAAACTGTGGGAAACACGCCTGGAGCAACTTTTCCTCCTCTTTTACTTTGAGTTTATACAACAAGTTTGTCGGCCCGGGACTGCGCTGCGGCCGGTGTGTGTCTGTGAGCTCCGCCGGAATGCAGAGCTGAGGGCTTCGGCACTCACAGGGGGAACTCCTCCTCCTCCTCTTCCCTCCCTCTCTCCGCCACCATAACAAATTGATACCCACCTTATTAACGTCACACTCGCGTCAGAGCTCCGAGCTGGGTGCAAGGCAAGGCCGGACCCGAGCGAAAGGCGAGGGTTGCCGGGCAACCACGCGGCTCAGGCGCCCGGTGACGCGAGTGCTGATGGAGAGGTTGCTTGGAGATGGGGACGGTGACGTCAGTCGTAGAGATGTGTCACCACGTGATGTTTCCCTTTTCCGGGCTGTTGCTCGCGGGGCTGCCTGCTCTCACAATTCCTCTCCACAGAGCGGCTGCACGCGGGTTTCCAGCAGGAAGAGAAAGCAACCGGTGATCCTTGGTTAAATTTGTGAACAAGCTACATACTTTACAACACTCATATATATATATATATAATCATTTTCATTTTTAAATGCAGGACATAAAAAAGTCCCTGTGTGTAAACCTATTACCGGCTGTAAGAAAAGTCACGTCTGGTAACAATTATTTCTATTATCAATCACCACCAAGTTCTGACATGAAGTGAAACTGCACTTCACATGTTCACAAAAAAGAAGATGGCCGATTTCAGTTTAAAAAGTAAAGATTATTACAGATTAAGTTAGACAAATGATGAGGTTATTGAAGGATTGTAGTTGATCCATGATGCGCTTTCTTGAAAGCAATCTCACTCTCACACTGGGTAAGTGTGAGAATGAGATTGCTTTTACTGTTTATTCAGATTTTGTTGCGCTATGTTAGTTTTTATATGATTTTAAGTTCTGGCTTGTTTTCAGTGTTTATATGGTTTATATATAAACCCTCATATTTTTTGGGGTCTTATGTGTTTTTGTGGGGTCTTTATTTCTGTCCAATTATTTATCAGCTGTGCAGCACTTTGGTCAAACATGTTGTTTTTGAAAGTGCTATATAAATAAACATGGTATGGTATGGTATGGGATTATTTTATTTCAATTAATGAGTTTCCTTTGTATCTGGGAAGGCTCGGGAGGGAGTCATAAAAAATCTTTGGGGTCATTAAAATGATCAATGTGTTGAAAATAAAAGTCAAAGACTGCTGTTCTGCTACAGGTTTCTATGCTGGTATGAATGCTGGTAGGTTTCTCACCTTCCAAATGAGGGCAAATGGATATGAGATCAGAGAATTTTAAAAAAAAAAGTAAAGCTTTTTGTAGATGATTGATTATTAGATATTGTTTTATGCAAGTAAAAAAACAGGATAATGGGATCTGCCTCTAAATTGTGACATTAAAACACACCTTAAGGATTTTGCATCCAAAATATTAGTTAGACTATATGCTGCTGATTTTCAGCACTGATCTGGAACTTTAACATTACAGGGGATTTTCTTCTGGAGGTGCCATTCTGCCATCAGTACAATAGCAGAATACACACATATATGTTGACTGGAAATGAACACTGCTGGTGTTTGTATTGTTGCTGGGCAAACTGTCTCCAATTTTTAAACTGGGAACATTCACATGATGTCCAGGGACAAAGGTTACTAAAAGAAATATGTGCTGTCTGGCCTGCAAAGCTGCACTGAGCACAAAAAGAACAAATAAGAAAAGAGAAGTAAGATGTTGATGGGCATCGTGTAGCATTTCATGGTGTGCACAGAATAAAAGTCACGTTATATTGTACTAAGCACAGACATATTCTGTCCTCCCACAGTTTGAAATACTAAAGGTATGGAAATCACATGCAAAATGTCTCGACTGAAAGGTCACACAATATTTTGATGCTCACTTACAACATAACCACAGCCTACTCTGCTTCTCTTCTCACTGTTTTCATAACCCAATGTCTCTACCAGCTGCTGTTTGAAAATGTACCTTGCTTGCATGTTGCAGTTGTGTTTCCTGTGTGTGGGCAAAGCAGACCCAGTTAGAGTACTGAGTCAGATTGCTGAAGCATGAACATTACAAACTCACTTTTCCTGAATGCTTTGGCTTAGCATGTATTCATCAATCTTTTGATTAGGTGTGGCTGCAAGGAGCAATTTCACAATAACTATTGGCCTTTTCTAGACATAAGCAAATGTTCTTAAGTATATATTTCTATTAATTTTGGTCTTTTATCCTCTTGCAAATAATAATAATACTAACAATAATGATAATAATGCATTATATTTATAGGCGCGTCTCAGGAAACTCAAGGGCACGGTACAAAATAAATTCAAAATACAAAAAATACTGTTTTAGGTCACTGCATTTTTTGGAAATGACTCTAGCATGAAGGAATGTAGGAAGATAAAAACGGGGAAAACCAGAGACTTTTGTAAACATTGATGCAGACACCACAAGTTGTTGCATGGGTGGATCTTATCGGTTGTTACATGTCCTTACCTGATTCCTCACATTCCCATTGCACCCACATGACTAAGATACCAACCCTCTTTGCATCAGCTCGCACATGCCCATTGTAAGTAAATTTTGGTGTGACAAACACAAACAGCCAAAAGTTTGTAATGGTGAGTGTATCCAAACCTTTGACTGTTACTGTGTATATTATGACATATAAAACTAATTTTTTTTAGAAATATTCAAACAATTGCAGATGAAAGGTAATTCTGGGTAATGCAATACCTTCAATTCAATTCAGTTTTATTTATAAAGCGCTTTTCATGCAGAAGCAACACAAAATGCTTTACATGGTAAAAACAATTAAAAAAAATAATTTTAAACCTTCAGACAACAGTATGTAACAGAAATTTAAAACATACACCTCATTATCTCTTTCACACAAAATCATAAATACGCACACACACACACACACAAACACACAAACAACATGTACACTCTCCCCATCCCTCCACCCCCCACCCCGACCTCAGTCTAAACAAAGCAAACTTAAGAGCTGCCTGTGAATTTCAATTCAATTTTAGAGCATTTCTAACTGTATTCTCTGATTTGGGATCAGGTGATGCATGGAAGAGATGATCGCCCTTTTTTTTGGTTGAAAAACGGGAAAATGAATTTAAAAAAATTCTAAACTGATGAATACGGTGGCCCACAGAAATACTTAATCCGCAACACAACACAACACAACACAATTATCCACAACACAAAAGAATTGGCCACATCACAATAACCAGAAACACAGCACAATTATGTGTTGTGTTGCAGTTTATTGTATTGTGGCTTATTGTGTTGTGTTGTGTTGTGTTGTGTTGTGTTGTGCGTTTTGTATTGCTGTGACACTTCTGGGCCACCATAGATGAATGACATCAGAGATTAAGTCCAGTCTAGTGAACAAATGTGTTAACTAAGCATTCAATGCAAATCAGCTTCAGATGCAGATTCTTATTCCTGCATGTGTCCACCTCTGATTCTGTTAACTTTTCTTCTGTTTCTTTTTTTTTTCCCTCCAACACACAACACATGCGTGCCCCCTAATGACCCTGGCTGTATTGTCACCATCCACCCACTTTATAATCTGGTTGTGTGTAATTTTTTATTCTTTTTTTTTTTTATTGATACTTGTTGCCACTGATGTTGCAAAGGTTTGATACTTCCTGCAAGTGTAGAAAGGACAGTTTTGTACAGCAATTTCTGTCACCAGTCATGTGCAGAATATCTGTAAAGAAATTAAATGAGTGGCTGAGCAGAGTTAAAAACATGTGACTACTGATGCATGTTTTACTGTATAAAGTGTTGCTTCTATGAAAGAGCCACATGTTTGTTTGCTCCACTTTTTTGATCTTCTGATCCTCTTTTGACAAACAAGGGTGCACAAAAGGTCACCTAAGAGGTACTTCAGCCTCTTTCAACGCTTCCTTAAATTCATCAAACTGACAGTAAACAGACGTTGCATGACAGGATGCGATGAGTCACGGCTTTGACCTGTAGACTGCTTGTTTGCAACATACTAAGGTTGCATGTTCTTACCAGTACTCAAACTATCTTAAAGCAGGAGCACAAGCTTCAAAGATGAGGAAAGATGCAATTTCTTCAAAGTAGAGATCAAACATTCACTTCTGTTAATCTGGTTTGCTGTAATTATGCCTATCTACAAGATCTAATGAAATGTCCCTTCTCTGCTCTTTAAAAGCAATACATATCAAGGCCCATCTGGACTTCAAGGTTGGGATCACAAGACCGTAAAAAATTCTTCTATGGTGAGATGTTTTTCGACAAACAAGATTAAACATGACACTGTGGGAGAAAACAAAACCCTCTTTTTAACATGGGTGTAGTTTCAAATGGAGTTTTATACAGTTTAACATATATCCAGCTTTAAAACAATTACTTTGTTTTTCTACTGGTTTTACACATTAACTGTCCTCTCAAAGACCTTTCACCACTGACTCCACTGACTCCTGTGTCACACATCACAACTCAAAGTGTGATGCTGTGTGCTCTCAAAACCATCTGTTGAACCTGACCTTGTCTCACCACAATCCCCCTAGTTTTTTTTCAGGCTGGCCGCGTGTGCTGCCTTATGATTTCCCAAGATTGCAAGCGAAATGTGTCAACATGCATATTGTAGGGCAGCGTAATCGAGGCCTGCTTTTTGCAGGTTCTTCTTTTTCGAGGAATGATGAATAAAGTTCATATTTAAGTGCCCAATTCTGTGGAGCCAAAATACAACTGTTACATTTTTAGCTCTCTTTTTGTTACCTCTTACAAATGTTCTACTAGTTATAGCCAATTATTATAGATCATCAGGATATAAAAATAGGATACTAAATCAGCAATGCCTTGACTTGGAATCGTATGAGAGTAGGGCAGTCGGGAACCTTCACCATCATGTGTCATTGGTCTGTATACATCCCCTTTTTAATGTGTTTGCACTGTTGTCCACTTTCAAACTTTCTCAGTAAAGAATAAGAATAAGTTGTTACAAGGAGAGACAAGTTAGTTCAGATACATGTTCACAAGAATATAACAACAAATTGTGTGATAAATGTATCAGAATTAGCCCAAAGTTTTTTATCAAGAGAAAAATTTTAAGGAGGGATTTATTGGTAATTAAAGGTATAAGGCCGGATCTATCAAAGGTTTGGGAGTGTTAAAACGTGTGCAAACCTGACAGCACACGCGAAAATATGTTGCAGCTGATTTACCAAGGGGCTAAGGATTGCGGCTCTTACACACGCAAACTAACATCAGCACTCTATTTAGCACGTTTGCCTTGAATGAATGTGTACTCTGGGCATTTCTGCCAGAATGTGCAAAATACTGGGAGGAGAACATGCAAATAAATCAGCTTTGCACATGCAATGTCCATCCATCCATCCATTTTCTGTACCGCTTAATCCACGCAGGGTCGCGGGTGGGCTGGAGCCTATCCCAGCAATGTATCAGGCGAGAGGCAGGGTACACCCTGTGATGTGATTCATTAAAAGTGTGGTCACTGTTTCTGCATCTATATTTAACACTTTTGAAAATCCAGTTTAAACTGGTTGCAACGTCTGGATGAGAGCGAAACAGTCTTCTGCAGGAGTGCAGACTCGCATCAGTCTGATTTACACTATTTTCTTATGATCTGTGGAGGCAGCGCATATAGTTTTTATTCTTAAATTTAATAATACTCACTGCAGTGTCACAGAAGACGCACCTCATAGTAAATGTCAGACCATCTTGGCACAACACAGGCAACAACTCGTTATACTTGTCCTCATAAACTAGCGGCTTTTGAGGCTCTGCAGGAATACCTGTTGTATTATTTTCATTTGATATTACTTTTTTTTTGGTTTTTTTGCAATTTTGCATTTTTGTCTCTTCCACTAATATTTCCATCTTCAGCGGGTCAGTTTCATTCAGTGCATTATTCTCTCCTAACTCTCCAAACTGTGCTACAGACCACAAAACAGGCAAAACCCTCATTTAAATAGGTTGTCTCCAACACGTTTGCACCTGCCAACATTTGCGCAAGCAGTCTTAGTAAATCACCCGCAAACCGTGGTCCAGCCCCACGTGTAAAATTCTAGGTTGCACGGGCAAATTACTACAGGCAAATTGGGATCTTGATAAATCCGGCCCATAGTGTACCTGAGTTCAGCAAGCAACACATTTCATAAGATAGGGGTTTAATGTAAATGGCCTAACCCTCATTTGTCACGCACTGAGATCTGGAAAAAGCTATCTGGGCACTGGCTGGGGATATCAGTGGTTGGGAGGACACATACCAGCTCAATATGTCTGAGATATATTTGGGGGCAAGGCCATTTAAGGTTTTGAAGGTGAGTGTTAAGGTTTTATAATCAATACAAAATCGATCGTGTGGAAGCAAGCACAGGGGTGATGTGCTTGTGTGTTTCAGTCCCACTAAGAAGTCCAATTTTGAATCAATTAGAGGAAACGAAGATTCAATAGGCTGAAAAATGGACCTGGTGTTTGAAACTGACTTTAGAATTAGATTTTTCTAACAGCCTGGGTGATATTGTTTAAAAGACTGTCAACAAACTGAATGACTTTGAATTCATCATCGATAATTTTATGGAAATGTTTAGGCCTTGCAAGATTTATTGTCAGAAATAAATCTTGAAAAGCTTGTGGGTTTTTTGGCATGTAGAGTGTCATTAGCTGAGAATAACCTCACCAAGAGCTAACATGTAAACAGAGACAAGCCATGGTGCAAGCTTGAGGCACCGCAGACAAAGATATAATAGTTCATTTGCTACAAAAGTATGTGGCACATTTACCTTGTGCTGTAGGTAGCTGATTTGCAGGACCTTCCTGTAGCATATTTATAGCATGGCTTTTTCTCTGTATCCATATGATATAATGGACATCACCAGTGACTTATACAACTTATATTAACTGGGAATTCTCTTGATGATATCTAGATTTATCAAATGAGGCAGGACCAAGTCTTATTTCAATCTCATTTATTGAGTTGTAATCCTTTTTTAGTTCATTATCTCACATATGTCAAGGTATCAAAAAGACTGCAAATACTTATTTCACTTGAAGATTAAATATTATAAAATTATGCATGCAAAGATATCTTTTTAACAAAATTTAAGCTGATTTTACACATGCACTGCAGCCACTAATGTATTCAGACATTACCTAGAGGATGGATCACCAAATCCGGACCTCTTGGGCCAGTGCTCTGCAGGTTTTTATTGTGTCCCTGCTCCAACATATCTGACTCAAATTAATTCATTGTCCAGAACTTCATAGGGTATTGGATCCATTCAAATTGGGTCACGTGTGTTGGAGTAGGGACACATTGAAAGCCTTCAGGACACTGGCCCAAGAGGTCCACATTTGGTCAAGAGGAATCAGGTAAACTGAAGATTGTCCAGACTTTAACTTTCCAGCTTTAAAATCTGCATATTGTCCAACTGAATCAAGTGAGTGGAGCAGGTGATAATCTCAAGAAGTCATGGCAAAAGTAGACATGCTGATTTCTATATATGGATGACAACAAATGTGCAATGGTGAAAAACAAGGCTCATTTTTACATAAAGATGCTGATCGGCCACTACAAGTCTTTTGTTGTTTATACCCGTATTATGAACCAGCTACAGAAGTTTTGCACAATGCTGTGCTTTCAGTGCACTTTACCACCTTATTTGAACCAAAAAGAATATTTCCTGTGTGACATGAACAAAACTACATGTTTTGAGGGGCTTAAAAGAAAAAAAAAAGTCTTGAACTGATTCTTCATTAACCAAAGTTGATTTAAAAAACAGTTAGTCCAAGGGCATGCTAACTGCTTTAAGCTTTAGAGAGGCACATGTGTTGCGAATGTGGCAGGATGAAGGAGGGCCCAGGCGAGGATTGAATCCAGCCTTCTGGGTGAGAGTCATGCACGCTGACCAGTCAGCCAAAGGGATATCCCAGGGATTGATCATGCGCCAGGGCGCATGATCAATCGAAGGCATAGTGACAGCACCCTCAACTGTGACACCAATAATGCCAGAATGGTACGATAACAAGAAGTTTGAGTGTACTTAAATGCTGATGTTTTGCAGGTAAGATATTAAAACCAGCTGGATCTCACACTACAAAATAAAAATCTCAGTCTAAAACAAATGGAGCCAAAAACCACATGACATTTTGCATGGAAGTTCTTAAGTGTCTTCCGGACCAAAGCAGCTCCGACTTTTGGTCTTTCACTTTTCAAAGGGTACTAAATAAACATGGTTTAAATGTTGATGAAAGTCGTGACGTTTGCTCACACCGTACTGCAAGGGAGGGCCACTCATACGCTATCACGTAGACACTGAGCTGTACCGCAGATGCCTGCCAAATCTGAACTTAAATGCTTTCATTGTAAGTCGTAATTATTGGCGTTTTCTTTTTTGTTTTGCTTGACAAAATCAAAATTTTTAAACATCTCAGAAATGAAACTTAGGATACAAAATACAGTAGCCACGATGAGGCTGTTATGATCTGAATGTTGCTGTCTCTATAGCAGTTTATCGCTGGTCACTTCATTTTTCCCTCCAGTGGCTCTCAAAGACTGCCAAGTGAAACTACACATAGACACATATCGTATACATAATGGTCAATAACTGCTCCCAGAATAGCGCTAAAACCAGTCTATCCAAGGTCTGCTCTGAAGGAATGATATACTGTCTAACTCTAATTAATTGTTTTTAATTCTTTGCATGGCAAAATCAGGATCTATACTGGGCATTTCTTCACTGTATCAATCGTGAGACAACATAACCCAATAATTTTCTGAGCACAAATATGCACACTTACACTAACATACATCCACGCTTGATGTTTTGCTCACTGACCTCAACCCGTTTGTCCATTTATTTTGCTTCCTGCTTTTGCAAACTCTGACAGTCAGTGAAAAGCTCCTTTGTCTGATCATTTGGTGTCATTGTGTCTTGTGGAGCACAGTAGGCCCATTCTTCTTTGGCAATTAACGCTAGTCTGTCTATGCTTGTTGACTTTGGCAGGCAGAGGCTGTCCTCGTGAGCTTGTGCGTCAAGCTATCATCCAGGAGGTCCAGCACCAACTCTCCTCAAACAAACAGTTTCAGTGATGAGGGCCTCACAGATCTCTCACTCACACATAAAAACAAATTTTTCAGAGATTTCAGGGAATTTAGAATGAAACACTGAAACATCTGTGGCAATGAGTCATTAATTTGAGTTTACCCTATTAACCCTTTGGTGCATAGTGTCCACTACAGTGGACGTCAATCTGACAGCTGGTTTCTAGTATATTCATGGGTAGGG
>JAOXYM010000013.1:12099893-12116499 GCA_028567055.1 Leptatherina wallacei
GTGGATGGTTGTCTGTCTCTCTGTGTGGCCCTGTGACAGACTGGCAACCTGTCCAGGGTGTACCCTGCCTCTCGCCTGACACCTGCTGGGATAGGCTCCAGCCCACCCGCGACCCCGCGTGGATTAAGCGGTACAGAAAATGGATGGATGGATAACAAAATGATCCTATAATTCTACTGTAACTCCAAACTGTAACTGGATTGTGGTATGTAAAAATGAGTTCATACATTGTACCTAATATAACATTTTCTAAAATGGTTTACAGGAAGAAAACCCATCAAATTTAGTCACAATTAAAACTTGGCAACTGTGACAAGAAGGATTGTAGAAAATGTGAAGTAGATGTCAAAGTGTTGAATATTGATATCTGTTTCCCATCTTTTGAAGTCATTGTTCATAATTATTATAATTATTTTGAGAACTCAATGCGATCAGTGTCTTCACATAGATGAGTTTCATTATTCTTTAACGTTATTGTATAATTAAAGGCAACTGAGCACATTTGTTATGAGTGTGACTGGTAGCCCTTCAGATGACTCGGTACCCATGAAGTAGCTCTCAGTTTTAAAAAGCTTGGTGACCCCTGGTATGTACAAACCCTGAATTTTAGCTTCAGGGTGGCACTTCTTTGTTCAAACAGTAGGATCAGCTTCTAAACTCAAACATTCCAGTCCATTTCTAATATTCATAAAAAACTTTAATATATCTGTTCAGTGCAAGTAAAAGAAAAAAAAAACTTGACATGAATTCCAATACTAAAACACATCTTTAAAATCAATATAGTGACACATAAAATCAACTACAATGACTCCACAAGAAAGAAAAAAAACATTATTCTGTGTGAAGTATTCAAATAAACTTTCCTTAATACATTTTTTTTAAGGTTTTGGCACTATATCCTCTGGTTAGTAAGTACATATCGCTTTCAGTGGTGCATTGTTCCTTCTCTTCCAAGCAGAACTAATTCTGTGTAATAATTCATGTCCTAATGGGAGAGCATTCCTTACAAGATGGCGTTCCCGTCCCAGCGTAAAACGGCGTGACGTGGAATGTGAAATCCAGTCCGGAGTTTGCGGTTCTCTCTCCGAGGCTCTCAAGTTTCACTCTGGCGCGTGCTCTGCTCCGTGTGCTTTGTGTTGTCAGGCAGAAACACTCAGTAGTCAGGGTGGCGTGTGTCTTGATAGACAGGCACACAGTCAGCGCACACAATTAGACAAAAGCTTGGAATTTCGCTGTCTTTTCATAAGTAGCCAGTTATTAGTTATCGGTTTGTTTCTTTTTTTTTTTTTACCAACAATGTCTGTGGGAGTGGAGTCTGGATTCTCGAGTGAGGAGGTCTTAAACAGCCGCTTTCCTCTCCATCGGGCTTGCAGGGATGGAGACGTCGGTGCCTTGTGCTCCCTCCTTCAGTGCACCTCGAACCCGGCTGACCTCACTGTCGAGGACACCTTCTACGGCTGGACGCCCATACATTGGGCTGCTCATTTCGGAAAGGTAGCTGGCTAGAAAACCGTTTGACCAACTTGGATAATCTTCACGATAATGCAGGTGAAACTGTATCCACGATGCGCGTCAGCGCGAGCCTCGTCTCGGCCATTTCCTGGTGCCTGCTGTAACTGTTCGCTGATGAGACTAAACGCAGACATCGTTAAGTGGAGCCAGACAATGGATCATTTACGATGAAGCCATACTCCTTCCTTGCTAACACCCCCCCCGTGATTAAAAAAAAAAGAATTACGTGTTTGAATAGTTTCGTGATTTAGTAAAATGGTGAGCTTACAATGAGCGGGAAGAGGCCGTTTGATGATGCCGTCACCATAAAACTGTAACGTTACAAGAAAGAAAAACGTTAGTTAGCTTATCTGACTAATGCTATTCGACTCAAACTTAATTTTTACTGGCATTTTAAACGTTTTGCCTCCCAATTGTGTAAAAGTAGCGTAAATATGTAGTAACGTGGCTACCACAAGAAACGTTTAAATCATTGAAACGTTGAAAGAGCTTCCAACACGAACAACTATGCTAATGTCTTTTTACGACCTACACGTTAAAAGAGACAAATAGCAATTTGCACAGAAATTGGATGGATGCCCAAAGCGAGAGCTTTTAAGACTGTTTCCAAGTAATGGCGTCTTTGTGCCTCATCAGCTGCGCATGTTTCTACACGCACAGTGTTAAAAAGCAATGATACAATATCTCATAAGATCTGACTTTGTATGCATTGGCTTTATCTCTTCACAGCTGGAGTGTGTGATGCGTCTGGTTCAAGTGGGCTGTGGCGTGAACTCGGTTACCTCCAGGTTTGCACAGACGCCCACTCACATTGCTGCTTTTGGGGGCCACCCTGAATGTTTGTTATGGCTACTTCAAGCTGGTGCAGATATTAACAGACAGGTATGACATCATGTACACACTCTACACCAGAGAAATAAAGCTCCAGTTTGTTCAAGGTTTTTCTTTCTTTTAACATTTTCCGGGCACATGATCTTTTATGAAGAAAAGTAACTGCAGAGTATATGCAACACAACAACCACTTTTGTATTAAGAAAAAAGGCTGATGTGTAACCAGAGAAACTGATGTATGAATGAAAAGAGCATAGGAGTGTGAGTAGCTAAGCTCAGATGATCCCATCAAAGAGGATCATTCTAACTTGGGATCATGGCCTGGCAGTATTGCTATTTACTCCTCCACTTGGCCTATATTTCATATCATGGCTGTCCATCACATTTTCCCTTAAATGATTTGCCATCAGACTGCTTGGCATTTTGCTTGTCATATCTTTTCTTCTTCGTGGGATGTCATGCACAGACTCATACTCCGGGGCTATATTTTATGCTCCACTGCGCTGCCAAAAGAGATTGGATTAGTGGGTCACAATGACATAACATATTGTTGTCATTATGAAGCGCATCGCTTGCTCTGGCCTTTGAATTTTCTCAGCGTTTGTTGAAATAAATACTGTGGATAATAAGTGGTTTTGTGATATTCTCTGTATATTCAGGATATTTTGACCAGACTGGTGTTCGACAGTTGAAGAGCAAAGTATGGCCTGGATTATATTGTGGTTAGAGGCAGGCTTAGTGCCCCCCCCCCCTCCTCTTTCCATTTGCACTCTGACAAATGTAACTGTAAATGTGTGTGGGTGGTGATGAAGTCTGGGTGAAGAGTTCAAGTTCTGCCCTGCAGAGTCACTCTATCATAGTTTCTGGATTATGTCCTTGGAAATTTATTTTATTTTTATTTTTCAAAAAAAAGGAAGTTACAGAGAATATATTTTATTTTAGAAGCAAAAACAGTTTGAGTCTCAAATAAAGAAGCATTTTGATTCCCTGTTCTGTTCTTGTCGTCACTCAGGACTATGTGGGCGAGACGCCCATCCACAAGGCTGCTCGTGCGGGCAGTCTGGATTGTATCAACGCTCTCTTGATTCAGGGAGCGAAAGCTGAGTAAGTCCTGTGATCAGTTCTGCGTACACATTTCTTTTCCTCTGTTCTATCCAACATTTCAGTTACACCTTTACAAGGGATCACCATCAAATTAAAGTTCAGCGCAGTGATGAGGTTATATGTAAGTGGTTCCTACTGAGATACAGTCAAATACAAAAGAGGATGGACTGATCTGCAAGTTAACTGTGCAGGTTTGAACAAAGATTTTGCAAAATGCAAAACATGCAAAGTTGTTATTACTGTGGTTTGCACTCACCTTCCAAAAGGAAGCTCCTCTGTTTACATTTTTTCAGACTAAATCAGGTTAGTTCATATTTTACATTGAAAGAAATGTCAACAAAAATTTAATAATGAATGTTGAATTTTAAAAATGAAACTACTTTGTCCTGCTGCAGTGTGTTCTGTCTGGTGGTAAAATATATACCAGACAAACTTGTGTAAACATTTACATCCCCTAAAATATTTTCAGACATGATGGAGATTTGTTAGATACCAGAGGTATTTATCCACAAGGATGAGGAGAGAGGTTTTTTTTTTTTTTTTTTAAAAAAGGTTAGTTATAATGCAAAATATCTTGATTGTTTTAGATACAACTGTTTAATCATGAAATATGGTGTTTAATAAAATTGGTGGTGCTCCCTTGAAAATGTGTCTTATTTTGTTAAACCTTTAAATTGTTGTTTATCGTTGCAACAATTGACATTAAGTTGTCCTCTGTGTGTAATATTAGTCACAAAGATGTATTGAAATAAAAGAACGGTTAATAAGTACCTTTTTTTTTTTAATCTGAAGATGAAACTTTGATTGTATCTGTGGTAATTTGAGATACACATCTCAGTAAAAGTAAATAATTAACTCTGCATGGCGCCTTTGATCTTTATGAATGGGTTATTATACAAACACGAGAACAACTTAATGTAAAGGTTGATAAACTGTTTATTGCTTAGTAGGTCATATTGCATGATCTTTGTTAAAACTAGAGTGTGTTTTTCTTTAACATTTGTTTTGGTTAATGTCCTTACATATACAGCCTGACTGGATGACCAAATGCACATCGTCTTATTTTCTGAAGCCATTTCACTGTTGTGTAAAGGCTACAGACTCCCTGTTGCATAGAAAGAAAATGCATCAACACTCATTTGCTATATTTAACGTTTTCCGTGAGAACTGCTAGATCAGATTTCTTAGGCTGTTTGGCTCCCGGCCCTTCTCTCTAAGCTTTCAAAACAACAGTGCTTTTGTTATGTCTGCTAAATGTAGAATCAGAATCTGGCTTATTTGTAACTTTTTTTAAGCCACACTTTTAGTTGGCAGCTTTTTGATTGTTAATGGCCAGGATCGTTACTTTTAATAGAAAACGTTTTGTTACTGCTAATTCAAGTAAAGCCCTAAAAGACAAAACCTGATTTTCCTGTTTCTTAAATTTAGCTGCCGAACTAGTATGGAAACAATTAGATGATTATGCAGGAGGTGTTTTAAACTGTTAGATCATGTAAGCAGCTCTTGAAGTAAAAGTTAAATTTGGATACTATTTTGCAGGTGTATGGAGAGGGAAAATAAAATTGTTGTTACTCAGTCATGGTTTAATAATGATTAAATCAACCAATTTATTAAAGTACCAATTCTGGGTAAGTGTATAATGTAACTTTTACACATAAATGTATAAGTATACTTTGCTGAGGGGTTTTCGGTTAATATGAGAGTCTTTTCCCACCCCCGGCTTTCAGACAAACTATTAAGATTTTATTTGCATTTTCTTTTTCTGCAACACAGTCTTTTTTTTTTCACTTTAGTTTTTGGTTGCAGTAGAAACACTCCAAGCTACCAGGGGGTTGATGATTGCAGTTTATTACATTTGGCTTTTGTGGGCTCGCTTGGCGAGTGAAGAAATTAAAGCCACCGTGAAATCCTGTTCACTTGTAGTCATTAGGCATTTCTTGTAATGAAGGCAACAAGAATTTCTATTTGACAGCTGTAATCTAATTTGATGCGAACACACTCTGCGCTTTGGGTGTTTTTCTCGTTACAGTTAACAAACAAACTTTACTGACACACCTTTTTAAAAAGGGTGTGACACGTACAAGTCTTAGTTGTTGTGAGTATCTTGAAAAATATATGGCAAATAATATATTTAAATGTATACATGAGTTTAGATGAATCTTTTTATTCATAAAAGTTGACTAGACTAATAAGTCACATTAATTGCAGTTCAGACTACAGCAAGGAAAACATTACCTTTGAAGCTTAGCTAAAGCATAATTTTCTGTAAAATTAACCCTCTGAATGCTTGGGCTGTTTGACCAAATTAAATCTACAGCTTTTGTGCTGACATGTTTTAAAAAGAAGAAAAAAAAACCTTTTTGACTCTGTTATGTGCATTTGGTTATCAGCTGATGAGTATTTGTTATGATTAAAATATGATTTTTTTTCTCCTACAGATCAAAGATAGTTTAGTTTATCATCAAGTGTGGTTCATTTTTTTTAATTTTTTTTTATTGTTTTTAAATATGATTCAGAAATACAGTGGGGTACAACTGGAGGGAAACTAAAGCACACAAGGTGGGAATGAGGCTCATGACAAGATATCTAAAACAATTAAATCAGTTTTAAATAAGTTGATCATTGTAACCAGCTTTAGGTTTTTCTCTTTTTTTTCATTCATGAAGTTTTTTGTTTTAAAAAAAAGTTGTGATATGATAGATAAAAAGTATTTCCTCCACTGTTGGGGCTCCTTACTAAATAGAATATCTCATAATGTAGACAACAAACTTATTGTTTTGTTATTTATCTGACCTAGCATATCAGTTACCTAACTTTTAAAATGAGGTAAAGCTGAAAAATTTAGGCCTAAAAAAATATTTCTATTTTAATTCATTTGTATTATTATATTCAATGAATAAGTAATACACATCTAACTATAATGTATTTACTTGTTTTGTTTATAGAAAAAAGTTAAATAAAGTTCGGACATTTATCTGAAATATATCCTATGATAACTGGTAGAAACTAGATTTTTACGTTTTTGGTCTGTTAGAGCCCATTTAACTGTTGTAATGGCCACAGAAATGACCAATATAACTATTATCAGTTATAAATTACAATTTTATCTGACTAGCTGTACTTTGTGCAATTATACACCCCCTTTCTGTTGATAATTTCACTAGTTGGCCACACGGTTGTAATCGTTATAATTTTGTAAATCTAAAAAAAAAAAGATTTAAAAAAATCATATATCTAATATTGTAAATGTTGCGGATGCAGGACAAAGACACCCTTTGCCATTTTTATTTTAATGAGTCTACCTAAATTCTAGATTCAAACTTGGATCAGATTTTTTATTTTTTTGTCTAAATTTCCTTTTTGAAAACGTTCAGGTTTCCCCTTACAATCAAGTTCTCTGAAGTTATTTGATTGCGATTACTTTCACTCAGATTTAAGTTCTTTTGTGCTCCCATCCACTGTGGAGGTCCCTCCGGAGCAAGAAATCTGAAACTTCCAGTGTTTGAACTAATGAGTTCATCTGAACTGAGTCTATTACTTCATTTTTTCCCCATCTTGAAATTTGACAGACATCCATAAGACGTGTCAAACAAGAGGAGCTGCCATAAATGAATGTCAGATTCATGGATGATAAACACATTGGCAGTATTATTTGTTCCTTTGGTTTTACTGAAGACTTTTCTTTGCTGGGCTTGTCCCTAACCAACTGCACTGTGCCGACTTCCTTTGAGGATTCTTGAGTTAAAGGCCCTGGCTCTCAGTTTACTTCAACTCATGCTACTTCATGCAGCTCTTGCTCTGTTGTTGCTCTTTAAAACTTCAAGCCATCTGACTGGCACCTTTATAAGAAGAAGAAGTAAGACCATAGTGTGTATCCATGCTTGGATGTTTTTCTAAACTCTTGCAAGCCAAGTCATTTACTATTCTTTATGCTTGCCGTTGAGACTATTGATGTTTGGAAATGAAGAGATGAAGAGGAAAAGATGATATTAAATGGATCCTTCTTTGAATCAGTCGTATGTCTCACCAAATGCACCCTACACTTCATTCAGCCATGATCAATCATGGCCAAAGAGCACCTGACAGCTAATTCTGGAATTGATTAAATATTTTGAGTCAAATGTTATAAAGCATTTTCATGAAACCTTGGTTTAACAAAATAACATAACCCCCCCCCAATTTCAAAATCCTAAATACAAAGTGTTTAAACTAGAATAACAGACATTAAAATAGATTAATAGTTTAAATGTATGTTGAACGTCCTGCTGATGCCAAAAATATGAATACAAAGTTTATTAGAATTATTTTTTTCTTTCATCTGTCATGAGCCTCAAAATATTAAGGTGATCCAGTAGCGAGCTAGCAGCAGGTAGGACAGTGTTAGAGGCCGCCAGTGACAAGAAAAGCGCAGACATGCTTAGAGCAGCTGAAAGAGATGGGTTAGATTTACATAGCATCATGTACTGACCTGTTTAATGCTAACATCATCCTGTTGCAATGGTTGTTCACTGTCATTTCACTGTATCAGATATTTGACTTTATACACAGAAATGTTTTCTTTTGTATGTCACAGTATTAACCCTATACAATATCATAGTCTGTTTTGACATCTAATCTTTGTCACCTTTTCCTTTATGAAAGTGACAATAATTTACAAAAAAAAAAGTTTGCTATACTGTTAACAGAAACAGAACCGTACATCTTAATGTTTTGCAGCCATTGAATTGGAAATGACTTGGTTTTTTCAAGTAATCCTAGAAAGGGGGAGAATAGACACTGCTGAGTCTGCCCCGTTCCCTGGGATAGCCGCACTGTTGTGGCATTGAGTGTTCTCACTATCGCTTCCTATCTACACACTGGCAAACTGTTGAGGTATTTCTTGCGGTGATTGGTTTTAATGCTAGGTTTTTATGAATCAAAACTAAAGTTTTAGACCTGCATGCTTTGCTTATTATCCATGACTGTTCCTGTATTTAGCCCTTTTTTTTTATTTTTATAATTTGTTTTTGAACTAACCATAAGAGTCCTTTATATGGACAGGTTTAATCACGTGAGTCCCATGTCAACATGTAGCATGACAATAGGCTGCCTCTGGAAGGTTAGACAATAGTTAGAGAAGATGCATATTGTGTGCTTAGGATTGAAAAGCAAAGCATACCAGGCATTTACAACGAATTAACGCTTCCTTTTTAACATTTCAACGCCAAACTTGGATAATTGGTATCTACAGTAATCCACTTTATTGGATCAGTGGTTACTGGAGATGGAGGGTCTCTCTAAAGGAATACTGGTTTGGATTTTTAGGGTGACGCAGAAGGGCCGTTGCTTCTCAGTTATGTAAGAATTGTTGAATAATTAATTTTGGAGTAAAGCCCGTGAACAAATTCATGTTACACATCAAGTTTACGAACGGAGTATGAGAAGTGGAAGAGTGGAAATTGGGGTGAAACTAAGTTTATCAAAACATTTTTTTAAATTTCCATCTCAAAGTATTAATTTAAAATTGTTCAGATTTATACTGTTATTCCCACCCCCTAGAAACGTTGCTGTAACCTGGCAACATTTGAAACTTAACTTTTACTCCTTTTCTAAAGTTTTTTTTATAGTTAATAGTTTGTACGTAGATCTTTAAGTGTTGAAAAGGAGATTATGTTGAGATTTGTTATAAAGTTGACACGTGAGAATCCAGAGGCTGCACACTTAACCTCCTCTGGTAAGAAGCTTGGGTACTGATTAACATGGAACAAAATAATGAAACATGGTGGATAGTAAGGATAGAACACCAGTGAATTTCTTCAGAATTATTTTTCTTGGTATTTTATTAATTGGCGCATCTCTGCTTCACTGCTTTGCTAATGGAAAGTCTTAAGTGCCCTAAATGGTTTTTATTGAGTGCAGCTAATGGCAGATGAAAATGTTCTATTCCTTGGTGAGACCAATCCATCAACCTCATCACAAAGTGGTTTTGGTTAAATGTAATCTCATGAAACACTCCTTTTTGGAAGCGTTAATTTTAAAGGGGACGGGTAATGTGCAACAAGTTAATGTGTGATCTTCTTTTGTTTTTAAGTTTTTCAGACTTCAATTCTATATAAAATGTTTTTTCATGTGCACTAGTTTTTTTTTTTTTAAATGTTTCCTTTTGCACAACTGTTTAGATAAAGAAAAATGCAAAGAATGAGCAAATACTTATCAAAATGAATGAGCAAACAGTAACTGTGCGTTAAATTCGGTTTGACTGTGTGGAAGCTTATGTCACGTAGTTTAAACTTTAACAGTGAATAAAGTAAATGTTTGAGTCATTTTTAAATCTAAAACTTATACTATGGATGGGCATTAAATTGTCTTAATCGATCATTGGGAGAATTAACGATCGATAATCGATTTAATCATAATATTTTAATAAGATTTAGTATTTATAGGCTATATTGAAATAAAGTGAAAGTAGAAAAAACACAGCGCGTTTCCTCATTTTTATCTTTAATACAAGATGAACGACTCTAGTGGCAGTTAAATGGAATTCATTCAATGGTTACACTGGAAAATATGCGCTCACATACAACTTCAGCATCAGTCCAAAGATGCATTAGTTTTACTGATTAACAAGTAATGTCATTGATTTAAATTCTTAGCGATCGATTAATCGATCTTCGATTTTAATTATGCCCATCCCTAACTTCTACCATTTGATAAACAATGGGTTGGCATTACATAGACTTGATGAGCATTTGGGATGTTGACAACATGGCCTGCAGATGGAGAGGTTTTCATGCTTTATTGTTGCATTATAATTAAAAGAACGATACTGGATGTGGGCCAGTAGTCCTAATTCTTTAACAAAGACTTGGCTGTTTGTATGAAGAAACCATTTAGCAGTGTGATGACATTTTAGAACAAGTGCAGGATTGTTTTCCATTTGGCTAACGCAAAACAAGAGAAATTCTCATCATCATGATGGTGAAAGATATTGGGGAGATTTTCTTTTTTTTTTTTCTTTTTTTTTTAAAATTGAGAACTGAAAAGCCCGTTGGCATTATAGCAACTAGAGAAATTTTACTTGCTTATATCTGGCAAAATAAATGGTAAAAGGAGAGAAGTATTCTTATTTAGACCGGCTCCGTTTCGATGATGGGGTTAGCTCCCTGTTTTGGTTTTATTTCCTGGTGACAGTGCTTTCATACTCACTTTCAGTGTCTGGAAATTGGAAGGAAAAAAGGTGACGCAGCACTATTTGCTCATTCATTATTGCAATCAGAAAATCATTTTATTCCTGCTGCAACTAGACATGATTAAAACAAGTGAACACTGTCATTTGAGTCATGAACAGCAGCACCTGATTCGTACAGCAGTGCAGCTGTAATTCATTTCTTTTTTAATTCTCTTTCATCTTTCTTGAAACGTCTCTTGTTCCAAGATGAGACGGATGGATCTCCAATGTTTGAGAGCTGAAATTTGACCTTGCTTTTATTCCCCTCTCAGCACTAATTCTGTGCAGTTTCTCCTGAGGATGCAGCTGATACATCTTGGTCTCTTCTGGATGAAGAATGGGGTCTTTCTTGGCTCTGAAGAACTATTTGCTATGCCATTCTCCATCGTGGAGGCATTTTTCAGTGCTGGCTTTCCACCCGTTTCATAGAATAAGTAATCGTCTACACAGGACTGTGTCTTAACTTGGAAACCAGATGCATTGTTGCAGAGATCCTTGAGTTGCATCAGCGTTGGAAGCAAGAGATGGGACAGTTTTCAACCCGGCATCCATCACACTGCCTACAAAAATGATCTCCTTTGGAGTTTGCATCTTGTTTGACAAACTGTGATCGGGATGTTCGGTCTTTCGGATTGCTTTGGATGACCCTTAAATTAGTGCATGTCTTCAGTTGTCTTAATCATGTCCTTTTGCAGCTATTCTGTTTCCCTATTTATGTGGAAACTGTCAAAAGATTTAAGTTGCGTGTAAGATGCAAAGTGATCCTTCAGGGATCAGTCGTCATCTCATGAAGATGATGTGAAAGGATAGAGCAGCACAGGCTATTTCTATACATTTGTGATTGTCTATGTGCGAATATTTGCTTAATGAGTCTGTATGTGTATGTGTGTGTGTGTGCGTGTGTGCGCGTGCGTGCTTGGGCTTGTCTCAGTATTTTGAATTTGTGTAAATGGAAACGTTACAGTGAGAGTTTCTAACACTCGTCCTTCCTGTTGTGCAGCATGAGGAATGCCAGTGGGCTGACCGCTGCTGACCTGGCCCACGCACAAGGATTCCAGGAGTGCGCTCAAATTCTCGCCAATGCCCAGAACCTCCAACAAAACATGGCTCAGTCCCATAACGGGGCTTTTCTGAATGGCCAGAATGGGGGCTACGCTCACCCCACCATCCAGGGACGCAGCTTCTTGAATGGCATGCCCAATAGAAAGAGGTCTTTTGATGGCATGGAGGCAAACCCAGGGAAGAAACCGAGACCTAATGGTAGGTCGCTATGATAATGGGGTGTTTTTGCTTTTGTAAGGGAAATTATTGGCATTTTCAAGTTCGTACATGTACTGTTGCACACTGCAGAATGCTTATCAAAGTTACAGAGCATTATGTTAAGATAAATAGCATTTTTGAGGCAAGAGACAGGACTTTCCAATATGGGGCTGTTTATGAATGTCATATTGAAAGATAAACTGATATAGATTTTGTTTTGTTTGTGCTATATACAGGGTGGGGGGCAGTGAGTGCAATCCAATATAAATCAACTTCACACAACTTGGTTTGAACTATAATTAGACTTATATTTAATTCTTTTGATGTTTATTTTCCCCTTTTTTATCATCATTTGAAGGCTTATTGTGCACGCAGTTAATTTTGCAAACTAGACATGATGTCAAATCTAGGTTTTTGACTTCACTGACAAAATCTGATCAAATGTTCTTAAATAGATGAGGGAAGGAACGAGAGCGGTTTTAGCATAGTTCCCAGACGTGATCTTTGCCCCTCTCTGTTCTCAGGAATGTGCATGCCACTTGAGTTGCTGAATGGGAATGGGCCACTAGGGGTCAGTGGAGAGCCCCAGATGGAGAGCATGAACGTGGAGATGGCAGCGACTGTTACCTCAGGTGGGCCAGGAAGCTTTGCATTTGGGCTGAATGGGTTTGCACCTCCGCAAGGGCCAGGGGTCATGGATCAAAGTGAGGACCAAGGGGGAAAAGACAGGTCAAGACCCACAACTAAAGAGCTGGAGGTCATCACTGTGGCATCAATGCAGACCCCTTGTCGCTGCACCAACTCGTATGCCTACTTGTAGAGGGCTTCTTTGCAAAATGGCCTTTATATTCCCATATGTATTGTCTGACTTTTCTTCTTTTCTTATATACACACAAAGGATTAAAATTGTCTTGATTTAGTGGTGAGATACATTTTGAACGGTGTGTAGAAATGTGTGAGTGTTGTATTTTATACTTTTCCATGTAACTGGTATTACTTGGATGGATAAAAGAACTAGGGTTTCCTTTGTTATATATCTATATATTCATTTAATCCTTTCAGCCATACAGATAACTGTAATGCAGTCCTCAGTCTTTTAGTCCATTTTGTTTTGCACAATTTCACAGCAGAATATCGGTGAAAATTATGTCTTAGTCTTCGTTAGTTTCTGATGTCTTGTATTCAAAGAAATGATACAACTTGACAAGTCGCCTGTAGATGTAAACCTTGGTCTAGTGGGAAAGTCCCTGATTTGCTACTGAGAAATTGTTCCATGCATTAGGTTAGAGAAAAATAGTTGGTCAATTTTTTTTATTCTCATTTCAATGTTTCTGTACAGATAAGCAAATTTGTAATGAAATTTTAATAGACCAAGCACTAATTTTAAAATCAGTTTGTTTCATGGCATTTACTAGAAATTAATAAGAGCTCAAAACAGCGTTCTTAAATACATAAACCCTGCGGAAATTACTCTTAACATGTTAATGTTAAGATGTTTTATATTTAGAAATGCCTTTATGCCAAAGCATATCCTAATATGAATGTAGCCTGTAAAGATGATTGACTGTGCGGCTTTCTTGTAGTTTGTAACCATCCTGTAAATAGGTTCATAAACTTGAGATTGATTTATTCCTTTGTTTCTATTTTTGTGTTTGTTTGGTTGGAAGTGTAGTGAAAGTTTACTGTGTGAGCAGTTTTTAGACAACTAGCAGCGCTTGAACATGTGTGCGTTGTAAAATACCCTCAAATTGTTTAAAAATCGTTATTTATGACCAGTGTTGCTCAAAAAAGATTGCATGGTTCTTAAAGTCTGCAAAGGCTTATTTCTGAAGCTGCATTGAACAGTTACACAATAAGTTACATTATTTCCAACTTTTATAAAAGATTTAAGGGAAATTCTGCTCTGCTTGTATTTCATATCAAAGCTGTTTGTTTTTTGTTTTTTTTATCAGAAGTTGAGCATACATGCAAGCGCTTAGTACAAAGCACGTCTATCTTTTTGTATATTACTGTAAAATCATTAAATGTGGATCAATTTTATAAATGGGATTGTGTTTGCCTTTGTTTTCTTTATGTATTCTTATACATCTGTCAATTTTAGTCCTCTTGTGTTCTTGGGAAATTATATTGGGTTTAAAAAAAAAACAAGAAAAAGGGACCATTTTCAGATGAATCCTAATGTAGAATTATAAAGATCAACATGGTATATTTGCTAAATTTTTATAAATTGAATCCACTCTGTCATGTTAAGTTTTGGATGTCTGTTTCTGGAAAATGTTGTCTTTTTCTTTTTTCCTCCTACAGAATTGGGTCAAAGGAAAAAAACTGCATCAGAACAACCACAGATCAGAATGTGACCTATTTAACAAGGTCTCGGGTTGTACGTTGTGGGATTTCATAATACTGTTGAGTGTATTTCACAATTTATTGATCATACTTTGTGTAATCCGAAGGGTTGTAGAGCAGGGTTTTTTTTTTCGTCAAATGTGTTGAAATGACGTAATTTAATGACCCCTAAATGCTTTTTTGGTTTTACATCCATAACGACTGCTTGTAAAAAATTGTGCAAAACAAAATTAAGCTTTATTTTCCTCTGCTTTTTATTTGTATGGAGCTAAGCGCAGATTAAAACCTAATTTATGTATATGCTCCTTTGACAATTTCTTTTGTTTTCAGTGGGAGGTGAGAGACACTGTGAGGATTTTTCCTTAAGTGACCCAGCTGCACGAAAGCTCCTTGGCCAGCACATCTACAGTGACTCACCTGAGATCAATAGCACTGCGGGCAGCCAGGTGGAGCACCAGAAGTCTGTAAAAGCAGAGCAGTTGTATGACCATACACTCTTCAGCACCATGCTTCTTTACCATGGATCCTAAAGTACACAGGAGTAAGGGGACAGGCTGTCTTTTTTTTTTAGCCTGAATTTCATTTAAGCCTAAATAAGCATCCATCCGCCTTAAAGCTACTGAGTGGTCAAGTTGTGCATTGAAAGTAGTTTTTGTTCCTGATGGCACCCATGACTGTGGAAGGATCTGAAACTGAAAACTAAATGAGTTTTTGTTTAAGAAAAGGTGTATGTTATGCTTATGTGTTTAATAATGCTGCAAATGTTAGAAATATACTAAAGCATCTGTGTTGAAGCACTGCCAATATTTCAGTTTTGTTTGTTTCAGGTTGATGTTAATGAAACCAACTCAAATATATAATTGATTAAAGACATTTTGCAAATGTTTGACTTTTTTCCACTTTTTTTTAAACTGCTGCCGGATAAATGATATGACAAGCCATCAATCTTCTGCTTTGTAATCTGAGGGGGGGGTTACTGATGAGTCCAAGAAAATGTAATAATGAAAATTAGTATAAACATTAATTAAAGTGTTGGTCAGCTCAAATAAAGTGTTGCTCCAAATGGGAAGTACAAGGTCCCTCACTACAGCCTCACATTTAGGGACACACCACACCTGTCTCCAGAACCGACCTTCATCATAGCTCCGCTGTACAAACATCACGTCACTTTGGCCACGCCTTTTGTCAGAAGACGCCCCTAATGTGTATAGGGGAGTATACATATATCTTTTAACAAATCGGCGTATTAAATATATTTATGTTGCCTAGATACATGGAAATAATGTTGGAGACAAATTTCAGATTTAAATTGCACACTATTAGTCGTGTTTTGAAACTATAAATATCTACTGAATTTGGTACTTGCGCCCGTTGTCCCCCTTGGTAAATAGTATCGTCCTGTAAGTCTATCTGGGCTAACCGGAGAGTCAGGGTTATCAGGAGAGCGACGGAAAACGTCGGCCCCGTGATTAGGATTACTGTGAACTTGTAAAAAAAAAAAAGACATTAACTACAAAATAAGGTCTTCACCATATAAGCTCCCGTCAACATAGTGGTGCTGTCGATAATTATTTCCCAAGTAAAGTCATGTCAACCCCGGCTAGAAGAAGACTTATGAGAGATTTTAAACGGTGAGTTGACGGTCTGAAATTTTGCCGATAACGTTGGTTAGCTGATTTGTCAAAACAGCTAACTTTAGCTTAGCTTTCGTTAGCTCGGTAAAGCTCATCCTCATGTTTTAACATAACCCAGAATATCCCAGTTAATGGCAAAGCCCTATTCTAACGCAACTGTTGTTTCTCATATTATGCTTCTGTGAACCTGAATAATTTATGTGATACTCTGTGAAGTATTCAGAGATTAGAAGTGTCAAGAAGCTAACGGTGCTAGTTGAGACATGTTAGCTGGTTAGCCGACTAAGGTTACAGTGACAATTTACGACTGCTAGCAACTCTTAACTAGGAAGCTTTTAAATGTCTGCGAGGAGTATCCGGAAATCCACTTTATTTATAGTCAAAACACATTTACTGCAGACAGAAGTAGAGTAATTCGACATCAACATTAAATAGAATCGTGGCTATTTCCCACGGGTGACACCAAATTTATACGATTGCAGGTTGAACGACTTAACAGTAAAGAAGGTTATGGACAGATTTATAACAAAATTACATTTTGTATCAGAAACTGAACGTATAGTTGTTGCCTCTAAAAAAAGAACAATATTAGATCATAGCGGAAACTACCAAATGAATGCTACGGCTGCATTTTGTGCAGTCAGCACCAACCAAGCATCTTGTCCTGACAGTAACAGAACACTTTGTACACGAAAAGTGTTGTTTCCTTATT
>JAOXYM010000013.1:12125826-12142422 GCA_028567055.1 Leptatherina wallacei
GGCTCCACCCGGGGCTCGAACCAGCGACCTTCTTGCTGTGAGGCTGCAGTGCTAACCACCACACCACCGTGCAGCCCGTGAAAATAATCCTCAGAGACAATTGTGTTTATTGGTTTTCTTTTTATAGTTTCATTTGATACACTTACAATAACATGCCAGTGTATGTTTTTGTCCACCAGATTCTGGTGCCTTCTCTGAAGGGATAAGTCCACACTTGACACTCAAATTCAGCCTGCTGATCCCATTCCTTCAGCACACTCGGGCTGCATCAAGATAGCAAATTTAAACATTTACTGTATAGCTTTATACAACAAAATTTGATTCTTGTCAGTTCTCAGCTTTCAAATAGCTTCCTGAAGACTGGACCGATCTCTTGAATCATGTCTGAGGTGGTGGTGGACCTGCCGTGTCGCTGAAATGCTTGATTGTTGCACTGTCTGGTAAGTGAACAGGCACCAAATGCTGCAACCACTGATGGATTCACACTGAAAGACAAATCAAGTTAAGAATTAAGGAAGCACATATACTGATTTCATATAAATCTATATGAACTTTAATCTGTTTTGATGGGTCACAGTTAATCCATTAAGAAAGATTTTCATTCATATTGTTTGACCATAGAATAACCATTACATCACATTTCATCTATGAATAAAAATATCTTTAAATATTATTGAAACGATCCTTTTAATCCCACAGAAATCGGACAATAACATGACTAAGAAAAATATAATACACAAAGTGCCAAAGGGCTCCTTCACCTTCTGATCACTCCCATTGCAGAGGCAGCATGAGCCCAGTGAGCCAGCACTCCCATAGATCCAGACAGGAGATCACCTTGTCCACCACATCTCCTACCGCTGCCCTCAACACTGCATGAGTACACTAGAAACAATGACACATGAAATGAAGGCTCAAAAAAAGAATCTCTAAAACCTCTCAGAATAAATAGAATTAGTGATTTTCAAAAATGAAAGTGATCAATGATAAGTTGTGAGACTACAAATTGTGCTGTATAAATTTGCGTTTGGCACCAACCCTTGCTGCCATCCGAAATGAGATCCTGTTCACCCTTAAGCACCAGAGTGAGGTTGCCCATAGCTCCACTGAGCTGCATAACACTGCGTTGATGGTCGCTGGTATTCATGGGCTCGTGGTGCTGAGACAATGTCACAGACAAGATGGAAACACACGTTAGCACACAGTCATCATCCTACATGCCATTAACTTGTGACTAACTGAGCTGTACCAAGAGACCCACCAGTGCCTCGTAGAGTCGGGTGAACTCCATGAAGTTAGGTGTGAGGATACCCTTCTGGTACCCTTGAATAACAGATGGTTGCTGTGTAACCAACCATAATCCATCCTGTTGAAAACAACAAAGGTCTGCATGACTTTGTGAATAAAAATACAATCTGTTCAAAAACTGGAATTCAATTTTAGTCAAAACTTACTGCATCGATGACTATAGGAATATCTCTTGCTTTGGATCTTTCAATCACTTCCTGAAAGAAAAACAACAGTTTTTTATTTTTTTTTGTCCAACACAGAAAATAGAATCATGCATGCATAAACTTCACACTAAAAGTAAAGACATTTTCTTAGGTCAGTGTCAAATTACTCCACATTATTCTATTGTTGGTATTCACTCTTGTTTTGAAATTCAAGTGCTGCCAGGTGTGTGCTAGTCATAGATGTATGACCAGCACTCGGTTGATAAACAGACATACTGGGATGAGATTCTGGAGCCAATGGTGATCCCATCCCTCCAGAATCTGGGGCCTAACTCCATCCTCCAGGATGACAACGTTCTTCCCCACATAGTCAGGATCATCACAGAATACCTCCAGAATTTGGGAGTAGAAAGGATGGGATAACCTGCCGTGAAGCCAGACCTCAACCCATTTGAACACTTGGATCAGCTTGGTGTATGTGCTAGACTGACCAAAACAACCTCCTGGTGGACAGTGTAAAAAGTGTAAAAATGGCCAATATGTGTTGTTTTTCCCTTATTACTGAGGGAAAGTAGCTAGTCTAAGAGATTTTAAGTTCATACAGGAGTGAATATAATCCACATGCCTTGGCTGTTTTCAGTAAAACGTCTTCTCTGCCGAGTCCTGGTCCCACTACAAGACCATGGAGTCTTGGGAGCCACTTTTCTATTTCTTCCACAGCATTAGGACTGTCCCTTGATACACACAAATAAGGACACACAATAGATTAATTGCATGTCTTAGAATGAATTTATGAAAAAAAAATTGAGAGAATAATACTCGAAAGAAACAATTATTAAGTATTTCTGAAGTTTGAAATATTTCATTTTTATCAGTTGAACAATTGTCAGCGTTTTTTTGTAGATGCAGCTTAAGACATGGAAACATTATTTGTCTTTCCGAGAGATTGAAATCGGTTCTTTGAAAATGGTTAAGGACATGGACAGGCTGGAAAATGAATAAAAATGTCAAAATAAAGATAAAAATAAAAAGCCTGGAGAACTAATCGCTCAATATCACTTTAAAAGATTTCAAGAAACCCTGAATCTTTGGAGGGAAAATATAGAGTGACCAACAGAACAACTTCTTGTCGAGGAACTAGCTTTCAGATAGCTACCAGCACCTGGAAATCAAGTCAAAAGTGACACAACAGAAATTACCACTCCAAGTGGATCTGTACTTACAGAACAGGATGAACTATGAGTTCTGGGCTGTACGATTTGATCACAGTAGCAGCATCTTTGGTGCAGAACACGTGAGACAAGTCAGCCCCCTGGTAAAGAGAAAAAGATGTTACAGACTTAAAGAGGAAGTCTGAACAGCAGCGTTTAGTAATCACTATCGCGACCTACCACTTTCAGTGCAGAGATGGCAGCAAAGTATGGAGCTCCAGTATAGCTTTTTGGGAGTGAAGTGGAAAAAAATATTAGGGCAAATGTTTCATACATGATGTTCATATTTGGCTGGTCATTAGGAGACATACTCTTGACATCCTCCAATGATCCCAATACGCCCATCTTGTCCCTTGTGCTTTTTAGATGTCAATGGAGGAACTATGTTCTTTACTAGTGAAAAGATGTCCTCATCCATGCCTCTGTGGGACGAAGAGCCCAAACTGTAGTAGCGCTCAAACACTAAAGGAGACAAACAAAGCGAGAGCCTTTAAACTGTGAAATACTTCATTAGTCTGCAACAGTGTCAAGCCGTTGTTCCACTAATCTCTCAAAGACACATGTCAAATGAAGGTACAATAACACAACCTAATGTTAAGATGACAAACTGACTGGGCCACCGCCACATTACAGCCGAGCTGTCTTTAATTTTCTCTTCACACATTCCACCTCGAGGCCTCACACATGACACCGGAGCTAATACCTAATGTCTGTGGGTCTGTGTTCAACGGCTTGGTCTGTTCGCTGAAACAGTCTGTCTGGGGTGAAGGGCGCCTGTGAAGACTGGATGGGCCACGTGCATGTGACGAGGAGGCAGTGGAGATGACCGGAGGGCGGGCAAGTTGGGCAGTCTTGGTGGGAGTGGCCACAGAACTGGGTCTGGCAGAGGAGATGCCGGAGAACATCTGACCAAGCATCTGAAGCATGTGCAGCTCCCTGGCGTGCTCAGCTTCACGACGGCGATCCTCCGCTTGAAGCCGCTGTTCCTCCATGCGATAAAAGCTGTCTTCCGCTTGGGCACTCTGCTCCAAGAACTGCTCCATCAGTTTCTCCATGGGGAAGTTTGAACGCCGCTTCCTCGGCCTTTTAGGTGTTCTCGTTGACAAATTACATGCCGACTGGTTGCTGTTGTGTGGTCTTACTGTGGTACCTGGAGGAGAGAAGGGTTGGACATTATGGGAAATCATGCACACAAACCCTAGACATAACTGAGGAGCAGATAAATGTAGACAAATTAGGTGCACTCACTGTTATTGCCCACGGTCACTTTAACTGGAATAGGGATGGGGACTGTTGGGTACTCCAGCTTCACTTCAGTCTCAGCAGAATAAGGACACTCTCTTGAGCTCTCCAGGTATGCGTCCTGAGCATCCTCTCCATCCTCCTCCAGGCCATCCCCGGCCTCCTCCACTCCCTGCCCACTGCCCATCAGCTCCTGCGGGTCAAGTACCGGTCGGTTGCTCAAAATCCTCTCCATAGTGTCATAAAACTTACATATCTTATGATACTGTCCGTTGTTCCGTAGATTCCCCTCCTTCGCTAACAAGTACTGTCTCTTGAGGCTTTTGATCCGCACTCTGCATTGTTCCGGAGTCCTTTCAAACCCCATCGCTCCCAGCCTGCGGGAGACGTCGCGGTACACGAAGCTATTTCGGAAGTTTCCATCTAGCGCCGCCTGGATGTCCTGCTCCCCCCAGATGTTTAACAAGGTCCTCGTCTCTACGTCCGACCACAAGAAGCCCCGCGTTGTGTGTGCTTGCATAGCTAATCCAGACGAGCCGGTTTACAGCATAACCCTCCACCCAAAGGAATTGTCTGGAGATGTTGACACTGCAGATTATGATGGACGTCTGCTCTGGATCTTTGCTCTTAGCTGCATCAAAGCTGCGGGGCGTCGCTGACCCAAACAACATCCATTGGCCATTTTGTTAGCTCAGAAGGACTTGAGGGGGGTATAATTAGTATATGAAACTTTAGAATAATAAGAATAGCGTGTATTTGTCAACTCTTTGTGTGCTAGCTTAACCTTAGCAGTCTGTTTATCCCTCCACGTCGTTATAAAAATGCGTAGCTACTCATTTTTATATTGGCTGATTGGGAATCAGCGTCCTTAGCAGTTTTCACATCCTTTGTGCATATTGGGGAAATTCCCAAACTGACCTCTGATCAGTCCTCTGAGGTCAGTTTCACCTTTCTCCGCCTGGTCCTCCGCCCAGTGGACGTATGATAAGGTGTCTGCGGGGTCCTAAAGACCCTGATTACTACGGCACCAGTCAACGGCTCGGGCACAAGAAATGAAGTCTGTTTTTCAGCTAATGTTATAACTAGAATCAACCTGACATACAAATTTCTTTACATTTCCTTCTTCACGTTACCTTTCTTGTCCAAAAAGATTAAAGAAGCAACAATTGCCAGTGCAACTGATGTCAACAAAACGGCGAATTGAGTCTGGATCTGCTGAGGCATGTTGTTATTGTTAGTTTAACTGCAGCCATCGACACTGAGGTTCCCCGTTCATTAAAGACCACCCTCGCTGTACACACACTCCTTACCTAAACGTTTCAACGCTGAAAAGTGTACACAAGAGATCCTGATCATGAGGCGTTCGCAGTGCAGCAGTACAGGAAGAGAATGTTATGATGCGTTTAAGTGCTCCTCGGACACTCCAATATCAAAACAGACTAGCAAATACAGCCTCAGCCGAACGGACCGAACGGGATTCCGCTCGTTTTGTGTTCAGTGAAATGACCCGGAAGTAGTATTCAAATGGTATCGATACAGTCAATGATCAATGCCAAGGATAGGAGCTTCACTTTTAGCCTGCTGAAACACTTAAGCATTTTTTTTTATGAGAAAATGAATTAATTATTTGCAGACCAAACATTTATTAACGTGACGCGTTGTATACAATCTTACTGATTAGTTTTTTTATAAATATGAGGACAGAAAGATATAAAAACAATATCTTTAACTTTTCTGTCTTTTTCTGTATATCTAAAGTAATATTTTACATTTTATTGTTCTAATATGATATAGGCCTACATTGCTTAGTTTCCTTGTAACAATGTCTCGTTTACATGATTAACAACAAGTATATTTTCGGCCTAAGTAAGTCTCAGTCACACGTGTTACTAATGTACTTGTATGTTATTTATTTTTTTTAAAAAGGGACATGTTAATATACACAGATTATGTAAACACACAGGATTATAGCAAAGCTAATTTCCGTCCTTAATGCATTCACATCTTGCCCACTGTCTGCATATTGTTTAGTTTCAAACTGTGCTGTGCAAACTAAGCAACCAAATTAAGTGTCTCTTTCTAATTATGACACTTAATTAATCACAAGAGATCACAGGATAAGACTGTAACAGACTATGTTGCTCTTCACTTCCCTTCATTGCCCTTTTTGGTGGGATTTGTAGCTTTTGGGGAACAATAAGTGATGGAGCAGCTGTTGAATGATGGGCCTGGTGTCATGGTGTCTCCATTTTTTGTTTTGTAGTATGGATGAGCAATCCCCAAATTGTTCCTGTCAATAGGAAAGGGAAACTATTGTACCCCATTTAATATACCCTATATGATTTTTATTACTGTTTTATTTATTTTGGGAGATTTGCTTGAATACTTTGACTTTGTCCTTTATTGTTGTTGTTGTTGTTGTATGTGTGTGTAGATAGATATATAAGATCTTTCCTTTCTTTGCCATCTTTTGCCTTGCTTTTGAATTCCTTGAATATATATTGTAGTGTCTTGTAAGCCCAGCTGGGTATATAATGTCCATGACAACCAAATAAACAAAATCAATAAAAAAAAAAAAAAACTCAATCATTGACTTAAATACATGAATTTGCATTAAACCAGTTAAATATTAAAACACAAACACTATCATCATCATGATATCTGATAGGCTACCATAATCATGTGACACATTTTATTGCCTAAGACTCTCAGAGGTGAAAATAAATTGCATGTTTTGTATTAGTACAGTGTTTCCTCGATATTTTAGAAAATAGGATATCGAATCAGATTTTTTTGACCCGTAGATATCAAAGTATTAACTTCAGAGTATATACGTCCGTCTTTTAAAAAAAATAAAAAATTAGCAAATCATTCCATTAGGCAAACCCAGTAAGCTTTGATGTACATCTTTGGTGTTACAGATTGAGAATCAACATAGATTTCTGAGTTTTCTATATTTTTAGAGAATATTATTACAATGTGCAACAAGTTTATGTCTTTTTTTCTTTTGTAAATGTGTGACTGAAATAATTGAAGATTAGACTTACTAGGATGGAAATTTCAGAGAATTTATATCTTTTCACAATATTGTTTATTGCACTTGTTTAGTTTTTTTTAACAGTTGTTGTGATTTTTACCTGTATACCTGGTCCTATTTGTAATTTCTTTAAGGTCTAGTAGGGGAAAATGCTTTAAATTCGTTCAGTACGAGTGAATTACAGGCCACCTATAGTTTTAAATAATTATTTTTCAATAATCATCTTCTTTTAACAAGTTTAAAAACTTGAAACTGTCCATGCAGGTCTAATATAAGTAGTTGAGTGTTGATCACGAGTATTTCTTGCCCCGAGTTTTGTTTTTCAGGTGAAACATTTTTTTTGCTGAGACATTGCCTATGAATTTAAACATAAACCTTGAGGACCCAAACAACAGCCAGTACACCTACTGGTTGTTGTTTTGCAGTTGACTAAATGTGTAAATATTACATTTGAAACAAGATGAGAAGATTTTGTATGTAAATTACTTTCAGTTTAGTTCTGTACAAAGACTGTTCCTTGTATTTGTTTATGGAAGAGTATTCGGGCCACTGGAGGAAAAAAAAAACTGAATTCTGAGGGAAAATGTCAGAATTACGACTTTCACCTCAGAATTCTGACATTTTTACCAAAAACAAACAAAAACAATTTTTCAGGTTCAGATTTTTTTCATTTCTGGAAAAAGTCATAATTCTGAATTTAATCTCAGAATTCTGACTTTTTTCATAAGACAGTTGATAAAGAATATTTATTAATCGTAATTAATTGAAAAAGACAACCCGTACACCCACACAGCTTTTCTAAGTAGGCCTACGCATCTTTAAATACCCACTCCGTAACTTTTCCACCTTAAAACTCCACATTCTGAACTCCTTTGATGGAACAGTTACATCTATTTTGTGTATTTCTGGAGGTGTTGCAGCCCAGCAGGTACCCGTGGCTGAGAAACCGCACTATACAACTTTTTCCTCTGGGAATCTAGCACGATGTAGCGGCTGAGTTTCGCTTTGCGCATGCATCGCACGCTAGCAAGCTGGTTTTAAATGCACACTGTGGCAGATTCAGCAAATAAACATTAGAGGACATTACAAAAGGGAAACAGAGACAGAAAAATAGATAAAACATGTCTGCTTTTCACTGTCTGGAGACAGCAAGATGGATGCTAAATTAGCTGTTAATAGGGGATGTGTCACTGAGAAAGTGACAAAAGTCAAGGGATGCATCTTTAATAAATATGTGTGAGATAAGGTAAGTGCTTAAAGAGACTGACTTTTTAAGAAATTTGTGAGGAAACACTAGCAGCAGAAAAAACTATTGTACGGGGTATCATAAGACTAGAGTGAAAACAAAAAAATATGCCAGTTAGTAAAATAATCAAACTAGACGAATCAATAGACTACTAATAATGACTTTTTGATAATGAAAAAAAGTTTATTTATTTATTCAATATTGACATGTTTTGGACTTTTGGGTCACTCTACAAGGTAAATAGTAGATACGCTTCCCTTCAGCCTGTGGAGCCTAGAAGGCAAAACTCAGGAAAATTCCCACCCTCTCATCAATCTTCGGTTCCTCTCCTACTTCCTGTTTCACCTCAGTTACTTTTTGAAGTTCAGTCTCAGACAACGGACTTGAGAATGAGCCGTAGTCTGAAAGTCACTCTGACCAAAAATTAACCGGCGTTCATAAACCTGGTGTCTGCTGGAGGAACTGGCAACATGATTTTTACAAGTTAGCCCGCGGTTCGTTTTCGCGTTCAAAGGGGGGATAAAGGTCCGCTATAGCGGGACTGGAGCCACCATCATCATGCCCGATGTGTCGAAGATGAAGAAACCCGACGTCAAGGTTGTTCTCCTTGGGGACATGAACGTTGGGAAGACGTCACTGCTCCACAGGTACATGGAGAGGAAGTTCAAAGACACCATCAGCACCGTCGGAGGGGCGTTTTTCCTCAAACAGTGGGGACCTTACAATATCTCAATATGGGACACAGCCGGTAATTCCACCTTCTTGTGCATTTTTCTAAACTTTTACCCAGTTGGTTTCAGGCTGTTATCACGCCTTTTTTCTCTGGTTGATTAACCGTGTTTACCTGATAACGCGTGATGCCACCACCGGAGGCAATCACCAGCATGTGACCGCTCAGTCTATGCAGGCAGGCAGCCTGTCTCATGAGAACCGTGGGCTGGAAACTTTACTTTACTAGTTAATAACTATAGCATGCCATGTAAAACCTTGCACAATCACATCTTTTCAGGTCAAGCAGGAGAAAAACAGCCAGATAACCCAACACAAATGTGACACAAATCTTTGATAGAATTAAATAGATTTTCTTATTAAATTGAAGAGGTATAAATTTAATTGATATATGGGCAAATGGAAAACATGTTGGTTTGGTTTGCTGTGGAACAAATGTGAAGAAGCTTGTTGGTTCAACCTTATCAGCTACTGCTGTGTTAGTTTTGTGTAGAAGTCTCAGTATGTATAAATCTGGTAACTAGAGTGAAAACATTTTCATAAATTTATGATTAATGTGGTGTTAAGCATGATTTCCAAATGTGAGAAAACGATATGCCTGTTAATAACAAAAGTCACAGAGCTGACATAACTTTGGAAATGTAGCATTATGACAGAAGAAAGATCCATCATGTATAAATGAGCCCTGGCCACACACACATGTTTCAACGGATTAAGAATTCTTATCAATTCTTATCAATTCAGTGTCTCATCATCACTCACAACGTGTGACAGAATTACTGCAAGCTTCGTCATGTGCTTTATTGCTCAATGTTGGAGTTATGCAATCTCTAAATGACCCAGTTGTCATCTGTGTAGGTCCACAGAGATGCTCACACATGCTTGCCCCTGTATTTTATTATCATTATTTTTATGCAAATCCCTGCCTGAGATATAGCCTTCAGAAACGTCCACTGTTTATCATTTGATAGACAGGCACAAACACAGTTGACTTTTTATTATCTGTTCCACTGTGGAGCCAAAATGATTACTCAGTCTGACAAAGTTAGTAGTGCTTTTAATCAGAGCCAAACCAATATGTCAATGGGTGTACTGTTGTTGGCATATTTGGTCGTCTACATGGGCTGACTTCAAAGCAGCCTTTTAATGAGCTTAGTTTATAATGGACAGAAAGCAGAAAGTCAAATGGGGTAATTTAGAAACATTCTTATCACAGAGTTTATCCAGCAGATTGGCTCCAGTCTTTTGTTTGAGGCTCTGAGGCACATCTAGCAGAGTATCACATCACAGCAGACGGGGAGGAGACGAGTGACATTTTCGCTGCAAGTTGGAGATAAGTTTGTTAAAATGTTAAGTTTAGCCCATGACACAGTAGCTTGGAGAACCTGAAGCGGCACAAAGTTCAGATAATTATATATATAATTTATTTATTTTTTTGCTTGTAATCAGTTTCACATCTGTGTGGAGAAATTTGGGCCCCCTTATTTTCTTTTTTCTTTTTTTTTTTACAATGCTGCTTCAGTTTATTGAAGTTTGCACGTGTTTGTTTATGGTCTTTTAAGATCACACCACAACTTTCAGTCTGATTGCAATCTGGACTTTGACTGGATCATTGCAACACTTTGATTCTTCCCCTTTTTTTGAGTAATTCTGTTGCAGATTCACTGCTGTGTTTGGGATCATTGTCCTGTTCCATGACCCAATTTTAACTGAACTTTAACCCTCAGATAGATGTCCCGCAGTTGACTATAGTAACCTTGGTACACAGAAGAGTTCATGGTCGACTCAATAACTGCTAGGTCCCAGCTCCTGTTGGCTGCACAACAAGCCCAGACCATTGCCGTTCCACCACTGTGCTTGAGCAGTGCAGTTAGTATGAGTTGTTTATACTGATTTACTGTGTTTGGAGACTGTCATTGGGATAGATGCATGTTGTCTAGTCTCTATGTTCTGTGTGTGTCGTAGGGCTGAATTTCTGCTGGCTTTGACTTGAATAATTACTCTAGTCGCTGCATAGAGGTAATCCCAGAACTGCCCCACATTCCAGTATTGCGTAAACATGAGTTACAGTAAACCCTTTTTGGGTAAATACTCACTTCACAAAAGTAGAGCCGTTGAGCCATAGCGATAAGGAAAGGCCGGGTCTGTCACCAGTGAGCTATTTCCTGTCTGTGTTGCCTTATTCCCTGACTTCTGTGACAGCCCCCTGTTGCTTTAGTTCAGTCAGTGTGGTGGAAAAATGCCAGATCAGCACTGCCGAGTCACTTTAAAGCTATTGTTGCATTTTCATACACCATAAACTGTGGGAGGGTGGCAGTTAGAGGGCCTGGTGGAAAGGTTTTGGATTGGCACAACAGAAACCATCTCTTATAATTTGATAACTCTTTAGTCATGGTTTTTAGTGAACTTGAGCTTTAAGACTTAAGCTGCGCACCCTGTTCCCCATAGGTCACATGATGGGGTTATGACAGGAAGACTTGACTCTCCAGGCCTCAACCTGTCACAAATTTACACGCCTCATTTTCCAGAAGTCTTTTTTTCTTTTTTCTTTAGTTAAACAGACTGGAACTTACTGACATAACTTGACCTTATCAGACAAGAGAAAATAGTTTTTAAAAAAAGAATATTATGAAATCCAGGAAACCTTTTATTCAAATGAACATTTATTTATCATTACTACAGCTCATCATAAAATGGCTTTATCATGATTTGAAGCAAAGATTCATTTGCGACCCAAGGTGCTGGAAAATTGGGATTTGTTGCTTTTCTGTGTCATTTATGATGCTGCTCCATATTTTTAGGCGTCAAACTTATGGTCCATTAGAACAAAGCTAACAAATAATTAGTTGGTTATTGGCTAAATTAAACAGCAGCTTAATTTTTGAAAATAAGCCTAAAATGTTTCCTAATGAGACAGCCCTGCTAGACACTGGCCCCTGATAAATGTCATGAGTTGGTTGATTCGAGTTGTTTATCCAGCGACACGGTCATTTAGGAACCCTTATAAATGTAGGATTTATTGCTGGACTGGCCTGTTAGTCTTTGTTAGCCTTAGCTAAGCGTATCTAATTAATAGACAACTAAATGTGTTACCAAATCATGCCCCCAATGGTAATCTCTTCATACACAATGTGGCCTTTCAAGAATCCTGCATATTTCGACAACAAGGGTTGTTTCTGTTTTCAAACTGCTGACTGTCCTGCACAAGACTCTCCACTGTGTGCTTCTGCAGTGCTTTTTGTTTTAAAGAGCCCAGCGTATCCTCATTTACGGATTTATTATTTCATTTTAGGCCCTTTTATAATGGTTTTTACATATTTTAATGTGTAATTTAAAAAAAATATTTATTTAATTTTTTAAAAAGTGTGACATGGTGGTGATGCAGACAAGTGAGGGACTACAAAGAATGTTTTTCAGGCTCTTCAGGAGAGAAAACATGGGTTTGTATTTGTTCTTTTAGTAACTTTGCAAACATTTTTCTTAAGCAAAAAAAGCTTTCTAAGTACCAAAAAATAAATAAATCCCCAAACAGCATAATTCACCCTCTTCACATCTCTGTTTGAGGGTTTGAAGCTGTCTTCTATCTTCTCAGGCCGGGAGCAGTTTCACGGTTTGGGTTCCATGTACTGCCGAGGTGCAGCCGCAGTCATCTTCACCTATGATGTCACCAACTGGCAGAGCCTCGCGGAGCTGGAGGAGCGCTTCCTGTCCCTGACGGACACGGCTAACCATGACTGCATCTATGCTATTGTGGGCAACAAGGCGGACCTCACCGATCCTAAAGCCCAACTGTCCCAGGACTCAGACGGACTCTCCGAAGACCGAAAGGAGTGTGAGGAGGAGAGGACAGAACCACAGGTGTTGTCTGCCTGTCCCACCCCCCCAGCCTCCCCCACATCCCTCTCTGGCTTGGTGCTCCACAAACAGGTAACACGAGATGATGCGGTGGCTCTTTATGGGCGAATACTGCGATATAAAGGCCTGGATGAAAAGAGCAGCATCCCTGCAGAGAAGATGTGCTTCGAGACGAGTGCCAAAACCAGCTATAACGTGGACGCTTTGTTTGAGACTCTCTTTGATCTGGTGCTGCCTTCCATCCTGAGGAAGAGACACGAGAACCAGCAGTCTCCGACGGTGGATCTGGAGGAATGCAGGGGGTTGAACAGCAAGCGGGGCAGATCCACCTGCTGCTAAGGACTCGTTTTAAACAATCAGCAAATTAGTCTGAGCTCCAAATACAATCTGTGATGGTACAACAATTTTTTTTGTTTCCTTGACTGAGACGTGATAGCAAACACATACGTTCTCAATGCTGTGAAGATAATCAGGAAAAGCAAATTAACTGTGTTATGGAACTTCTTCTCTGACTGAAACTGCACTTGCTTATCCCAAAGATGTCTCTGGGCACAGAAGTATATATATATATAAAAAAAAATTAAAAAAAAGTCAATCACTGCTATTTGTAAATGTTTTGCTATTATAATTTCACTAATTTAATAGCTCTAATGGTTAGCTGGTGACACGTTGCACTGTTTACTGTAGAGTTTTAATCACACTTCACTTTGATATTCTACTACTAGCATTGATGATCTTTTATATTTTACTGGAACTTTTTCATTGAGTGTAAAATATCCTCGTTGACCTTTTAAGCATGCTGCCATAATAAAGATTTTTATTTTGCACCTTGAGTGCATCTTCTGTAACATTCACGAACTCAGAGGAAAATTGACAAAAGTATAACAAACAACGTTTAATCTTTTCACTTCAATAAATCATATAAAAGTTATAATTATATTACAATTGAAGCAGATCTTGTCAGTATTTATTTTTCTGGTCTAATCCGCTGTGTCTCAGTGAAGTCTAACATTTGACCTACTTAACTGAGTAAAATGCTGTAATCTGATCTAGGATCAGGGAAAAGAGCAAGAACAGGCTGCAGTCAGACCTCTGGTCCTGTTTGTTTCCATTCTGTCCTGTTGGCAGCTTGGGACGGCTCAATAATAGAATTTGTGGATGAAAATGAATGAGACATGGCTAGTGTTAGATAAGGTATACATTTAAAACTCAGTGGGTCAAGTTCAGTCAGATAAAAACAGAATCAGTGCATCATGTGGACAAATGGAAACTAAAGATGTTTAGCAGTACTTGATAAATGTGTTTAAAAAAAAAGAAACCGTTTACTGTAAATTGGTATAAATAGGCTTTGTAAGAGTGACAGAAACGGCAGGATAACAATATACCTCTAATGTAATCTTCAGCTTGCAGTGTTAGTGGCTTCATGTTGGGTTGTATACCCATAACCATGACAACATGCAGTTGTAATAAAGCAGTGCATACATAGAAATGTGCATCTTTGGTTCAGCTGTAGTTTACAGTCTCTGATGGTTAACACTGAAATAATAGCTGAGGTAATAAGTTAGAAAATAAGCACCAAACCACATTTAAAACAAAAAATAATTGTTTTCATTAGAAGGTTCCTCCTGTTTATTTACAATACAACTTGAGGCTCAAGGCGTGACGCGGTCATTGTTTATCCGAGCATTGTGGCTCAAGAAGAAAGACTCCCATTGATGTTGACCTAAGTGGGAATTTTGATGGAACGGGTTCTCTCCGTCACTTTGCTCATAAGTTCTTCATGCAGACCTGGCAGCGGCTGATGCGAGACAGGAGCTGGCCTGCTTTGAGCGTCTCTGCTGCCGGCTCTGTGTGGAACGACTGATCCACAGAGGTCAGCCAGAAGCTGTGTTTGTTAGCAAAGTAGTGGCATGTGCCTTTGGCCCCATTACATTCGATGAATGGTGTTGTGCGGAAGTCCTCTAGGCAAGAACCAGGCGATGACAATGACTGACCTCCGCCTTCGTTTCCAGCTGCTGTGTGCTGCGGGGACAAAGGTGAGAGATGAAGAGAGTTCAAGTCAAATTCATACAGGTGTTATGTGTGACATTTTCTAGAAAAATAACTTTGGAAAAGGGATATAAATCAACAATTAACTGATTGTACTAAAAACTGGTTTCCCAATTTAAAGAGGTGAGTAAACAGGCAAATATCAAAATGGAGACATCCTTCCCTCTCAAGGATTATTTAAAACTGACAGATAGTAACCGACCCTGCGCTGCAGCATAACTCATGTCCTATGGGGTTTTGGTCCTGTTTTAGTTCTTGTTTTCAGTTTCAATTATTCTTTGGTTCCCAGTCTAGGCCGTCTTTGAGCTCAGTCAAAGTCCTCTGTGTTATTTAATTTAATTTAGAAGAGTCTATTCCCTGGTGTAGTCTGTTGTATTTATTTCAAAATGAGTTTACAATGTCGGGTCTTTGTGCCACACCACCTTCAGACATCAACAAGTCTTCTGTAGAAAATACACAGGCATATCTTTGCTAAAGGTTCTCTCCTCATCTCTCCATGTTCCTCATTCCATCAGGTGTGTTTTACGCAATTGAGACATTCTTTAAAATATTTTGAGAATGATTTCAGGTTTGCTGGTAGAAAGATGGAGGAGAGGTGGGATGAGGAAGCGTGACAGACAAAAGAGCTGAGCCTTCTGATGCCTTCATGGGGCTCAAATAGGAACGTGTCTGTGAGCAAAGATTATTTTTCATTTAGAAATACAACAGCTTAGTTCTGAATATGCAGAATTTGAAGTCTCTACAATACCAATTTGTAACTTCTAAAGCACTTTCAAAACAACAACAATGCTGACCAAAGAGCTGTACAGTAAAACATGAAAAGAATTAAAATGAGACAGGCCAGGGATAAAATATAGAAAAAAAAAACCTCAAGATAAAATGGCAATAAAAGTAATACAAGGGCTGCTGGTGTTAATGTGCTCCTCCAGTGCTTTTGAACCTATGAAATGAACTCACCATGAGGAAGGAATATCCGATCCACAGGCTGCGCCAGCCTACGGGACACTGTGGGATGGTGATGTCCTGGCTGTGAACTGCGATGGCAACTGACGGGGCTTCACACACTGAGCAACGACTTATGTACGGTTTGATCTCTCCTTTTTCTACTGGCATCATCGGAAGAGGGGCAGTTGTTGACAGCCAGTAGGACTTATCATTTCTGCTGGCGTAGTAACAAATATCTCCAGGGTTACAGTACAGGAAGGGCATGCTGCTGAACCTTGGGAGGCAGGAGCCAGCCAAACCTGGGAGGAACAAAAGTCTGTCGTAAATAAATGACAGTGATTAAAATAGTGACACTATGTGATACTATGTAAGGCGTGTCATCAAAAACTTATGTAGAGTTGAGGAAAGGTGCATTTCAGAGCTTAATATAAATTAAACTTCACATCTGTAATAGGAAGGAAGCACTACTTCTTTGACATGGTCTTGCTTTACAGTTGGTCCAAATTAAATCCAGCACTTTGTTTTATATAAATCTATTTCAGCCATGCTTGGTCATTTGTTTCTGATTTGGAGTTTTTACTGAAAACTCCTTCTTTCCATCATCTCATAGCTTTCTATGAAAGTGTCCCTCGTGATCTCAGGTTTAGGAATTCCTATAAACACTGAAGTTTATATCCAATTTGTGGCAAACCTTCAAATGCAGTAATTAGTTTGGGTACTTAGAAACCTTGTATTTACTTAGGAGCAGATTTATGGAACTAGAACAGGGACATATGTTTTGTGACTTGTATCTCCAAGTTTGTAACTTATTAATTCTGCTGATCAGAA
>JAOXYM010000013.1:12142522-12158630 GCA_028567055.1 Leptatherina wallacei
CTGATCAGCAGAATTAATAAGTTACAAACTTGGAGATACAAGTCACAAAACATATGTCCCTGTTCTAGTTCCATAGACTGAAAGCTGAAAACAAGCCTCTGTTGGTGTAGATAATTGAATTAGTCTGGTGAAGGCAGAACGAGTGGTGAAAAGGAGGACTCGACTAATGCCACAGCTTGTGAGAGATCAGAAATTTGTCTTTTTCTGTAGTTATTCAAGTCTCTGTGGCAATATGTTGTTTTCTTCTGGTGGACACTGATTAGCCACAACATCATTACCACCCACTTGATATTGGGTAGGTCCTCTTCATGCTGCTGAAAGAGCTGTGAGCAGTCAGGATTTGGACAAAGGACATCTGAGGGTGGTCTGGTAAGATCCTTAAGCAGTAGAGCATTTGGGCCCTGGGCGTTGTACAGTAAAGTCTTTGACAGATTGTTTTTTTCCCATCATATCCCATCAGACTGGTATCTGACTGAACACCCCAAACTCCACAGAGTTTTTGTTCAATCTTTTCAGTAACAGTGAGGACTTTAAATATGCAATGAAAAGTATTTTTGATGTTTCTTATGAGCAATCTTCAGCTTCAAAAATAACTATCAGGAAAATTCCTCCTAAACGAAAAAGGTTTTGAATGTAATTAAGTTTTGTTTGCATCTTCTAGAAGCTTTGAGTTGAGTTTTGAAGTGGAATTTAACATGCTGTAGAGCAGATGTGGCCGATGTTTGCCCTGACTTACCAAGGTCTTGGTTGTGGGCCTTTTCCTGCCCCTCGAAGTAGAGCAGGCTGTAGCCGTCCCACAGTTTAGACATTCCCACGGGACACATGGGTGTGTGTTCAGACTGGCTGTGTTTCACCAGCAAGTAGCCCACGCTGACACTGCGGCCAGCCATACCCGGTAACCCAGGGACACCAGTGTTGCCACGGCGACCTATTGAGGAATGAGAGGTTCATTCAGCTGTCTAATCAGCTGAACTAATTCCCGATTATGTAATACATCCATTTACAGCGTTGTACATTGTGATGCAGAGACTTTTACAAACATGCAGCCTAATACTGTATGTTTGTAAACATCAGTTGTGTTAGCTGCCTTTGTGATGATAATGGCATAATGCAAACAGACCTTTGTAGTCCACCTCTTAGTGGTACCGTTACTAGATCAACTTTCACCAAAAATAACAATCAAAACCTTCTTTGCAATTGGTTCCTTGGTTAAACCGCCGCCTAATCGTAATCTTTTAATCCAGGCTTATTAACCTAATCCCAGTCTCCATATGTCAGACGCACCTTCCATGCCTTGCAGACCAGTGTGGCCCAATTGTCCAAGCTCTCCACGGAATCCAGGCGTTCCTGGGGTACCGCTTATCCCAGGCATGCCTTTCTGTCCAGCAGGTCCCATAAACCCTGGACAGTAAACAGAATTCATGCATTACTGAGCTCTATATTCTGTGTCAGGTCTCAAGTTTAGATAATCACAGCAACTGAGTTAGTTTTACTAAACCACTGACTGGTGATGTAAAGTGTGATTGACATAAAATCATAACAGATAAGTCACCTGCATCTCCAGGTGGGCCTTGAGGTCCTGATTCCCCTCTAACCCCCTTTGGTCCCTGGATACCCTGCGGTCCTGAAGGACCTCTCTCTCCTGGAACTTTAATAGGGATTGGAAGAGGACCAGGGCTGCCCTGAAGCCCATTAAAACCTGCAGGATGGACGAATCATTCAATGACTTGGACAAAAAACATAGAACAGCTATGGTAACTAGCGAGCAAGCAAATGATTATGAGTCCATAACGGACCTGGGTGTCCAGTGACTCCTTTCGGACCCTTTGGTCCTCTTTCTCCTTTTGAACCAAGCTGGCCAGGAACTCCCATCAGTCCTTGATCCCCTTTCCCTCCTGTGAAAAATGCACATCAGGAGTGGGAAAATCAGCAGACAATCAAACAGTATGCTGGAGCTGGATGGGCCTGCAGCCTAGATCTAGAAATACTGTAGCTATTACAAACCAGTTCCCAAGAATAAATAAATTTCCAAAATTGAAATTAAAAAAATAATGCAGCAATTTTTCAGCCAGCGTGAAGCTTATTTAAATTTGAAATAAAACCTGGATGGCAACAGGTCAGCAACTAAACTAATGACAAAAAAAGCTAAAAAAGACAACTTTTCTGTGGGTAAACAGGAATATTGTTTATCAAATATTTACTGTATCTTTAAACCTTTATTTTTCAAATGACAGCACAGATTGTAGAAATTCTTCTTCTAAAACAACAGGAGACGTTCAACTCACTCATACACTCTTTAGTCCATACCTTTCTTCCCAGAGATGCCATGAGGCCCCCTGTATCCAGTTAGACCTGGATCGCCTGTAAACCCTTTAGTACCAGGAAATCCAGGAAATCCCCTTATTCCTTCTCCACCCTTTTCTCCTGCAGGAGCATCCACACCTTGAAATCCTCTCTCTCCAGGAAAACCTAGAAGAAAAATTAATGATGATACATTAAAATGATTAATGCATTTAATATGGAGTAAATTAAATGCCATTTTAGTCAACATTATTGAATACATTTATATAACAGAATGGAGAACACCATATACCACATGCCACATACATACCATATACATAAGAAACGTAGCAAACCCTCTACATAACAAATGTAAGAAATGTGTTCAGTCAGAGACTTCTTCAGCTACCTTGTAACAGTGGTACAGGAGGTAAATTTTACTCTTTGGCACCCCCTACAGTCATGTGATGAAACCCTGCTGTCATGACGTCGACTCTCAGCCTTACGGACTGCCATACAAGTGAATTGGTCGACAACACCAACAGCAATCAGCCAAAATGTGGCGAAAAAGGCTGCAATGTTCCAAGCCTTTGGTGTAAAATTTGCACAAACGGACCCAATCTCTTGCTACAAGAGGAAATCTTTTGTTATTTTGAAATGGGACTGAGGCTTCATCTGTGAAATAGAGGCGATAGTGATAAGGTCATATCTTGCATTTCAATCTCTGATGAATATGAACACACTGCTGTTATGATTTTCTATCATTTCTAGCTATGACACAGAGCATGTGTGGAGTACATAAACATGTTTCAGTTTTTTTTTTTTACTCAGGAACGACCACCAAGACCTGCGTGGAACAGGGGGAGAATTCTATTCTTTTTATGACTATAAACATGTGCATTGGTAATTTACTTACAGAGCCAAGCAAAGAAAACACAGAACAGAACAAGGAAGTTAAGCAACTATTACTTATCTATAGCGACACAGTATTTCTCTTTTTCCTCATTTCCCTTGTGTTTAAAACTATGGTTATCTAATTGATAATGTGTTGTACCAGGCTGGAAACCAAATGACCAACAAAAGAGAAGAAATTCTTTAAAACTACAACAGTATTTCATTTTCTAAAGCAAATTTTATTGTCTATCTCTTTTTATCTACATCTGTTATATTTATATGTAGGGCATTGCTATCTGAATCATATGACGCAAATGCCCCAGAGCCAGGTTAGAGTAAAAATCACAGGTAATCCATTTTAGTACCAACCCTTGGAGATGATGATGATGATGCTTTCTCTGAATAATAATATTAAAATAATGCTTTATATAACCATATGAGATGGAAATGCAAATATTTAGGACATAAAGTTGGCATTGCAAAAACCCCAAAACTTCAAAATCTTCATTTTCATTTAGAAAAAATATATTTAATCATTTAAACAAATCATATTATCTACATATTTTCTTTACTTACAAATTATGTAGGATATATTCCGTAGCCCTAATTACTCATTTTAAAGCATTTTTATTTTTATCATGTGCTTACTTATTTCACATTGACAAAATGGTATTCCATAGTATTACTCTAACCAGAAGCACCCAGAGAGCACAAACCTCAGCCAAGCCACTGTAATTTTCTTTTGGTCAACGATAGTGGCCATTATTTTCGAGTTAGAAGCTCTAATAGCAAAATTATCTCTAGAATCCTGTAAAAGAATTCCTGGATCCAGGCAGTGATCCAGATCACCCCCAAATTGAATCACTTGGAATTAAACAATTAAATTCTAATCAATTCTATTTCTGAGATTTCCTGAAAATGTTATCAAAATCATCCACAACTTTTTGAGTTATGTTGCTAAGAAACAGACAGACAAACAAACCAACACTGCCGAATACACAACTTCCGCCTTGGTGGAGGTAATAAATATCTATTAGCAATATGATAACCATCTTACTAACTATATGTTTTCTATACCAATGATTTCTTCTCACCTTGAATTCCTATTGGTCCTGAAAAACCGGGTTCCCCCTTGGATCCTGGAGTGTCTGGGCTCCCATCGGCTCCTGCAGGCCCACGTAATCCAGGCAGTCCAGGCTGGCCAAAGTCACCTGATCAAATGAAAAAAGGGGTTTTGTTAATCTTTAAGAAACCTTAATCACATTACAATATGCATCATGTGTTGCTGTGCAGTATTTGTTCTGACTGATTTGTCTAATTGGAGGCCTACAGTGGGAAAGAATGGAGCTCACCAAGAGCCCCTTGGAAGCCTTTCAAACCCTCTGTGCCTGGAAAACCTGGCTGGTTGTTTGGGATGCCACTCTCTCCTTTCTGTCCTTTAATACCTGGCTCTCCAACTGGTCCAGCAATGTCCAGACCTGATGAAAAAATAATCAGGAAGGACCTTTTTTTCTCTTTTCTTTATTTAAAAAAAAAAGCCAAACAACGATTTCTGCAGTTTTATCAGAGTTAAGGTGTCGCTGTAATAGAATCTAATCTCTGAAAACATGGCTGATTGTAAATCTTAACTCATAAAATTAAAGACTGATGTTGATTCATGCACAGGGATGGAAAGAAACACATTTACATCTAATGTCTTCATAGCTTTTACATATAAAAAACATCTACATCTGGATTCCTACAGGTTTAGAACTAGCAGTACACAGAGAGATAATTTCTTTTATGTGTTCTTTTTATGTATTGAGATCTGTTACCTGGTGTTCCTTGAATGCCCTTTTGTCCTTTCAGTCCATGTAATCCATAGAGACCCTTCAGGCCAGAATAACCTATGGACATTTAGTTACTCAGATGGAGGAATGTAGTAGAAAACAAGTATATATGTTAAAGAAAAATAAATGAGAGGGCAGTGATCTGATTGTGTTACCTTTAGTTCCCGGGAAACCAGGAAAGCCTGGTTGTCCATCTTTTCCAGGAGTTCCAGGAAAACCTTTTTGACCTTGGTTACCAGGACCTCCTGTCTGCCCATCAGAGCCTACAAAATAAACAAGTTCATGCAAACAGAATAAATCTGCCACAACGTGTTATTAGGAAGTGAAAGTTAGTCTTTTACCTGGAAATCCTTGTATTCCTGAGTCACCGAGCACTCCTTTTTTTCCTTTGATACCATCAAAACCAGTAACACCCCTATCTCCAGAAGTTCCATTTAATCCTTTCTGACCTGTAAGATGGACGTCAAACCTTTCATATCAACCCCAAACCCTTTTCTGGTTTTGATAAACTCCCAAGGAGAAGAAGCAATAACTGAAAGTGGCCCACACTGTACCTGGTTCTCCTGGTAATCCAACCTCTCCTCTTAATCCAGGAGATCCTGGAAGGTCAATACGATCGCCGCTCTCACCTGAAACATTTTGGCTGAGCTTATTAACATGTAAGAATATATTCTGTTTACATTTTACTTTATGCATGTCAGGTCTGTCACTGGTTTAAACTCCAGACTGTACCTTTAACTCCCTTCACTCCTAAGTCACCTGATGCACCATAAGCACCAGGGCTTCCTTTGATTCCCTGTAAGAGACAGTTAAAGACATTTAAAAGCACACTTGAGAAAGACTCAAGTAAAAGTACAAGTACTCAATGTAATAAGTTACTTGAGTAGAAGTTGAAGTGTTCATGAAGCATTTTTAAAAAAATCAAATTTAATTATTTTTTATCTAATCTCTAAAAATATAAAAGAATATGTTGTCATGTTGTCTTGTTCTGTTTATTACTGAAGCAAACTTGGTTACAATGTATGCATACAGTATACTGTATAACAGGGCTATTCAACTAAATATTCAGCTGGGCCAGAATTTCAGACGAACAAATTCAACAGGGCCGGAAATTGTCTTTGGCCAGTTGGCGTGTGAAATCAAACATTTTTTATGGTAGATATCACACTTGTTTTAATTTAGTTTTGATTTATCACTACATGTATCACAGCATACCGTCTTGTACTATGCTAATACACCTCCAGTTGTAAAATGCTATCAAATTGCAATTTTGGATCTTTTTTTACTTCTAACTAAAATGGTTTTTTGAACCAGGCTGTAAACATGTTTATTTCTGCTGTGAAGTTGGCCTTTTTAACATGGGAGTCTATGGGGATCTGCCCTGTTTTGCAGCCAGCACGTAGCGGGTGACGGGGGAACTGCAGTTTTTGGCACTTCCGCATAGGCTTCATGTTTCTAAGCCGGAAGTTGCCCCCTGATATCAACACACTTATCAACACACTGGCCATTTTGGAATGCACACTGGCCAATGTTATAAAGGGGTGCCAAATTGTGAAAATATGCCAAAACTCAGTAGTGCCTCTTTAAATGAGGATTTTTAAATACTCGCATACTTTAATTTTGATCACTTTTTCCCACATTACACATCAGCTTTTTGACAATTTACTATTTTGAAACCGATTTGAATGATGCCCCTCTTTTGACAAAATGACACCTGAAGTACATGCCATCAAGCAGTGGAAGCTGGAAATTCATCATAGAATCAATAACTTTAAATATACGCAGCTCTAAATTTATTTCCTTTTACACTAATACAATTAATTTTTCTTCAAATCTTTCTTATGTGTTTACAGATGTAATAATTGTCCTCTTTTTCTTTTTTGTATGCTTTTTTTTTGGGGGGGGGGGTCATGTATTAATTTTGTCTTTTTGATTTTGCCTGACATAACTTGCTAACTCCTGAGAAAACCCTTCTAAGCTGCTGAATGTTCACCTTTGTTATCTTGTAAGAGTATAACTTCAAACTGCATAGTCACAAGATCATATGTATCTATCTAAATGATGTAATCAGGGTTGTTTATCTACTTTGGTCAGCTTCTTCCAGTTTCAGAGGTCATATAACAGGTGTTTCAAATGATTTGTAGAAATGAGCAGAGCTTAAACACAGCAGAGGGAAAGCAGGCAACCAGCGAACCTATCCAGAATTTGTTTGCATTCTCCAGCTATGTTCACATTCTTTTCAAGTTTATCAAGTTCTTCTCTGAGATGTAATAATTAGGAGCCTACAAAATCAAGTTATATTTTCTGTTGTGCTTCTGCTCACTTTGTTGCCGGTCATTCCCTCAAAGCCCAAGATGCCTCGATTTCCTGTTGGTCCTGGCATTCCTTTGAATCCTGGCAACCCCTGTGCACCTGGATCTCCGTATTTACCTTTCTCATCGCTGGGATCTCCGGGAAGACCATGAGACCCCTCAAAGCCTGGCACACCAGGGAAACCTTTGAGGCCTGTAGAAAAACAATAAGATTTAGCAGAGTGAAGGGACATAGAGGCAAAAATAGACTGATTTTAGACTGAAGATACATACCTCTTGGCCCTGGGAAACCATGTTGTCCTTCGTACCCAATGTCTCCCTTGACTCCCTTCATGTCAACAATTATATTAGCAGGGATCTTGGGCTTTTCCCCAGGTGGCCCCACCAGACCACGATCACCTGGTAACAAAGGAGGGGGGTATGTTACAAGGTTTATGAGCCAGGCTTGTGACAGCAGTTTCACAAATAGATGACTGATGACTGGGAATCTCACCTTTCTCTCCATTTTGTCCAGTGAATCCTATAGGGCCAACTTGTCCAGGGACTCCAGGTTGTCCTTTCAACCCTCCTTCACCCCTAAACCCAAAATCACCCCTGATCCCCTCAAAACCTGACATGCCAGGAGACCCTTTGTATCCTGAAAGTCCCACAATAAAAAAAATTTGAATTTAATTGTGAATTATTTCATTTGTAGTGGAGCTTTTTTAAATTTTTATTTTTTAATGAAATGTAATCCAAGGAACTGACCTTTCATTCCTGAGAGTCCTGAGCGTCCACCTGCACCTGGCTGTCCTGGGTTACCTGGTGCGCCATACTCTCCAACGTTGCCATCATATCCGTACTCACCTGGCAATCCTTTCAGCCCAATTGGACCTGGAGGACCAGGGTCTCCTTCAGCCCCCCTGTTTCCTGTGATTCCTGATAAGCCAGATGTTTACCAGTTTACCAATGAGAAAATGGATGAGAACATTTCTAATAAGAGTGTCAGCACATATTTTTCTCTAACCTGGCTCTCCAGTTGCACCACGTGGGCCAGGTGTGCCTGCTCTACCAGGATCACCAGGAAAGCCATATTTTCCGGCTGGTCCAGGTCTTCCCTCCTCACCTGACAAGCCTAAAAGTCCTTTTTCACCTTTAAAGCCAATCATACCCGGCATGCCGACCATTCCTGGAATAAATTGTTGAATACATAAAATAAACCTTTTTGTCCTTCTGCATTCAGTTGAGTAACAATGTGAAAACACATACCTGAAAAGCCTAGCGCCCCTTGGTCTCCTGGGAGGCCTTTCTCTCCTTGAAGTCCTGGTTGACCTGGATCACCTACTGGTCCAGATGATGCTCCCATTATTTCACCATGGGAACCCTTCTCACCCTTTAGACCGTATCGACCAGGCATACCAGAAAAACCAGGGTTTCCGACTAAACCTTTCTGGCCAGGAAACCCCAAATCCCCACGGGGACCAGGAAAACCTGTTTTGGAAAACCATTAAAAAAATTAATTTGCACAGAAGACAAAGTTCGAATCAAAGATCAGATGAGATAGAGTGCAAGTCTGATTAAGTATCAAAACAAACTTATGACACCAGCGAGTTTAAATAAGTTTTCTTTCTTTTGCCTGTTTCATTCTTTTGAAGCAGACCAGTTTGAATCATAGTGTTGAGGCTTTAATCAAATCTCTGTGATCATGTGATCAAAGATGTTGGAGGCTTCCACTTAAGTGATGATTGGATTTACAAACGCTTAAACCAGATTACAGAATTATGGTATGTTTTTACTTGCAGAAAATAAGTGGTATTGATACAGTGGTCCTCAAGAGAACTACATCAGTATTGATAAGTATCTATCTAGTCATTGTTTTCTTATCACTCCTTACCTGGTGGTCCAGGTCTGCCACCTGTGCCTCGCTCTCCTTGTTCTCCCTTCTCTCCAATGGCTCCATGGAAGCCCTGTTGTCCTTTATCACCAGAAGATCCTGTTGAATCATAAATATAGCAGAGCATTGAAGGCCTCCCAACAGCTACTGTAATGGCAAGATTTAGTAGTTTCTAAGGGCCGACAGATTTATCAGCCGGCCGATATATCTGGCTGTTTTTTCTGGTATTGGCGTCGGGCGATACGAGGACCGATATCGTTGATATTGCCAATATCAGCAATATCGCCAATCCCATGGCAGTTTAAATTTAAAAATAAAGCACTTATTTCAGTGGCTATTTTTCATGTTTGTTTTCATCGACCCTTAATGCCACCCTTTTAGTAGTTGTCCCAAAATAACCCATTAAAACGAGTCATTTTAAACTCAAACAACATGCATTTGTAATACTGATTTGGATCTCCTCCAGAGACTCCCATGAACATTCTCTGATATAATTAAATGCATATTTAACCCACTGAAGTTAAATTTCAATTTCTAAGACACATGGTATGCCAAACCAGATATTTCACAACCACAATTTCCTTTTTTGAATAAAAAAGGATTCCATTGCTTTTAATATTTGTTGAAAAATGCAGATAAAAAATAAAAACACATCCAATGGCACAAGGGTCTTGTCAATTGCTGTGTTTATATCCATCCATCCAGTAAAAAAAAAAAAAAAATTTGTGGTTAAATTTCCTTATTTTAATTCTATGGTGTTCTGTTTCTTAGTTTTGAATCATATTATGGGTATTATAACTATTTGTGTTCATGTACATTATGTATCCTGTGTATATCCACGTTCTCATATCATATATTGGCCAATATATCGATATCAACCGATATATAGGATATCGGCTTTTTAAAGGCCCCAATATTGGTATCGGCATCAGCCCCAAATTCCATGTCTTTCGGGCTTTGGAAGTTTCTTCCTGGTGTGTTACCTTGTAAACCTGGGAATCCAGTAACTCCTGGAGGTCCAGGTAAACCAGGAGGTCCTGGAACAGGTTCGCAAGGGCCTGAGAAGAAACCAGAAATTTGCAGTATTCAAGGCAAGATCTAGATTGTTGGTTGGAGGGGCTGTTTAGGAATAACTATTTTGGTGATTTTTGACAGCTGCCCAGCGTGACTAGTTTTCATTTCAGGCATTATCTTTACATTAGCTAGAATTTCAACACACTGAATCTCAAACTGCAAACACTTGAAAAATCATCATGCAAACCAGTCAAATAATCCAAAGGCAAAGCACAACAGAGTGTTATGAAAGGAAGCGATAAAGTCAAAACGTTATTATACCAGCTACCTGTTACATCCACCTGTCCTCCATATCCTGTTGGATTACAGCCGCCTTTCAGTTGCAAATGAGGGAGAATGAAAGAGAAATGCATTCGGAACAAGAGTTATTCAAAAGCACAAGCATTATCTCAAACAAGCTCAGCTGCAGCTGGTTTGAGGGATGCAGCCCCTGCATTAAAGAGACATCAGGAGGAAGAAGAGTAAACAAACTGGAAAAAATTTACTCAGCATGCTTCCTTCTCCTGCAATCACAAGCTATTAATTTTCGTTCCATATATACCACTTTGCACTGAATTACAAGAGGGAATTTTGAGAGAGGCAAGATAAACATACATAAAGCGAAAAACAGGCAAAATCCCTATAAAGAGGAGATATATGCAACACAAAAGTCTACCGAAGTGGGTAAGGAGGCAGTCAGCTGCCTCTCACCTGGGCTTCCAGGGGTTCCTTGAACTCCAGCATAGCCGGTGAGGCCGTCATCTCCGGGTAAACCCCGTTGCCCTTTGACGCCTGGAAAGTCTTGACCCGGTGCTCCTCTGAGTCCAGCTGCACCAGGTCCACCAGGTGGTCCTGAAAAACCTTTGTCTCCGCGTTCTCCCCAGGGCCCTTCGCCCTGTTCATTTCAACAAGCACATTCATTACAACCTATACTAGAAAATTCGATAAGCTATGGAATGGAGTGTTTGGTTTTCCACACACTACTTTTTCCTTTTGGGCTAATTTTTCTTCACATCAGAGGTTATGTTGATCTGATTTAAATATGATATCCTTAAAACATAGTTGAAGCCTTAGAATTGAAAGACAGGGTACTTTTTGACAGCTATACATAAAATAATGAAAACAATAAACATGTTAAATACGAAACTGTGATTATAACTGATTAACTCACTGGAGATCCGCGACTGCCAGGAAGTCCAGGAAGACCATATGGGCCTGGACCCCCCAATCTCCCTGTCTCACCATCTATTCCTGAATCTCCTGGATCACCAGGGTATCCTGTTGCAATCAAAAACATAAACAAAAAACCTTCAAACATATTCAGACAAAAGACAGTAAAGTCTAAAGTTTAAGTCTTTGCACAGTATGCCCACACATGAAAAGAGCTTACAGGCCCACTTTATACCCCTGATTCTAGCGAGAAAATACATAAAATAACATAAACTCTGCACCTTTCTCTTTAGGAATACTTGTGTCTCCTTTTCGACCTTTTGGACCAGGATAACCAGCCAGACCAGAAGGTCCCTAAAACACAACAAAATAGAAAACAGAGCAGTGTAAAGGACTGAAGAGGGGCTTACAATTGAACAATGTAAAAAAAAAAAAAAAACTTGAAAAGTTCCTTAAAAGGTAAAATTTCCCTGATTTTTCCTTACAGGGAATCCGTCTTGTCCTTTGGGACCCGGGGCTCCTACATCACCGTCATAACCAAACTCCCCAATCATCCCAGGATCCCCCTGATCACCAGCAGGGCCAGGCAAACCAGGAGACGAACCACTGCATTCACATTCTCCATGGTCACCTGAACATGTGCAACATGCATGGTTGGTAGATGTTTTGGGAAACTGGACTGATTTGACATTATTAAGACTTCGAAGCACGGCAGGCTGAATAAATACATGAAAATAACTGGACTGTTTGTGTATGCATAGAGCACCTTTCATTCCTTTGATGCCTGCACTGCCAGGCCTTCCCCTCCCTCCTGGAGATCCTTTAAAGTACTCCTCCCCTAGAGACAAAGAGGAGTTTAGTAAATAGAAGTTAAAAAATTAGGATAAAGCAAAAACTGCTCACTCCACCTAAACAATGACTCACATGTTCCTTTGGGACCTGGAGGGCCACGTTCGCCTGGACCCCCGTCAGTTCCTGGGGGTCCTGCAATGACAGCAGGTTGTCCTGGTTCCCCTTGTTGGCCCTTATCTCCTTGCTCTCCCTTAAAACCAAATGGGCCGAAGAAATCCCACACTGACAAACAAACAGAGAGATTTTAAAGGTTATAAGTTCTGAGTTATTTTTCCTTCAGCAGCTGCCTGCTGGTGTGACCACAGCATGGGCCTTGAGTTAATAGTGTAGTCTAAACTCAACAAAAACTAACCCGAAAACAACCAGTCTGAGTGTGCAGCAGTCATTTGTTATCCCCATTTATTCTATAACAGCTCTCTTGATAAGAGCTTATATTATGAATTTTTTAGTATTAATTAAATACCAGACGAGTAAAACTGTATCATCCCCTCACAAATGTCATTAGTTGACAAGATTTTTCCCTTTTCTGCAGGAACACTGTCTGAGGTCCAAAGTTTACACAACAAAACTAATGAAATGTGGGATTATTGACACACAAATGAAGGATTCTTATGATTACCAGTTCTTCAAACTGCATAAACATGGAAACAAAATGACTGTGAGTGTTTCTGTTGCCATTGGCAAAAGACAGACGTAGAAGCAGTCAGAGCATCTAAACAAAAACATCATCTACCATCCATTTGGTAAAAAACTGCAGGTTAAAATGAAAAGAAGTTTGAACATATTGGAAGCATAATTTAGATGAAAACAAGACACATGTTTTTGACTCAGATGGAAATCTCCAACCAGAATGAGTATGCCGACTTGAATCTAGAGGAACAATTCTAGGTTAATGTCAGAAGGATGGTCCTCCAGAAATGAGCAGCTGGAAATCAATGCCATTCATCAAAAATGTATGCAAGCTAATTAAAAGGTTCCCGTCTCAGTGATGAAAGCTGATATGACAGATCAACTGTTCAATGTGGGGCTATTGAAGAAAGTTGCACCGCTTTAGGTGCAACTTTAAATTGTTTGAGATTTAAGCAAAGGCTGAGTACATGGTTTCACACATCAGCTTGCAAACTGTAGATGCACATGGTTCCGTTCATACTACCTTTAGAACCTACTGTAGTAAAGCTTCCCATGCATTTGGAGTAGGGTTCAAATGACACAGGGGCTTTTGAGGGAGCCTTACTTTGCACAGCGAGTTTCCAAGTCCCATGCACACACACACACATAGCCTAACCTCGCAAAAACAAGGTTACTGCCAAAATTATTCTGCGACTACTGAATGCAGCAGATACAATCAGAAACATCTCTATTAGAAAGTTATTTTCAGAACCACATAAAGTAAGCAAATAAAGTGGTCTCGACTTGGGTGGCTCACGGCACTCAACAAACAAACAATGCCACTGTCCATGGTCCTGAAATAAGAGGAACTCATCACTCGTGTTGTTTGGAAAAATATAATGTGTCAAATAAATAAACACACAATGTTGACAAACATTATTTTAAGTTAAAAACCATCAGGAACTTTGTAAAAATCTAATTTAATATGACTTGTTAGTGGACTGTGTTTTAGAGCCCCCCCCCCTTAGTGTTCTAGGTGAGATAGGATCCCCAGTAATTGAAACTATGAACTATGGGAATGTAACTTGTTTACAGTATATTTAAGAGGTATAGATAGTGGTAATGACAAAACTTTATCTTCACCCAGTCAGTCGCAGACGAACCTGGTGGACCCATCTGGACTGGTGCAGATGACAACATTTAGCATTTATACAGACCTCACACACAAGCAGACATACACACGGTGAAATGCCTTTAAAACTGTAAATCCGTTTTTTGGACATAATTACTTTGCTGCTGTGAGTCATATGCAGGACGTCCACGAGGTCCAGGGATGCCTTTTTCTCCAACAGGGCCCTTCTCTCCTTGTGGACCCAGCTCACCACGAGGTCCAGGGGGGCCAGCTAAAGAAGTCAAAGCAAATAGAGGAAATATTTATGGGCTAACAATAAAAACTTAATCTTAATAGACTCATTGGCTGCCACCACTGTGCTTGTCTAATGCTTTTGGATAACATTTTTTCTTCTTCTTTGGTAATACTTTTTTTGGTTCTACATCTCGTCTTGTCATCTTTTATGACACAGACTTTGAACCAATCACAATACTGATATTGTTAGTTATTATTAATGGTGCTGCCACTTTAACCAAAAGATCCGACATCCCTGCAGGATACAAAGCTCCTTCTTTCTGAAGTTCCTTGAAGACTTTGTTAGGTAAGAAATTTTCAGCTTTTGCAGTCACTCATTTCCACATAGAGTTTCACTTCATGGCAGCTAAGAATTTGCAACTCACCGCTTACATTATTAATTTACTCATCAGATGATTAGCTGTTTTTCTATGGAATCCTTATTCAACTTTGCCCTCAGGTTTTAATCATCTTACCAGATGAAGACCAGGACCACAAGGATCCTGATGAAATCAGTTCTCCTGCTTCACCTCTGACTCCCTGAAGGACAAACACTTAGTGAATGTTTTGGTAATAACAGACCAGGTTGATCAGATGTATTCAGACAAGGATACTAAATTAAGGATTTAAAGTAGCTGCTGTCTCACCTTAGAACCTTGTCTGCCTTTTAGTCCTATTTCACCAGAATCGCCCTGAAACACAATTCTTGTTATATTATAAAGTCACATTGTTCAATTATTTCTTTTCATTTTAATCCAATGATATAACAAGTACCCTCATGCATACTTACTCTTGGACCAGGACTTCCATCTATGCCACTTTCACCCTGCAAAGGATTCACAAAGAACATAAATGTCAGAGCATGGATGCATGATAGTGAATGTCCAGAGACATATACTAACCCGTGATCCAGGGAATCCCATAATACCAGTTTCTCCTTTATGGCCTGGCTGAATGACCTGAATGAACCAACCACAGGAAAAGATCAGCACAGACATAAACGCACCTGTGTGCACTCGTATGGAAACATGAAGCAAAGAGAACGTGCAGGACTTCTCCCAAGAGATCACGTACCATATCTCCTTTTTCTCCTTTTATACCTTTTTCTCCAGGAGGTCCCTACAATAATAAATAACAGTACCATTATGACACATGTTCTCTATTGTAACACTCTTTCTTATGGTAGAGTTCATCTCTAAAAATCGTCAGAGCACATTAATGATTAAAATAAACACTTATTGCAATTACAGAGGGAGGTCGACGTTGCTGTGTTGTATAGTTTCCAGGTGGTCCTTGTGGACCGATGTCACCCTGTGGTCAAAGTAGAAAAAAATAAAATCAGCCATTTCTATCAAAATGATTAGAATCCTTAAACTTCAAGAAAATCATTCAAAATATCTTAAGCAAAAAATGCAGTTTAACCATTATTTCTATGAAACCACAATATTTAAATAGAATGACAAGTTATTGAACATAAAAACAGGTAAAATAAACTCAGTATTAAAGTGATATGAACAAAAAATGTTCAACATATATATTTACTAATAGTCACCACAAAATTCTAACAGCAGGATAAACCTCTAATGTTTCCTGAAGCCACTTAAAAGTTACTGACACTCTTCCACTGCAGTGTGTTCAAGCTTTTTAAGTGTGCTGGAGTTCATTCCGACTCTTCAAAATATTCTAGTGGAATTTAGGTCAGAATTGTCAACCTGTTGAAAATGAATTGAATAGTAGCAGTTGTTGCTTCTCACGCAGTTTGTTCCACTTGTTTGCAGCATAACAGCTAAAAGCTGCTTCTCCATGTTTAGTCTGGACTCTGGTCTGGACT
>JAOXYM010000013.1:12158730-12179865 GCA_028567055.1 Leptatherina wallacei
GGTTATAAGGATGTAAGTTACAGCTCTTCTTTCTGCTGTATCGTAAGGTCTGTATGACACGCGTGTCTTGTAAACAGCGAGCCACGAGCAAACCAGCCTCCTAATACGTTAAGGTTATACGGACAGAGGGGTGTCTCAATTCATAGGGCTGAAAACATTGCCCTTTGCCTCCACACTTTGTTTAAAGGTGAAAGGGTAGGGTTAAGGGCTGAGGGGTAGGGCTAAGGGGGAGAATTGAGATCCGGCCTTAAACACACTTCACAATTATAACTCAATCAGGCCATCTAATTGGACTACAATTCTCATCGTTTCAGGATACAAACATGTAAGAAAAATAATTTTATTGACCAAAGAGTCTCAGAATCTGCAAAGACAGGCAATAAGCCTCCTTTTAGCTTGCTAGTCTTTTTCCAGGTAATTTATTACATCATGGGTCAAAATGACTGACAATTTAAATGGCTGGAGATAAATGGGAAGGTTTTGGGGCTCTCTACATTTTACACAGGCTGTATACATGACGTACTCCTAACTGCAGTTTAAGGGCGTGTCAATCTGAATGAGAACGTATGACGTCTGACAAACATTTTAGCCCAGTTTTAGTTGGACTCATGCTATGATTGAATTTATTTCAATCCTCCATTTGACTTTGGCTTTCATGACTTTCAACAGTAACATCATTCTCTCAAGAATTTCCTGGTCTACATGGTGCTGCAAATGGTTCAGACCTAAACACCAATCCAGATTCCTCCAGATTAGCCAGGACCTCTTTGAATGTCTTGCCGTGTTTAGAAAAAAACCCAAAAAACAAACAAACTAGGAAACAATCGGATGATTTGCAACAGATTTATGACCTACAAGAGTTAAGGATTTCTTTTGCTCAAAAATAGTAGATTATTTTTTTGTGCCCACTGTAAAATGTTTTGAGCTTTATTTTAATATAAACTTTTTCCAAATCATATAATATTTTAATGATGGTGGTGTACTTTTGTGAACACAATCAACTTGAAAATTACACCTTGTCCTTTTGGATAAACTTCATTCATTTACTTGTTACCAACAAGTCAGATTTTTTCCCCCAGTTTGTCTGCATTACAGTGCTGCAAGCTGGCTTCATGAATGAATTACACATGTGACAAATATATTAACTTACTTGCTCTCCTTGGACCCCCTTTAACACTTTGGTCATAGTGCCCTGCACAGAGAAAAACAGAGGACTTGAAGCAGCGTTCATAATTTAAAATGTCTTTTTGCCCTAGACTTTAAACAGAATATACTGTATTCTACGTAAATGCAAAGCAATATTAACACAGTTAAATATCAAATTTATATTTGATTATTTGTGTGTGTATGTGCTCTCTTGCCTTTGGTCCTCGGGGACCTGGAAGACCTGGAGGGCCCTGGCAGAAGACATGAAAGAGACTCCTTAAAAGCACTTTGATTTATAATATTTTGCTTTCAGAGTCTTTTAAATGACTTTCAAAACTAAAGCACCTGATACAGACACTTACCTTTGGTCCATACGGGCCTCTGTTACCTTCCCATCCTTGCTCTCCTTGAGGTCCCTGGAAAAAAATTAAAAGGTAAAGATGACATTCAGGGAAAAGTGCTGCTGAACAACACTACATTTCAGATAATTAGCTGAGGCAGATAATATGGCTTACAAATATTCCGTTGTCTCCTGGTGTGCCTGGATCTCCCTGATGAGACATGTTGAAAGATTTGTAAACTTAGTAAGATCTACTGTTTTCATTATTTAATATGAAAACATGAATGTTTAGCCTGTTAATCCTTTAAAACAAAAGGTATGTTTGGTGTGAACCCCTTTTCCTCACCCTGAAACGTTGCATGTACACACTGAGCTCCAGATTTTCTCCTTTCTCGCCCTTCCTTCCTGATTGTCCCTGAGAATTTAAGCCAAAAATGAACAAAAATTTAACAAATGGTCTCAGAGCAGGAAGCACTCTCTTTGTAATTACAGATCACTTATTAGAGAGGCTTAGCGTTACACACAGGAAATCCAGCTGCGCCATTATAGCCAGGTGTCCCTGGGGACCCTTGATCCCCTTTAGTTCCGTTACAGCCATCAGCTCCTGGTTTCCCCCTGGACCCAGCAAGTCCTGGGTGGCCCTGCAGAGAAAAGGAAAAGCAGAATCAATGTCTTGTCAGCACGCAGTGATGTCCTACTGTATTCATGCAAATTGTGGGATGGGACTAACAGGAATGCCATCATTTCCAGAGAACCCAGGTACGCCGGTCATTCCCTGCAGAGCAAAAAACGACACATCTAATTGAAGGGATTTCATTATCACTTTAAAACATATTTTTTAGTCAAAACAAAAACTAGAAGGATGCTTTACCATACTGCCTTTAAGACCTATGCTGCCTTGATGCCCTTGGTCACCTTTCTGCCCCTTTGGTCCTTGGATGCCTAGATCCCCTGGTCGCCCTGTGGTCCCCTTCGGGCCCTGAGGGCCAAGAAGCCCAGGCTGACCCTGAGATCAGGAAGGTAGAAAACCAAAAATGAGTTCAAATAAACTTCAAGTCAATGACACAGCACATTAAAGAAGCAACAATATGCTGGATAAATGGAGCAAAACTTATAGAAATCTATTATTGCTTGATCTTTTTAGACAAGTAATAATTTAGGATAATATGAAAAGAAAACTGAACTAGTGTAAATAGAAAAATTACACGAAGAGATTAAAAACAGGATGACCAAAAACTACAACAATGCAACAAGACCATTTTTAACAGGCCTAAATTTATCAGAATTTCTCCCAATATTTTCTAAAACTTCTGTTGGACTTCTAGTTTGAGTCACCAGGGGGAGACAACAGCCTCTACTTTAGCCCACCTTGCTCTTTACACCAATCTGGTGACCAAGCTGTGTATTGCACATGTCCACTGTCGGACAATTTACAGCAAAATCAACCTGACGGAAACATTTCAACACATCAGGCAAATCTGGAAAATGCACAAAAAATGCCTTTGAACTCAGTTTAATTCCTGGCAGGTTTCAAATGACAGAATGAGTAAAATCAGACGAATAGAAAACCTGAATTCACCCTGTCAATGATACATGCAAAATCTTCTAAGTCTCCCCCCACACACACACTTACACACATGCATTCTGTCATGCCAGACAGAGATAGAGCAGTGGACAGATTAAGCAAATGAAGCCAGACTCGACTGTCAATTGTTTCCTCTATGTCCTATTCAGGCTATTAGAGTCTGCAAACTAAATATAACACTTTGATTAAGACACTCAGGGGTGATGAAAGAGAGAGGATAGGCATGCAAATAGGAAGGAAGAAAAGTTCTCATCGTGCCTCATTGACACATCTTTAAAGATTTGATTTTCATCTCCTAAAAGTGTAAAAGTAATGTGTTTAGGGTGTGTGAGAGGAAACAAAAGATCAGGTGGAGTCCCTTATGCGCTGCTTTTTAAATACACCATTTCTCAATGGGGTGGAGAACTAAATCAAACCATTCATTTTACAAGGATCAGAAAACATGTGAGGCTTATGATAGCATGTGAATGTGCTTCTAGGTTTTCATGTGGCCAGTAAGTGATGATCTCAGAGGTTTTTGAGGGGAATTCCTGTGAGAACCAACAAACCAATGATATTGTTTGTTCCCTGACAGAAATACTCCAGTCTTACATGAAGCTAGAGCCAAGGGTCTCTGAGAAATTATTAAAACAACAGGGAGCCTAAACAATGTCAAACATCCACTCAAACAAGCTCAGGCAAATCCGATGCACATACAGTACTGTGAGATAAACCCCGGGATGACCTCATGCAGCTGATAGATAGATGTACTGTATGTGCACTTGGGCGAATCGCTTGTGCCCTCTGTCAAAGCTTTGTCTGTGGAAGGATTTTGGAAGAGGAGGTGTGTGTTTTGTCTCTGCTTGATGTCAACCCTGTAGCTGTTGCCTATAGAGCAGACAACTGGGAACAGTGATGTCAAAACAAGTCAAACTCTACATGAATTATGGTTTTAAAGCCTGTGCAGATAATTTCTTTCCATTTGCAGATTAAAACGGCTGAAGTGATAAACCATGGTTTGGCTGAATGGGTGCAAAACTGACAACATCATTTTGGTAATTCTATAATATTGTGCAATGCACAAGAAACTGCGGTTATTTGTTACAAACACATTTACACTGTAGCCTGATGATGGTGCTGTAGAAAGTCAGGGCGTCGCTATCTTTGGTTGCAGAGTTTATTGTGAAATGAAAGTCTGCATTTAGTTTAATGGAAGCCTGTCCAATGCCGTCAGTCACCACTGTTATATTCTGCAACAGAGAACCATGACTCCACCATGGCTCTACTTCTCAGCTTTTAGAATCCATTGGAATTATATCGTTATTGTCAATGGTTGAGGAATTATGGTGATTTGACTTATACGTGACGTTTTCTATAGCCGGCAACATGATCAGATTTAAAGGGTTAAAAAGATCAATTTAAGTAAACATACAAAGAGTGAAGTTAATATTTCTTTGTGTCAAGTTCATTGTTGTAATTTGTCATTTAGAAACTAATATCATATCAAACATTGTTCATTGTTTTTGGTGGAAACAAAGAGTCTCTTTAGGCGCATGACGTTAGGCAGTTCTATCCATTCCTAGTTGCAAATTATCGTCCTCATTAAAAAAAAAAAAGAAAAAAAAAGAGGTGCATCATTTTCTGAATAATGGCTCTGTCAGAATAATTGTTTAGTAATAATTCACACACAGAAGCATCAAAATAGTGTCACAGGGGAGGAGTGGAATGAGCAGGAATGGAGGCATCTAATTAGAAAATGACATGTCTCAAATAAGGAGTGTGTGTCTTTATGGTCATGTTTTTCTGTGTTTGTGGGGACAGATATCAGGGAGCACACTGTAAATGGTAAAATGGATTGTGTTATATGGTGCTTTTCTAAGTACTCAAAACTGTTTTACACTACATGTCACATTCACCCATTCATGCAGCACTTCTGTTGCTTGTTATACAAAGTGCTCATCAACTCATTGACTTATACCAATAGACATATCTATGGTTGGGTTCAGCCAGGAATCGATCCACCAACCTTCCAGTACGCCCCGGCTTCTGTACTCAAGGGGGTCCAACAACTTTATGGGGACCAAAATGATTGTTGAAAATGTGGTGTTGGATGTGTGTGGATTGGTACAGAGTTGTGATGGTGTTGTAAAAAGGGGTTTGAGAGTGTATCGTAGCAATGGAAGGATCCCACAAAGAAAAGAATAAAGAGACAAAGATCTCTTGTGTGAGAGATCTTTGTCTACAGCACTTGCATGGAGTACTTTTCAGTATCTTTCTGCATGCCATAGATAAAGAACTGATAAATACCAGTCTCTCTGTGTAGCTGATGATGCTGGGAATGTTTCGAAGTGTGTATTTTTGTGTGTGTACATCTACCAGTGCTGGATGTGGAGTAAACACTAGTGTCATGGTGAAGAAAGAGCCGTGTGAAAAGGGGAAACTGTTGATCTATTCCCATCTTTTCTCTGAATGGCGAGGAAAAGATACAGGGAGCATCAAATTAGCCATGTTTACATGGACAGGAGTATCAGATTAAAGCTCGCTCAGAATAAAAATGCTTCCTGTAAACTTACTAATGATCCAACTTCATCATCATTCAGATGTTTCTTGCAAGATGGATTATGTCTTAAGGAAATAGTACCTAAAAAGGGATCTCTTTGGAATAGACAAACCTTTCTGCCGAACCGTTTGGTTTGTTAACAGATTATTAGAACTAGGTTTGAGAATACTAAAAACTTGAAATAGGTCTTAATTAAACTATTCACACCTGTTTCGTCAGGAGGCAGGATGCATATCATTTTCCTTCTTCCCTGTTCACTCCTGAACTAAAATCTCTTATTCAGTCCTTCATAGCAGCACTTTCATCATGTATCCATACCCCCCAGTCTTATCAGCTCTCATTACTTCAACCCAGCATTTCCTTCCCTTTTCCCAATCTCAAGTGTTCTCACATCCCTTTGCATATCTTTTTTACCCTCCTTTGTCTCTGGGTCTTTTCTTCCTGTGTCCACTGGGTGAAGGGTGATGGACATGTAAACCAGATACTGTAGCACATGATCGGCCAAGAAAGGAAAGAGAAATAAGACAAACGGAGCAATTTTGGGACAATTTTGAACAGAGAATGTGAAATTGGATGAGATGTGGTCTGAAATGGGGTCTATTTAGGTCTGAGCACCCCTCTTTGAAGGCATAATTGTACCAGATTATGAAGCCCAGAAGACAAGTGCTGCCCTCAGACTGTTCTTTTGCATCCAAAACTGTCTGTTCTCCTCTAGTTTTCTTTCTGCAACAATCTGGGTCTCGTCAGACCTCTGGCCCTCATCTCATGAGCTCCATAATGTGAAACAATCCCCAGTGAAAAATAAAATGTCTGATTGGTACCAACTGAGACACATTATGAAACCTCATACCTATGCCATAACCAATCCTCTATACCATTATCTTAATCTTAATTGAAAATACAATTATGCTTCTCATTTTAGACAATTTCTAAATTTATAAACACAAATGGTTCTAACTTTGAGTCTTGTCTTGCAAACACAATTTAATCTGAATAAAATTGGATGATATTTACATTTTCTTCAAAGGTAGGTTTAGAAAATTTACACAATTTTGAATTCAGTCTTCATCTCAGCTTGTCGGGACCATGTAATGTTATAAATTACTGTCTTTCAATGGAAACTGATGTGTTCTTACCTTAACTTAACCTGAAAAGGAAGAGAAGCTTTAGTGCCAAAACTTAACAAAAAATGAGAAAAAAACTTAAGTATTTATTTTAGGTCCTTAAATCCCACTAATCAGGTAAAACCTGCATGAAGTAATATGGAGTATTGAAGCTGTCAAAATCTGAAATAAATACAAAGATATATAAATAATTCAATAAATGAATTAATAAGCCAATAAATACTGCTGAAACAACGTAAAATGTGAATGGATGCAAAAACTAGAAGCACCCAGACAGCACAGACCTCCACCAAGCCTTAGGGTGACTCACCTTAGGAAAAACCCCATAAGTAACTTTGTAAAAGAGCAATGACATTCAGTAGAGGTTAACTTTCTATCAAATTCCTTCAGAGACAGCACACACACCCCCGAAAAAAAAAGTGGATTGACAATCCATAAAGAAAGTGAGTAAAAAGAGCTGCTTACATCTGCTGCATGGATGTGGGAAGATGTCTTTTTTTTTCAGTGTAAGATGTGAGGTCCTGAGACTGACCAGCAAAGTGTTACCTTTAATCTGGAACAGGCATGTACACTGCACAATATACTGAATGATGTGTCGTTGCTGTGTAGGAGAAAGAGGTGATTTTCTTTTTTTGTTCTTTTTTTTTTTACTTTAAACTTTTAGGATAGAGGGTCAGACTGGGGAAGGTATGGCATGACTTTATTTTATGGACACAAAATGAGAAAAACATCAGTTCCCTTGAATTCATGGGAAACACTAATTTTCTCATGTCTCTTGTCTTATTCAGCCATTATGATTAGCTCTTTTCAAAACAGTACTTAATCTGTACTTCCATAAAACTGGCATCAGTCTCCTCTATCTATTGATCTTTAGTAGACTACTCTAACATACAGGTCCCCCTAAAAACAGAGCTGCAATTAGTCCAGAATGCTGCTGCTCGAGTCCTCACATGGACCACAAAAGTGGATCATATAATTCCAGTCGTTCCAGTCGTACCAGATCTTTACGCTTGCTTCCTGTAGAGAATTGACTTCAAAATCTTCTGTAACTTTACAAAGCACTGAATGGTTTAGAGCCTAAATACATTTAGGATCATCTGGTTTTATATGAACCGACCAGATCCCTCAGATCAACAGGGTCAAGTCTACTTTCTGTTCCCAGAGTCAGAACTAAACACGAAGAGGCAGCGTTCAGTTTTTATGCTCCTCACATGTGGAACAAACTCCCAGAAAGCTGCAGGTCTGCTGAAACTCTCAGCAGTTTTAAATCAGGGTTCAAAACTTTTTTATTTGCCTCCTTTTATCAAAACAACTGCTAATTCCTCTCACTGTAACTTATTTTTTTGTATTTTATCTTATTCTATTTGAGCTTTATTCTGTCTTGATTTCATTTTTTTATTCCTTTTTAAAGTTTTCTCTGCGCTCTACTGCAATGCTTTTAATGTTTTATATAAAGCGCTTTGAATTGTCTTGAACATGAAATGTTCTATACAAATAGAATTGCCTCGCCCTGCCTGTCTGTCTGTCTATATTTTTCCAAACTCACTTTTTAGAGTGAATTTAGAGTTTTCAACCTCCAGTGTTCTAACTTTTCACCTTGCTGCAGTGTACACCGTGATGTCACTGTTGAGCTGCAAAAGTGGATCCCTCTGACACTGCACACCATTTATCTGTAAAACAAGTTTCTACCAGAGAGGGCAGTAAAGTATATCTTTATTTCTTACATGTAGTTATGTTTTAATGTTCATCAGTCCAGGAGGGATAGCTTCTGAGATGGATTTTCCCTGCTATTTTAATTCACCCTTTCCTTGTTTGTTGGGTAAACACAGCACATGACAATGTGTTTCTATGAGCCTTTGGATTTATAAACTAGTGGCATCATTATATGTTTCACATCAGAAACCTCTGAGAAAGTTGTTCCTCTTCACACTGCATAAAATACAGTAACTATAACTCTCTGTGTGCCTCCCTCTCTGTGTACGTGGATATGTTTGTGTTTCTCATTCCTAAATCATGGATCTATTACAAGTTCCCCTGTCTGACACCATAAATTTCATCTGGTTTCAGACTGTCCCCTGGGTTAGACGGTTTGGGAACAACTCACTAAGAACAGGATGGGAATGTAGAGCCCAGCGTGGAGACCTTTGACCTCTGAGAGGAATTAAATAAATCAATAAACAACTGGCAGGAAACTTACTCTGTTATTCCATCTGTCTGTCTGCATAAACTGCTGACTATTTTGTAATTGTTTACACAAGAGATGGACATAGTAACTGATTAAAACATTCATTATAAGGATGAGGAGGGTCAACAGAAGGTTGAGTTCCAGGAAAACACGTATCATGTCTTTGAGGCAAGCATGAAAAAAAATGATCATTATAAGTTTACAACAAGGAAGATATTTACGATGGAGTCGACTGCTGCTTGTTGCAACGATATTAGCTCTATATCTACAGGATACATCTGCACGCACATATCAGGCTTTTTCAAACCTTCACCCCTCCCACACCTGCTCCCAGGCCTGTTTTTCATGGTTACTGATTACCTGCTCATCATTTGTATTAACACAGTTGCAAACAAGGTCTCAGCTGCCCTCCTGGTGCTTGTATATACTGTATCTCCTTAGAAATAACACTGTAATCTTAACAGAGATTGTGGTGGTGAGGGAGGACTGATGTTATATATCCTGATGTCATCAGTGTGAGACAGGGAGCTGACAGCCCCATACTTCTTCAGAAACGTGGTGCTTATACATTCACACAACACTCACTAATGTGAACTTTTCCTGGTAGGTTTAAACTCAGTATAAGCCACCTGCTGCAGGAATGCCAAAACACTGAAGCCTGAAGACAAACTACAGCAAGTGATGAAAAAAGAAGATAAATTAAAGAGTAAGTAAAATGTTCTTATTTGACGGCCATGTCAACCAAACATGGTGAAAGGCAAGTGCTTACAGATGCAGCAGCGACATCATTCAACAGATGAGTGTCCTTTGCCACCAAATGTATCATAAATTGGAACGATGACAATGCATTAAGAAAATGCTAATTAATGTGCATTAATATTGTTATATGTAGGTTTTTAAAAGTAGAGAACTCATGGTGCTAATTTTTTACCAAGTAATGGATCAACTCTGAAACAAATGAGAAATCAGTACATCAACTTTTACCAGAAAAACATTATTTCTGCTTGTGGTAACATTAACTGTGTCTATATTTACTTGCAAAGCATATTTGGAGCAAACCTGATGCTTTTAAAGAGCTGTGCATCAGACTGTTTTTCAGGCTTTAAACTAGGCTGCTTGTTGTTGTTCGAAAGAGGTGGTATGGATAAGATACAGTATGACACCCCATAAACTCTAATGAGGCCCTAATGAAGCATTCTTTTTATGATGGATATGATCTAAAATGACAGATTTTCATCAATTTTGCCAGTAATATTGATGATCTATGCATATCAGGTAATACAAAGGACCTCTGAGATATGTCAAAGTTACATTAAAGTTGTGGTGATCGTATTAACTTTTAAGTATGGAAGTTGGTGGGGAGCATATAAGTCTGATTTAAGGAAGAAGAATAGAAACAGAGGATAAAGAAAGAGTGACAGAATCTATGTGAAAAGAAGTGAATGAAACAAGGAGAATAAGCCATGATAGTGAAATACAGCAGTGCTAAACGTCTGGCCTTTCTCTAAAACTCCCACCGTCAAGACTCAGACACTTTAGTGGATTTGATCCCACTGCTCTGCGACCTATCTCGTATGTTTTTCTTGGACACATTTTTCATGAACTCATTTCCTCAAGAGTTGCTTCCCTTATGGATGATGCGCAGAGGAAAAACGGGACTCAGCTCCCCCTGGAGTGGTGAACGTAGGATTAAGGGGTTAAGAGACAGGCCGGAGGGGCCTCGCTTGGATGGCGCAGGGGGCCTTCAACTTGATGCCCCAAGAAGGACTAAGCAGAGTAAATAAACATCTGCGGATCATGTTTGGATATGTATTAGAGTATGTTTAGATCTAGATCCCCCGGCTGCAGTCAGGAAAGTCAACTTTCTGAGGATTTTGAGAATGTCCTCAAAATCCTTAATGACCCGTTGTGATCGGATCAGATAGTATAACGATACACCGAGTGAAGAAGAGCCAACATGGCCATGTTGGGTTTCCTGTAAAAAAGTTCACTTTTTCTGCCATGAATACAAACTCCATGAAAAACCGTGAAAACAACTGAATTTGGCGTCTCCAGCTGCAGAGTGTACTTCTGACTCATCCTTTTAAAATGTTCAGTGTACTACAACCAAGTGATGAAGCGGTGGGATGAAAACAGATGACGTCCAGTGTAACATCAGTCTCTTGTTCTAGCATTATTTCTCATCGAGGGCTGCTGTTCTTTGTTTAGTCATCCAGTACAGACATTTGGCTGTTCTCAGACCAGTTTATATTAGAATTAATGTGTTTAGACTCTCTACAAACTTCTGCACGTGCACATGCACGTGCCAGAAATCTGACAGCATCCAGACGGAACAAAGCACTGCTAATGACCGGTGGTTCGACTGAAGTGTACGTGCGTGTGAGTGTGTGTGTGTGTGGGTCTGGTTTAGCGCTGAGGATGTTTGTTGAAGATGGAGACTTGAGGGGAGATCCGTGGCTGAGAACGGAACAGCCTGGACCTTCAGCTATCCCAGGGGTCTGTGGGATCAGACACCTGTGCTATTGCGTCACATCAGTGGAATGACACATCTAAAGTCTGTGGTCCAAGCACATGTGAGTGTAAGCAGGACACAGCTGCAGCCTGAATGTGTGTGTGAAAGACAATATATGTAGCACAGTTTTCAATGAGGTGTTGCTTTCACCTCTGAGATCAACCACCGGTGTGCTGGTATTGTGTGTCTGCATGCCTGAGTGTATAACGAGGTCCAGGGGTGTGTCACCACTGAAATCCCACTGTTGCATTTATCACTTCGATTAAAATACAGTTAGAGCATCCGTACAGTGGATCACACAGGGAGCATAATTGTGTTTGTGGAATTCTAGCAAGGAAACTCAATTTCCTCAGAAAAACTGGTTAATGATGGTCACGAAGGTATTTAGTTTATATTGAATTATACTTGTAGTTTGAGAGGCCACGGGAGAGATGATGAAGCTTGAGAAAGTTATTTTATTCAAAAGATTTAAAGAAAAGAAGATGAATGAAAGAGAGACAGTAAACGTTTTTATAAAAGGCTGTAAAATCTCCCATTTGTGACTGTTGGGTCAGTAATTCCAGCTTTTTTGGACAATTATTTGGGTGGTTGTAGCTCAGAAGCAAGAGTGGTTGTCTGCCAGTAAGAAGGTTGGTAGTTTGATACCAAACTGACTTAATCTTCAAATAGTTTTTTATCAATTAGAAGTTGGAAATTCTCATTTTCCATTTTTAAAGGCCAAATATAAGCAACACTTCTTTATGTTAGCTAATTAAAACACACAGGAATGGAGTAACAGTATAAAGTCTGGAGTTTAACAATAGCAGTTTTGACTGTTGTATCATGTTACTTAAATATTTTTATCTGCAGTATGTTTTCCCGGCATATGTTTAGCTATTAAATTGTGACTAAAATAAGTTTCGGAAATGATGCCTTGAGGCCAAACAGAGAACAACACAGCCTGTGGAGAATTTCTAAGGTGGCGTGTGGTGGTGTTAACTCTCAGTCTATTTACTGTATGCTATCTGATATGATATAGAATGAACATACTTAAAGGGTTAGTAAGTGTAATTTTTGTCCAAATTTAAACTTTGTAGCAAGAGTTGGTGGATTTAAACAAGCACTATATCCTGTAGAACAAATGGAGGAAGTGGAATTGAGTTGCTCATTAAAGGCCCCATTACTAACTGGTATGAAAAGAGCTGTAAATTCATGGTTTACAAGGGAACTATGATACTCCATCTCTGGTATTTTCACCAAAGCATATCAGAAACATCTAATTAAGACCTCTGAACACTGTGACAAGCTGTAAAAAAAAACATAATATTTCTCCCTTAATGTCTGTACCACAATTTCTGTCTGACAGTTATAAATATATTTAATAGAAAACAATAAATGTCCCCTTACTGTCCAGTCATCATGAGAGGTTCATGAGAATTTAGTGCCATGGTGCAGACTGACTGGCAGTGGCATAAGAAACAACTATAATGACTCGAGAAATAAGAGAACAGGAACTTAATGCTCCAAGTCTGAAAAATTAGGCTCATAGTCAAATGTCCAGTTGTGATGTTGGCGCTTAGCAACATGGAAATCATCCAGCAGTATTAGCACCGGGGATAACCATTTAATCCTCAGGATATCATTCTTCACTCTAACCTATACAGCTGACCAAGACCACGATCCAATCTGGCAGTCTGGAAAAGATTTTTAATTTTCCCATATGGGAATGCAGCACTGCCATTCTAACTTCAACACATATTTGTGGTAAAGTTGCATCGGAGCTACTCAGAGCAAATGTTCATGCATGGACTTCATTCAGTACATGAGTGATGTATTACATGATTATCTTCCAAAAAATGTACATGTTAATTACATGAACATGAATCCCTACTTTTATCAAGATGCATAGAACCAAGTTATCCATTGACATTATGCCATTGAGAAAAATGAGCCTCATATTACACGACATTTACAGAATGACAGAAGACATGTTGCACTACAACAATACAAGATTGAATATCTCAGATCTCATGTCAGTACTCAATACAAGTCTTTCTCAGAAGATTGTAGAGGATTTAGTATGAGAAGACTTGGAAGGGATCTGATTGTTTCCTCTGCAGCAGGCCCCTCATGTGGGTTTCAAAACAAAGCCTGATGGAAAACACACAGAGCTGCTATGGTGACCTGAAACCCACGACTTTCCTACAGCTTTAAGACCCTTCACTGTCTACCATATTTCTTGACTTAAAATTAAACTCCCAAAAGATGATCAATGTGAACACCTTATTTGACAGCACTTTCATTATGAGCATACATAGCAGACAGATATGGCTGAGACAGAAAAGCTAGCTTGTCTGTATGTTTTTACATGGATGGTACCAGGAGGTGTCTGGTAGAAAGTAATGAGAAAACCTTTCCAGAAATGGGAGGAGGCTCATGACAGAGATTCAACTGACCTTAAGATGATATTTCTGATTTATTATAGTAAAAAAATATGGCTTAGCTCACAGTCACCGCACACAGGACCAAACATCTAAGGTCTAATTCTGCTTATCTTGATTCCTGTATATTTCACTTGTCCTTGCTTTAACGGTTCTCACACCAAGTGCTCGGCATGATAACACAATCAGGCTACAGATGGTAACAAGTTCAGGGACGATGGCCTGAATATACACATAGTTGCACAAATACTGGACTACTGTATCTCTACACTCTCTAGGGTAAATATTTTCTCCTACTGTCAAAAGGATAAGGTCAACGTCACGATCATCAAATGATTCCAAGATATCGAGAAAAAAACACAAATCTCCATTTTTAGTATGCATCTGTCCACCCACACGCATCTGTGCAAACAATTCCAATTGCCTCCTACGTTAAATATTGTTGCTGTGGCTTTCAAGTTTTTGTCCCTGCGGATGCATTTTACAATGACAAAGCCGTTAGATTTATTGTACTACTTGAAATTTTCCACAAACTTTTAAAACAATGGAGTCTTGTGCTCAAACTACGTAAGACAAAAGCAGGATTTTTCAACTATGCTTACAGAATAACTTGCAAACACATTCATCAGCTCTGTAATGTTTCCAGTTGACCCATTTTAAAAGGTCAAGACTATCAAAGAGGTCTGAAGTATGCCATAGGGTGTTACATGCATGATACTAGGCTAAAGTGCTAAAGCTGCTTGTCACATGCAAAAAAATTTTTTTTTTTACATTAGTATGACAACAGAAGGAAAGTAGACAGAGATTATTTCCCCATATGTTTTATATTTCAGTTTTATTTTACTCCCATCATGCAGACAGGTGTGTGAGGTTATTTAGTAATTCTGAATTGTCCGTGACAGCATTGAGGCCACATGCCCAGTGTGAAACCTGCCTAATTTATTTTGGGATAGAGTCCAGTTCCTCTTCTCATTGGATAAAATTGACAAAGAACAAAGATGGATGAAGATTTGAGCACTTCTGGACTTTAAATTAATAAAAAGTGCCCTCTGATAAATAGTCAAAGGTACAAAGATAATTAGCCCAAAATATTGGAGCAAATAGAGAAAACAGACAGAAGGCATTTCAGAAATCTCTGCCCAGGTCAAAATTCTATCTCATCAGTGGCTGGCAACAGGTGGAAGCTAAAGATGGTAAGGTTGATAAAATTTCAAGCTAAATTAGTAAATGCACCTCTTTTTGTGGCCACCTCAGCTGAGACCAATAAAAGCATCCATGAGACTAGACTTTTTTATTAATGTACTTTTTAATACTTCCTCTGTACCCCGCTGTAACACTTTGAATTGTCTTGTACATGAAATGCGCTATACAAATAAACCTGCCTTGCCTTTCCTTACATGACGCCTTTCTCTGATGAATATCTATGGATTTTTTTTGCCATCTGGTCTATTCTTTCATCTTTACTTCAAGTGTTTGAGACCAAGTGCTATGGTTGGAGTTGTCCTTATATGACCAAGGTTTGACAACTAGCTGTACCAGAATAACTGGGATGCTGGAATAGGGTTGGATAATTAAATTTGATGAAGATGTTTTTAATTACTATGTTGCTTCTAATTGCTAACTATATATAACGGAGAGATCAATGTGTAATAGTACATATGTATCTTCAGCAAAAAGAGGTTCTTCTTTGTCCACACCCACAATAGTTGTCTTGTTCCTAAAGCGAACTCATCATCTTAAAATATGAGAGTAAGACACTTTTAAAGGCTCTTAAAGCCAAACCGCAGCTGGGTGCTGGGCAGCTGGTCAAACTTGGCTTTAGCAGTAGTCTTTTTTCCACAGACAGAGATTTCTTTTCTTTTTTTCATTTTAGAGTTAGACTGAAACAAATATGGGGTTGTCTTGTGATGTTTGTCATGTGAAGTATGGAACATGTGTCTAAGACCTACACTTCTTGATCATCTTTCTGTTTGTTGTCCTTTGAGTGAGAAATCTTGTTCTACAGTGAACCCACAAAGCAAACTGTGACTAAATTTCTATTTTATAATTAAATTATTTCTTTTAATTAGGCTAAATGGGTCACAGAAGTATTATTTCCACTGATGCTGAGCTGATTTTGCTGTGGTTTGCAAACCTGAATTTGAACTGTTGCTTGTTTTTCAACAACAACAAAAAAATCCATTAGCTCCAACTGAAAATCAGAAAATAAATTACACAAAATCTAAAACACATGTCAATGGGTGTATCCCTTTTGAAAGGGAAAAAATACATAAAAAAAGGTCATGTGAAAAGAAACAAACCTCCTGTTTCTCCTCTTATCCATTATTAGCCTCCCTTGGAGAGCAAATAAGATACTAAATGCTTTTTTTTTTTTAAAAACCCTGATGCTGCAAAAGTAGACGAAAATGTGTGCAAGTTCACAATTTGGCCCCAAAATATGACCAGTTCAACCAGAAGTTCTAAGGTGGAAAAACATCATCACAGCGGCAAAGTCATTTAAGTTTATTGCACATCTTAGTGCTTGAGCATGCATCATTACTTGTGTTTAAGTTGTTTCCAGATGCAGCAAAGATCTGTTTTCACCAGCCTTAAACAAACTGCTCAGCAAACCAAACAGCGGCTGTTCAGCAGAGTTCCTGATAATTTTATTAGGAGCTGAGTGCAAAGCAGAGCTAAACAGTTAGCAAACGTTTTCAGATGGGCAGAAATAAACTTTAAACTTTGCAAAACTGTTCATTTATACAATTATGACATTACTGCTGGATGTGATGGATACGTATTCCTATTGTGCTTCTAATTTCTTTGCTCTTTAATGTGTCCGGGCAGATCAGTTGAAAAATGATATTTTCTAGCAATTATGCTGACATCTTAGCATATTCTTCAACAGCTTCTCACAGTAACTGAAGTCTTTTTCTTCTCTAAAGCCTGTGAATTGTAGTGATTTCAACCAGCTTCTTTCTTGGCATCTTGGCGGTCAGTTGTTGTGTAAATGCCTGCTTTTAGTGAATTAACAGACAAAACAGCTGGTATTTGTCAGTTAGTCCAAGCAGCTCCCCTGACATTTCCTACAAATCCACAGCTTTAGTTTTCACACAGGACTTTGCCAGCCCGAGATCTCAGCCGAATTCCTCTTTCCAGGAATTCAGGAATGGAGAAGAGGAAGTCCTCCCTTTCAGAGTTTTAGTGATAGCAGCAGGTTGTTGCTTCCATCACATGCATGCACCATTTTTCTTTTTTTAATAATCACTCAACAGTTAGTAGCTCTTCCCTGGCATGACCAATCAAGATCCAGGTTGAAGGAAGGCACCTTTTTACAGGTCTGGAATGGGTTACAAGTTTAAAACTGTCATTACACATCATGACTTTTGCTGGTGTGCATCAAGTCTAACTCAAACAGGCAAGATGCTGGTGCAGGTAAATCAGCCCACTAATCAATCTCCCCTCCTCTGATGTCAGATCAATCACATTTGATCAAACTGCTGGAAAAAGAGCTCTAATCAGTATAAACTGATTCAAGAGTTCAAGAGTTTATTCTAAAATAAGAACATGCAAGCTGAGACAGAGGGTTTGTTAAAGTGCCATGGGCTTTAAGATTCTGAAACCCAAAAACAAAAAACCTGACAACCAACAGATCAGAAAAAACAACCTCAGATGACAAAATATTTAAAGATTTTAAAAAAAGAAAAAAAAAGTTTATCAAACCAACAACATCCTTCTCAGTGCCCCCTACTAAGCAGACAGGAAGAATCATGACAGCCATGGGTACTGGATCCAGAATGTAGGTATGGACTTGTTTTCATGGAACAAGGAAATCTGTGCCATTTATAGCAAAAGGCCAAACACACAGGCAATCTTTTCCCCACAAAAACAGAGGCCGACTATATTAAAAAAAGATCAGTGAGCTGTCATTGTGCTAAACTTCCTCAGGCTTGTGTCATTTCCTGTCCTGCATCAGCTGTGGTAGCATTTCTCATGATGGAAATGACAGTATCTCCCCATCTGCATAGTGTCTACAATGGGTACCCTGCCAGATCCTCTGTCTCTGGTTCTGTCTCGATGTATGTTTTTCTCTGCTTGTTCACATGGTGGAAGCAGGAGGGATCATGCAGAGGACATTACAGATCCTTAGATTTTTCTGTGTGAAACCCGGCGCCACTAACTGTTTTATGATGGATGGCGTCCCAGCACAAAGACATTCACAGCATCTGCTAAATTAATTCTTGGTGAGGATGCAGCATGCCTTGTTTCAGATTCTCATGCTGTTCTGGTTTTCCAGGCTTCAGAAACCACAAAAGGCTCAGTTTTATTGCACCACCTACCTTGCAGGACTAACAATTCTTACATTTTTATTAGAGTACACTTTATTTCATTTGTAAAGATGCCAGCTCTACTGTGCTCGTGTTTCTCAGCTGTAAAGCAAAGAACTTCAGATGTTTCAATCCATCTTCTCATTACACCATTTTAGGGTGCTTATTCTCTTTATTACCAATCTCATGAGTCCAACCCTCTAATGAGGCAGAGGAACAATGAAGGCTTTGGAAGTCTGCAGTGGGGGAACTGATATTTCTCAGCAGGCCAGCAGCACAGAGTCAGCTTGCCAAAGTCTCTGCTGCTGCACCCAAAGCAGAAAACCCATGAAATTAGCATATTTGTTTCCCGACAGACAATCTTTTCATTCTTCCAGTCTATCTCACTGTGTCCCCTTTCAGACTGTCAATCCCTCTTCACAACTGTGGTGCTATTAGAGAAAATGAAGCACTCATTCATGGAGTATCTTGTTTTACCCTTCAAAAGTGAACCTTCTTGGCACATTATTCTTTTAACTTACATTAACAGATTTTCTTTTACCTTTTGGAGGCAACACAACAAGTTGAATCGCAACCATCGTAAAGAGGAAGAATCTTCATTTTTTTTGCAACACACTGTCTTGTAATCATCTGCAGGCTAACAGCAGTATCTATTTGCTGTTTGGTGCAAAGAAAGTAGTTCACAGTTATTTGTGTGACAAAATGTTGACTAAAACTGTCAAGTTGTGTGTCAGAAAAGCAAACTAACAAACGAAGAATGCTGTAAAAGTTAAAGGTCACAGCGGCTGTTTTTTTCCTATATATTCTCAGCTTAAAACAGCAAAACTGATGTACACGTTGCACAGCGGTAATGATTCTCACCTCAGCACAACAGCTGTATAAAATCTCAGACAATCTAGACAGCTGCACGGGATCAGTTTGACCCTCTCAGTGAGGGACTCATCACCGTGACTCTTCTCATGGGAAATATTTGGAACGAGATACACTTGACACAACAGACAGGGATGGATAAACACATCTGTGAAGGCCGCTCTTGGTTTCCCAGTGTGTTCAAATTATACGCAAGGCAATTAAAACTTGAATTTTTTACAATTTAAATAAACGCGTGGTAAACCAGGGACAGCAAATGCCAAATAAAAATGAAGGGGAATTTATATTCTTCTATTTCTTTGAGGAAATGCTGATCAGAACAGAACCAAAGTCCCTGTAAATTTTTCTTGTTTTCACAGACAAAACATAACTTATTCCAAGGAACAACACCTCCTCACTTTCTTGGCACTGCCATTAACACTTTACCGGTGTGTGATTGAAATGTCTTCCTTTGTGTCTGGCTGAAACAGAGCCACAGCTGACGTGAAAGATGACTGCTGACCCCATCATCAGAGTTTTGCATCCTTTAGATGTGGAATGTAGAACTTCCTCACTCGTGCTGTCTGCGTCTGTACAGGGTTTCCTGTATCCGTTCAGAGCGCACAATACAAAAGTCAGAGCTGCTGTAAAATTGCTCCAGTAAATTCTCTGTGCGTGCCAAAATACAGTTGCAAGACATTCCTGTCTTCACCTCTGTCTTCAGAACACCTCCCACAGGAGCTATTCTGTTTTGCAGGGGATTTTTATAAGGGTCGATTTCAGTCCTTGAGTTCACCACATCTTACAGTTGAACTGAGACATTTATAGTTCCCGTAAGCACTGTTCACAAGATAAGAGAAAGAAAGGAAATGGGCCAATTTATCATCTGGAAAGTTTGCCTTTGGCCCTTTTTTAGAAATGAGATGTGTAACATTAATAGCTTCATTAATCTGCTAAAGTGACAACATTCTGTCATTCAAACATAAGTCACTTATTCTAAATGCTGGAGAGCACCACAGTTGTATACTCACCAATGAGCAAGACTGGACAGTACACACAGTGAAGTATACATCTTGTTAAATAGCCAATGATTCATATTAGCCTGTGCTGTGGTTGTGTAACAAAAGAGGAGAAGATGGACATGAGACTTTGCTGGTGCAAAAATTCACATTAAGTTGTTGGTTTGGTTCAATCAGTCTGAAAAAAGTCAAGGTGTTGCACCAAACCGTGGTATGGAAGAAGTAGGAGTTTGGAAAGCACTCTCTGATTCCTCTGAAACGCAGCTTGTATGCCATAAGATGCTACTATGACTGCCAGGTTCATGTGACTGCATGAAGTTTACACTCGTGCAGTGTTGAAATGGATTTACAAACATCATACGGTTTTCATTGAGAAATAATGTTGCCAGTTCTACTTGCTTTCAGATTAATGGAAACCAGTGCATGCCTGATTAGACAGGCTATAGTACGTGTTGAACTTCTTCAAAAGCTCAAGCGGTAGCATTATTTTAAAAGTGCGATACATATGATTACAATACAACATTTAGCCCTAACTGTAAACTTGTTACCAGCAAGCTGTGGTGTTGGTCTCCATCCCAGTTATATATGTTGGTGCTAGATTGGATCTGCTGAATAATGTGAGCTTATTTTAGGCCCCTTTTCTGATACATAGATATATACATGACTCAACTTTATTTCACTCTCCTATTAATTTTTCCCTTGTAAATGGTATCAGGTTCTGTATCTAATGCCCCATAAATCACATTTCAAATTGAACCGAACCTAAAAGGACATGTGACAATAACAGCACCATCCATTGAGTAGTCAGACAGAATAATTTATCATATTCTGAATCTTTAAATTGACTTCAGAATTTTTTACTTGATTTTTTTGTTGAATTTTAGTTTTATGCACAAAATTATATTCGCTCTAATAGACCGTTACTGGCTGAATTGTGTTCAGCTTTTTGGTTCATGATGTGCTAAATTTAAGAACTGCTTCGCTCTTACACTTCGAAATGTGGACAAGCAATAGTTAGGAAACAAACCTCCAATGATATAGATAGATAGATAGATAGATAGATAGATAGATAGATAGATAGATAGATAGATAGATAGATAGATAGATAG
>JAOXYM010000013.1:12179965-12194323 GCA_028567055.1 Leptatherina wallacei
GATAGATAGATAGATAGATAGATAGATAGATAGATAGATAGATAGATAGATAGATAGATAGATACTTTATTGATCTTGATTAAGCCAGGAATGTACATTGTTCTTTAGGTTATGTGATAAATAGGTCTCAGGTTACTGCGGTATGTTTATATTAAACCAAATATAATGCAAAATGCAACTCAAACGCAACTTTAAAAGGTAACTATTCTAAACTGTTCTTTGCTTACATGTTTAGGGATGCAGAGCCTTCACCACATATTAGACAAATGCTCCTTTCCTAACCCAGCAGGTACTTGTGCAACAGCAGGGGAGCTCAGTAGGCTGCTGATTTTTGTATCTGATTATGTTATTTCTGCTGTAATCCTGTGTAAGCTAAGATCAAAAGGCAAAATTTGCATTATACATGAGGCCATGCTTCCTTTTATTCTTTTAAAGTTCTAATGCAAGTAGTCGGTTTTAGCAGAAGTTAAGCTGTTGTCATCTCAAAGTAACAAAACCTCCAGGAAGTGGAACTCAGTCCAATGATCTGGATCTGATTCAACACATGTCCAAATCAAAACACTGTCTTGAGTCTCAGTTATCTCAAGATGTTTAGTCTATGTCTGTCTCTCTGATTTAAAACCAGCTCTTTTTTTTTTTGTCTTTCATTCCTCACACAAATGGATCTCCCACACTCCAGACTCTCCCTCCTCTCTGACCTTCTCTTTTATGGAGGTTCATGATGTGAATTTCATCACTCTGACTGGAAGAAAGTGTGATAAGTGTTTCATACTAATGACTTTCAGCAGCACAGTCTTGCACATGGCTGAACGCCAGTGTAGGCTCAGGCATTCACATCACCCAACATGTTAACAATTCACTGCTGTGATTATTTAATTGTCCACAAGAGGGCTTATAATGTAGGCCGTGCTCAGACATGACACTGCTATGTGTTCTGTTGATGACAAAACTACCTCACACCGTGGATCATTCTGACTGCTGTCCATCTAAAGTGTACCCCAAAGCTTGGGGTTCATTTAAAGTTTTCAATATTACTACACAGATATAAAACATTTCACATAAGTTCTTGATATAGATCAAAAGAACCAAACTGCACAGGAGGACAAACATGTTATGGATGGTTATTTGTTTATTGAGGACAATGATTTATATATTTGACTGGAAAATGTGTGTGAACCTACATTAACTTATAGAACCCAGATTATGACATTGGCTGATGATAAAGTACATGACTGAAGAATAAGGAGTGTATGGCAGGGCTTCAAGTAGGGAGCAGTGCTCTTCTGTTTGACTGTGTGAGAAATGTTTAGTAGATAGTTTATGCCAAAATAAAACATTTCCATTTAAGTGAATACAAAGACAGGAAAACTTCCAAGCATAAAAGAACCCATCCCAGTAATACACATAGGTGGTAGAATCATGGTTTGAGACTGTTTTGCCGCATCAGATCAGGGACTTTGATGGAATTAGAGCAACCTTAAGAATACACATGTATGCTAATTATTCTCTATAAGAAGAAAGGGTATATGGCAGTTAGGATAAAAGCCACTACAACCATGTTTTTTGCAAAGTGCATCTTTTTTTTGTGCAGTCACTTGTAGTGCTTTAACTTTCATCACTCATCATGAAGGCAATAATGTTGTCACTGTTGCTTCCATTTACACAAGGTAGAAACATCCATCCAAAAATGGGAGAAGAGGTGATTCTGGCTGATTTGATTTGTCAGAAATTGTCCCAATAAACAGAGAAAAGCACATTTGCAGAACAGTGAATGGTGATGGTGAAGTTTTTTTTTTTTATCAATGTACAAGTTACAGGGTTGTTGCTTGATGGAGTCAAGACTAAGTTTGAGGGAGTTTTTATCTTTTCTTTTTAAAAAAAGAAATAAATGCTTGGATAAACTGTTCTCAATTGCTTTGGCAATGCTTTTTTTCTGCCAGGAAATATACATCCCTCGGTCAAAAACACCTTAAAGTGACTGTTTTGGTGTAGCAAAGTCAACACGCTGATATTAATCCTAGAGTCAAACCGTGGAAAGACCTGAAGTGAGCAGTTCACCAGCATCATATCACTGAAGCTGCTCCATTTATCAGAATGGTACAAAGAGTAATATCAGTACATCAGTAATCAAAAACCTCTACATGAAATTATCAATGCACAAGATGGCCCTTTCCTTAAGAACAGCCACCCTGAGACATGTTATCAATGAATACATGACCAAGTATTTACATTTTGTGTCATTTAATTAGTCTGTTTATTTAATTTTAACTTATTCAACTTTAACTTATTTTTATCTCATAACAAAGTTCACAAAGGTTCACCAATATTCTCACATTAGAAGTAAAAGTGTTTGCTTTTACTTCTGATTGAATGGATGCTTTGTGTATATTAAAAGAGCAAAGTATTGTTTTCATGTAATTCCAACACTGAATACTCAGAGGAAATTGATTTAGATTTATCATCACAAACAAATATACTGGGAAATAATTCATTTGCCATTTTTCCTCTTCATTGCAATTAAATTTTTTCTAGCTGCTTTGTTAATTTCCATGTTATGCAAACTAAGCTGCAGGTCTATTTATGCAGACAAATAAACATGAAGCATCAGAATATGAGATCATTTGGAGAACAATATGTACCTTCAGCAACCAAGTTAAATAAATCACAGGAGCAAATGGAAAATATTTTGAATGATTGTGGACATATTTTTGACTCCAGACTGAAAGCCAAACAGTAGAGATGATGGACATCAAGGAAGGAAAAGGAAGAGAATGAAAGAAAGGCATGTTTGCAGAGCTATTTGAAACAGTAGTTACTGTACGGGACTTACCCTGGCACCCTTTTCTGGGAAGCATTTACATCCTCCACTGCAGTCTCTTCCTCCGCAGGGGCCACTGTGCTTCTTCCCACCCTGTCAGACACAAAGCAGGCAACATTAGGGTCAGAACTGCACTATTTTAGTTCAGGGTATGAATGTCACATATCCAGAGTAATGTTATTATATCTGCATAAACATAGCAGAGATGTGGCTCCACGTGCAAACCACGGGACAGAGTGAGGGATAAACTGCTGTGTGCTGTTGGTGTGAACAGTCGTGTTTGTGTGAACAGTCATCTGTGGTTTTTGAACACACTTATTGTTTATTCCACCCGCTCTGTTGCATCAGATTGTTTGGTTGTTGTACTGAATTCTCCACAGTCATGCATTTGAGCTTATTGCACTGAAAGGAAGTTTTGGATGTGGCTCGAATGAGTCATGACGAACATGCAGACATTTTGGACAGTTATGTGAGTAAGAAAAGAAACTGTCTGTCCATCGACAGGGACAATTCATCTTTAGATGTCTGCATTCCTCTAAGCCACCCACCATCACAGGCTGATCTGTGTTAGACATGACACAAGCACACAAACACAAAGCCCATAGGGTCAGGGTATGATCAAAGAAGACAGTCACACCAAGCCAAAGGTCAGAGAAGTCAAGACCCTAAGCTCACTAAGACAGCCGGAAACATTAATTATAACAAAATGAAGTGTTATTGATTGAAATCCAAAATCTCACACACAATCATGATTGAATATACTCGTACTACCTTTAGATTATTTGCTATCACTACTTCTTTTACTTCTAAAATCGCCATAACATGCTGAAAATCACACCTTGTGTTCTCTGTGGAATTATCAGATCACTCATTATGTGTAATAGAATAATATCTTATGGTGTTTATATAATACAGTGTACTAGGTGTCTGTATTAGTTGACTCACTAATATTCAATCCCCACCCCGCATAAACAGGAAAACTGCTACGTATCCACTGTAGTGGACACATACACGAAAGGGTTAGCTTAAATTTCTCACAGTCAGTCAATATAGTTGGGAGGTGAATCACTGCTGTATGTAAAATGGGATTCAAACTGGTCTAGACTCTGTGCATGATCCTCCTATTCCAGGCGTTGACCTGGAAGCAACAGAAGAGGATGGTAAACAGAGAAAAAGTAGAGAAATAAATAAATGAAGTGTAAGGTGCATCTAAAATGTACAAAGCTGCATTGGTCAACTGGAAAAATGCAACACTAAAGAGGGCGGACTCTGCTATAGCAGAGTTGTGTATATTTCAGTCAGTATCAGTTCCTCCATTGTTTACACTCTCTAAACTGCAGGACATCCCATAGCAACGTGGTCCATGGTGTGTTCAAAAGCAGTGGGTTAACAGACTGGGTTACATGAACACAGTCCATGGAAGAAGTAACATGGTGCAAATTTCCACAATATAGCTCTAATGAAACATTTTGGGTTTCAGGGGAAAAATTACCTTTATCATTCTTCAAAGAACACTGAATGCTGCCTACGGATGGTGCAATACTGACTACTTATATAAGCGGTATACACAACCATACTTGGAGAAATGAAAAGATCCCTTTGATAGTGCAAGTTAACAGCCTTGTGAGATTATTTGTCTCTGATTCAACCCTTTGGCACTGTTTCCATTTAAATGTAAGACTGGAAAGAAATCTTGTAGTTAAAATGTTCCACTGGACTTTCCCCATGGTGCCTGACAGTGAATACTAATTAAAACCAAAAATAGAGAGTAAGTTTAGGGACAAAGGGTGACAAGGGCATTAAGTGGCCTTTCACTTAATATGTCTGAGTAAATCTTTGGTCATTGACGTTACACAGGGTGGTTCATCTTATGACGTCTCTTCCTCCTGTTTGCCTACATTCTCCACCTACACACCCATACCAAAGCCTGCTTGGGCAGCAAATGCCTAAATACCCTCCCCTCTCTCTTGTTAAAAACATCTAAATGACCACTTTATGCCCACAGTGGCGACAAAATGGAAGATAAAGAATCAGAATAATCTCCCTGCTCAGTTTGACAGCAGATCCCAGCAGCCACACTTACAAAGGCCACATTGAAACTGATCTTCAGACACAAAGACCTCCTTTTACCATACAGTCGTTGTCCTTAATGGTCCCCTATCTCTAACAAAAAGACCCTCTTCCTCTCCCTTATGGAATGCTCAAGGCTGCATTTCTTTGTTAGCTATCAGAGGATCTGAGGGCTTCCTTTCATCATGCTGTTAGATATAACTAGAACATGCTGTGTTGGGTTTAATTTAGCCTACACACAATGGTGGGAAACTCACACTGTCGACAAACAACAACTTTTACCCAAATCCAAATTTTGGGTTAATAATGTGAAACAGAATTTCTGATCAGGAATCCTCCGGGGGCTGGAGCACCTTTTCAATTCTTTCCACTTATGGACTGGAGACGAGGGAAAACAAATTAAAGGTCACCTCATCCCAGTAAGGATGTGCAACAGCATGGCACGACCTTTCTCCACATTAAGGTGGAAATCCAAAGCACAGACAATAAACTGCGTCATCCCCGGACAGATACACATGGGACTTGCTCTCATAAAACCAATTACACATCATGGAGAAATGCACCATCAATTCAACGTTGCAGTTTACAAGCTCAAAATAGCTGATGGCCGTTTCTTTAGAGAACAATAGGACTGTGCTACAGTATCCTGTTTTCTCCACCCACAGTCACAATAACCCACTGTTTGACAAAATCACCCTTTTCATACTTTGGTATGTCCTGGAAACATATTTTACTGTAATGTACATGTGCAATTATTTGCACCGCCTTAAAAAAAGTCTCTAAAAGTTGCCACAAGTATCCATCATACAAAAGTTTAGGCTCTCCAATCCAAATATTTTCTTTTTGTTAATCATTAAGCAAAGAAAAATGACCGGATGGTCATCTTGTGTGGTCAGTACTTGGTAACCCCCTTCCCTTTATTTTTCTTTTATAAGTACCAGCGTAGCTTGTAAATTTTTTATAGCAGCAATAAATCTTTTAGATCTTGAAAAGGGTTTTTTCACCCATTCTTGGTTTAAAGTCTGTCGACGGATTCTAGATCACGTTGAAATTTAGGTTCAATCTTTGTATGAATGTTTAGGCTACATTCATACAAAGATTGAACCAAAATAATTTCAAAAATATTTTTCATATAGATGGAATCATTACAAGAAATCTGTACATCCACAGAAAACCTTGTAACCTATAGAGAATCAGTCCAAAGTTTGGACACACTCACTTTCCCATTAGATTTAAAATGTGTCCAAACATGACTAGTAGTATATACTAGGCCTGCAAATAGCCCCGTAACGCTGCCACAGAAATAAACCAAAAACAGATATGAAGCAGACATGAAGCATGAGCATAAGCATGTGCAATTTGAAGTTTAGAGTTAGCTAATATAGCAGTAGCAACAACAGATACTGTATGTCAAGTGATTGGATGATGAAAACATGAGAGGATTGGTTTGCACTGGTAACATAGGTCATTTTAAAAGTAGGAACTTTGTAAAGTGTAATTCCTTTAGCTAACAGCCCCTTGACAAAGAAGCAGGAGATAGGGAATACTGTTTATAAACACTTTGAAATAGAGCATAGCTAAAAAAAACAACAAATGGCTGCTTTTTTAGTACTGGTCCAATTCATTTGTACAAATATACAATCATTACCACAAACAAGCCAAGAGCAGTAACACGTGGGATTGTCTGAATATACCATTAAATCTGATTTGATAACTTTGTTATCCTGAATAATCAAAACTACATGAAACCAGTATGGTTATTATTAACAAATTGGAATTTTTCTTGTTTTCTTCACTTTTAAATATGATACTATCAATTGCACTCAAGTTGCAAACCCAGAGAAAATAACTAAAACAACCAGAATCCAACACAACTTTGTACCATTCAGTTCATTCTTTGGTCATAGAACCTAATGATGAAAAAAAAACATGATTAAAATGAAAAATGTCATCAAAAGGCAATAGGAAACTGTTCCAAAACTAGATTTTTAACCTGACACCTAGAATGGGTTCTGTAGCTTGCTGTCAAAAATCTGGCACCTATGGCAGATGTAAAAGCTATAGTGAAACAGGATCACATCCCAGTCTAAGTATGGGACTGTCTCTCATTTTTATAGGAAGAACACATCCCCATTGTGTGTTCTCAAGAGAGGTTTTAAGAATATAATTAAAAATGTATTCCCAAGCCATAGTTATTATGGCTGTCTGAGAACAATATGATATGAAACAATGAGCATAAACAAAGATACTTCCTGGGATCTGGTTTGCTTTGATTATTCATCTGTGGCTTCTTGTTTACAGTGTGACTTTGCAGTGTGATGGTCATTTTTTAAGTGTTGTGACCAGCCTTCAATAGTCTGCTTTGGATCATAAATACATTCATGTGCACAGCTGTAACCATCATTTCCACAAATAAAAGGAAAGAAAAAAAGATCACATTTCCTTTGACATATAAATTAGCCTTTGCCTTCACCTTCACTGCCTGAACCACACATGCTTTAAACAGGTTTTCCACTCTGAGCCACAGTTTTAAAATGCCACGTGCTATTAGATAGATGGCAATCTATCTAATAGCACAAAACAAGAAGCACATTAAGAGGAAGTGAGTGTCAAAGTGAAAACCAATTAAGGAATACCTCATTGGAAGGAAATAAACCATTTCCTTTGAAGAGAAACTGAGCATCTGGGTAAATATGTTTGCTTTATTTCCGGCAACACCTACAGAACACTGCCTTACATAAACATTCATTACAGTTATAAGTAGTTATAGTAGCTTTCATATCGCGACGGACTGTACAAACTGCATGTGTAAGTGCATCTACTGTAATTGTCTGCAATTTCACATTTTCTTCCCAAACTTTGACAACTGAAATATTGATGTAGTGCAATGAGATGATAATCCCAAGCTTTGGCCTTTTGGAGCACAAACTCTGTACAGATCCATGTCTTTCTTAATGAGAAATGTTTTCATTCCCTCCCAGCTTCATATTGATACACTGGTACCTTGCTAAAAAAAATAGAAACCCTCAGCTAAATCAACATAATTCTTTCTCTTTTATTCCCTGGAGTTTCAACTTATACCTAGCCTATTATAGATATGAATGTTATAAGGGACAAATTGTGTAATGTTAATCTGACTTAGTCGATCCTTATTGCATTATAATTGGAAACTGGTTAATAGTATGAACACCCCACACTGTGATCAAATGTGAGATTATATAAGACAAACTGAACATATCCTGTTTCTGTTTGAGAAGCATCAATTGCAGAGTTCAGACCAGGGCTCCTCAACCCTGTGGCCTGATTCAGTTATGGAGAAAATGTCAAATTCCTCCTAGAAGACCTTGAGGACACCAGTCCTCAAAGTCTGCAGTGTCCTGCAGGTTTAAGAAGTTTCTCTGTTGCTACACGCCTGACTCAAATCAATAGCTATTTAGCAGACTTATCTGAGTCTGATTCAGCTGTGTTGCAACAGGGAAACGTCTCAAACCTGCAGGACACCAGACCTTAAGGTCCAGGATTAAGGATCCCTGGTCTAAACGGTCAACTATGATTTTAGCTGATTCCTATCTACCTTAAGGCGAGCAATCAACAGAAAATCAATTTGATTTAACAGTAAAAAAAGAAACAAAGAAACAAAAAAACAAACAAAAAAAAAACACTGAGAAATAACTTCGAAATAAATTTTACACTTTCTCCATAATTGAATCAGCTCACAGGGTGTCAGGTAATTAAATTTCCTGAATATAGGAACTTGTTCAAAGTCTATTATTAAATGAATTACAATAGCCCATATAGTAATTTCAGAAATGAAAACCGTATATCAGATAACAAACGCAAAAGGATTAAAAAAAAGATACTTTTAAGTTCTTATAAACAAATGTAGTCCCAGTGCAACCAGTTATTGCCTGTCTTGTGATTGGTGCATTTATTGAAGGGATTTGTGTATGTGTCTAGTCAATTTTCTGACCCAAAAGAGAGAGAGAAAAAAAAGGAAAATCTATGATTCAGCTGATCACTAATCAGACCCAATCGAGCTGAAAATAAGACCCTGATTTGATCACTGGTTTCTAAAGTTTTCTGTACATTATATTACAGTACTTTTGCATTCTTCAGATTCCTCTTAATGCAAAACCTGCAGCTGTGTTAGGCGGAACTTAAAACTTAAACACGATAATATTTCACAGAATGTCGTTTACTCCTCTCCTTTAAGAAACTCTACTACCTTTTCAATAACTACTACAAAATCACTCTAGCAAACTAACAAAGATATGAGACCACTGTAAAATATATCTGAGAGCTTGAATCTTTCAGCTTGTCAGAGTGGTGAGGTTGTTAGTGCTGTCCTCTCACAGCAGGATGGTTCCGGATTCAAATCCCAGTTTGGGTCTTCTTTGTTTGGAGTTTGCATGTTTCCCCCACGCCTGTGTGGGTTTTCCACCGGTGCTCTGGCTTCCTCTCACAGAGCTTAACACATGTTAGTTAAATATGACATTCTAAAATGAACATGAGTGTGGGCTAGTGTTGTTTTGTCTCCTTGCTCTCTGAGTTGGCCTGTGGTATACTGGTGACCTGACCAGGATCTAATCAGCCTCTGGTATGGAAACTAAAAAGAAAACAAAAAACCAAACACATTGGTGCAAGATGCTCTTTTGCTTTTCTAACTCCAAAAATGTACAGAATTTAGGAAAATACATTAGTCTCGCTTTAACTTATCTTTAACTTCATACTTTCAGGCTCAGTTCATCAGGTTATCTTTCACTGCAGCATTCCTCCTGTCTTTTATTTTTGTACCACAGAGCACATTCAGACATCATAACAGTTGAGTTATGTGGATTGTTTGTGGTCATCCTGAGTCACCATAACCTTGTTTTTTTTTAAGACTGTGTTTAGATTAGGTTTACCACAGACAAAACCATCTCCTAACACTTCCTGTTAAAGTAAAAGAAAAGACAAGAAAAGCAACCAAAACCAACAAAGAAAGTCAGGCAGGTAAACAGGATGACAAGATTAAAAAAGGCAAATAATAGTAGAAAAATAATTTCAGATTTTGAGATGGAGCTAAAAGGCTTTTTGTGACTTTTGCCTCCAGATGTTTGTCTTCTTCCCAAAACATGAGAATCACAATAAGATTTATGGTATTTCAGAACAGTTGAGAAAGCCCAACAGCACAGACTCATAATCTCTACATAACTGAAATTATTTACAAATGTCACCAGAAGAAAGAGAAAGAGGGAAAGCGAGTTCAAAATGATCTTAAAGCCCGTGTTCAGAGGGGTACATAAAACATCCCTCTGTGGAATCCAAAAAATGCATCACGAATAAGGCATAAAACACAGGCACAGATACAGAGATCTACAGAAAGAGATGCAAGTCCATCAAGTTGACACGCAGCTGCACATTCCTAACCTCCCCCCTGGAAAATGATAAAACATCTTACAAACAAAGAATATGGTATTAAAACTTAAAACTTATTTAGGAAAAAGCAAATTGAAGGATGGCCTTTATTGAAGGGGGAGCGTGATGAAGAAAGACACCTATGAGAGGAGTAAAAGCTCCACATGGAGCCATTTCCCACAGCAGATCTCATGACTAAAATCTTTAGGATTCTTGTTTATGACACAGATGATGTTTCGTTTCACCACCAAACTCTCACAGAATAACCTTGATGGCACGGGCAGACCTTTGGATGATAGGAATGACAAACTGCCTCTTTGAGCCGGTTTCTCAGTTTTCACAGATGAAACGACACAGCGAAGCATAAACAGTGTTTGTGTGAGAGAAGTATCAGATGAACAGAGATCACAGACTGCTCTCTGTCAGGATGAGTGTTTGATCTGTGACTGGTGATGAGGCTTCTCTAACTCACATTAAGAGGGGAAGAACACATGAAAAGAAAGGTGTAAAACATTACTGCGGTGCCAATTGTAATGATAACCCGCAAGGCCATGACAGTCAGCAGAAAGTAAACTACAAGACAAGACCATAAGTGGTCGATCTGTGTGGTGTTTGGCAGGAACTGGTGTTTATCTTTGATGAGCGATGTGACCTGCAACCTTTCCACTTCAACCTTGGCTTAAAGGAATATGTGATCCAAAGGTTCAGCCTTGTAATTGCTAGTTTTTCAACTCTCATGTAGATCCAGCAGAAAATGCAGGCATGAGTGAATACCTAACTTTTGGATATAAGAAAAATAGTTTAAAGGTAAAAATAGCAAACAAAAAGCAGCTCCTGTTAATACTCTTTCCTACCAAATACCAACATGCAGAGCTTTTAAATCCCAAAACAACTACAAAAACAAGCAGATGAAATCCTTTATCATTGCCCTTAGCAGCATGTTAACCCTCAGTGAGCTGATGACTTCGCCTGTGTTATGTGCAGTAACCGATCATCATCAAGCCACGGCAGCATGAGCTGATGGTATTACAGTGCTTGCAGTCTGAACCAGTTTCTAATTGTCAAACAGGAAGAAAAACTTGGACCCCTAATGACCTAAGTCAAATGTCCAGGGTGGCTATAGATCACCTGCCAGTCAGAGGGTTGGTGTTTTGAACCTTACACAGTCCAAATGTGTCCTGTGTATGTATTACAGAGGAAAAAAAGCACTGCATAGCCTGTAAGACTGCACAGACTTAGAAGAGCTATGTATGTGTGTATGTATGTGTGTAAACTGTAGTGTAAAAACACTCTGAGTGGTCAAATATACCAGAAAGGTACCATATAAATGCTCTCCTTTGCATTTAACCTGAGGTGGAAAAAGGTAAATGTCACAATATATATTTATGGGTGACCATTGCTCAGGTCAGTGTTTATCCAACAGGCAGAAGACCAGTGGTTCAATTCCCAGCCTCTTTAAGTGCCAAGAGTATTCTTGGGAAACACACTGAGCCTCATATTGCCCATGATGTGTTCATCAGTAGTTACATTAACATAAACACCAGAGCGATCCGATCATTTGTATTTACATGATGGACAGATTTAATCTGTCATTTTTAACATGGGCAATGTCTACTAGTTTGCAAGAAGAAGGGTTTTCTTTTTTTTATTTTGAAACTTTTGACCGTCGAAATGCTCAATAATCCTCGTGTCTTTCAGCTTCTAACAAAAATGTTGTATCTGCCACAGTCCCTTTCTGTTTTACTGCTGCCATTTTTCAAGTCTTCCCTAAAGCTCGTTACATCACCTAACCCCCACGTGCACATGCGCAGAAACAACATAGACCACAGAAACGATCGGAATGAGTATATAGTTATTTTTTCCTGATCATCCGATCATAAAAAGATTTGAAGCACCCCTCTCAATCGGATTGAAAATTCTTTATGATCGAGGCCGATCAGATCAGCTGACATGATGCATTTTTTTTTCTGTTTGGATGTTCGATAGGATCAAAATCGCTCCATGTAAACGTAGTTAGTGTGCGTGTGAATGATAAAGAAAAAGCACTACATGTATAGAATAAAGCCTTGCATCCACTACTCGGCTCTACCTGACTCCACACGACTTCACTCTACTAGATTTAGATTGTTTTCCATTACAAGTGACTACCACCTCAATGTGGGTGGGGTCACCACAGCAAAGCACCCAAAAGTCCCATGACATCATTTGCATGTAATACAAACATGACACAAGAATGGAAGACATCGAGGTGATGATATACCTGCTGGTTTGTCAATGGCTTTTTGTTCTACTCAGCATAAAGAAGAGCGCCAGAGAAGGCTGTGGTCGGCGAGATGAAACTGAAAAATTAAAGTAGCATTTGGCATTGTTCTTGTAGAGCAGTGGGGTCCTCGAGGACCGGAATCCTGCAGGTTTTTCTATGTATCTCTGCTCCAACACACCTGATTCAAATTAATGAGTAATTGTGCAGAGCTTCATAGGCTGTTGTATCCTTTTAATTTGAGTCAGGCGTGTTGAAAAAGGAAACATTGAAATCCTGCAGGACAGCGGCCCTCGAGGACCAGACTTTGACACCTGTGTTGTAGAGGATTCAGTCACATGACTCACCTTGTGATTAGGGGTGGACAGTATCATATTGTTCGCGATGATGCTGGTGGTTTTTTTTTTATACCGGTAGAAAATGAAATATCATGATCACACATGGCAGAGCAGAACAAAACAGTAATCGACAAAAAACTAATATTGTTAAAATAATTATTCCATTATATGCTTTACTATTTGTCACATGTACCAACAACAGACACAAACTTCTGCCGCTTCCAAAGTTGAATCCAGACAAATACCGGAGCTAAACCAGCCGCCATTGCTACACTGGTGCTTAGTGACTGTTGCTATATTTAGCAAGTATTTCAACCCTTCTAGCGACTCTTTTTTTTAAAAAACATGTGCCGAAAAATCTGCGACTTTTTAGGGTCTTAATGGAGACTGAAGTAAAAGCACATATCGTTTTTATTCTTCTCAGTGAGAAGCAGCGCTGCCGTGTCACGTCCCGGAGTACACACGGGAGGCGTGATGTATTGTTGGAATAATAGTGCGTTCCAGTTGTCCTCGGAATTCAGAATTCCGACATAATCTGTCCGGAAATGACGAGGCAATCTAGGAATTCCGAGCTGGGAGCTCGTAATTTGCAGAGGACCCCGAGATACCAGATTTAAAGATGGCTATGCCATGTACCATTATTAAAACGATTTATAATATATTTTGTGTCCATTTGGTCTCTTGTATAATCAACAGCGGGTTGTTGTTATCATAATTACATTGTTACGGCGGGCTTACTACTGAAAAATTGCATCTACATGTTCGGTTTATTATTCAACTATCACTAAAACTGCCTGGAGTTTTCATGGTGCACGTTTTTATAATGAGTCTGTGATTTACTAGTTTCATCATCATTTGTAGACGCTCACAAACTTGTTATTTTGGAGACATCTATTTTTTTTCGAGTTGGTGAAACTGGAACGCCAACAAACTGGTCATGACATCACTTACTCTCGCCCCCAAACCAAGAAACAACAAAAGTATAAGGCTATATATATATATATATATATAAGAAGAAACCAAACTGAAACAGCATGGAACTGCAGGTTTTTTCTATACACCATATGCCTCGTCGGCCAGTGGAAGGATTTTACCAAGGCTGTGACTTCTCATCTGGTCAAAGACATCAATATTGTCTGTGATATCGTTATCGAAATATTTTTGACAAATTTTGTGATAGAATTTTTTGCAATATCCCCTACCCCTACTGGTGATGTCATTCCCTGGCCAATCAGTGGCCTGCAGTCTGCAGACTTCAAATTTTCAGCTTGACTTAACTTGATTGGAACCCCAGCCAAGTAGGTAAAAAAGTACTGAGTACCAGGTGCTAGTACCTAGTGCAGGGATCCTCAGTCCTGGTCCTCGAGGGCCGGTGTCCTGCAGGTTTTTGATGTGTCCCTGCTGCAACAAACTTGACTGACACTCAGACAAGCTCTGCTCCAGTCTGCTAATTACCCACTGATTTGAGTCAGGTG
>JAOXYM010000013.1:12194423-12206784 GCA_028567055.1 Leptatherina wallacei
GTGTGACTGAACACACAAACTAGGAACACAGGAAATGACAGAACACGCCTTACCGCAACGTCAAGCCGCAACGTCAGCCAACAACAGAATAATATATCTGGTCATATAAACTGCAGCTTCTAAGTGCACAACAATACATTGTGAGAAACTGTGTCATGTTGATGATGCAGATAAAAAAGGTTAAAAATAGTCGTAAGATAAGATTTTATTTAAGACTTTGTTTATCCCCATGCAGGATATATGCTTGTTACAACAGCAAGAGTCAAGAATGAAATCTGTTAAACAAAAAGAATTTAAAATACACAAAATATAGAAATGAAAATTAAATAAGTTTAAAATAAACTCAGATAAGTCTACATTAATAGATAAAGGTGGAGTACTTGAGTACAGATACAATCTTTAAATGTATTGTACACATGGTGTGCTGTGGTGCTAAGCTAATTTCCTAAACCAGAGACGATGCAATAGTGTATTCATGAGGAATAAATGTATACAGATCTCCACCCTTCCAAAGCATGTATGTACAAAGCATATATGTTTGAATACTGTGATATTTCAAATCCTGTATAGTATTGTTTGGATGCTTATTAACACTTAAAGCCTGCTTCCTGCTTTACTACCTTTTGCTGCTGTATTATTATGCTTTGCTTCCCAGGGTATTTTTAATTCGGTCTAACAGAAAGAATGGGGGAAAAAAAAAAATTTGAACCACAATAACCTTAGCATGTAAAGACTTGCGATTAAAAAACGATACAGTTCCAGAAATGAGCAATTGAATAAAAATATGTGTTTTAATCTCTTTCGTTCTTTTGTGTGTATATAGATTTATAGACTATATATCAGACCATTATCCAATGTTATGATTCACCAAGGTTACAGCTGCCCTCAGTCTCACTAATGAGACAGATGTCAAAAAGAAACTGCAAACTCGCTGAATTTAAAACACCTGGCCACAACGGGCTCTGAGAAGTCACCGTATGTACTTTGTATATGCATCTGTGATAGACACATGCTGAGAGATATGACTTGATGGATATCTGCAGTATATCCCTGCGCTTGGTGTGTGATACCACTATCACTGAAAATATGCAGAAAAATGGATCATGTAACTTAAAACAGCAGAAATAAACTTTGATGGCATGAAAATTCCCCATTTTCATTCAGTGAGCTTTAACAACGCAGAGGAGTGTTTTCTCATTTTCTGAATCCAGCTCTTTATCCCAGGGGCATTTTTACAGCTTAAACACCAAAAACTGATAAATATACTTAAAGTCTGGGCTGGTTTAATGTGGCCAACATCAAGGCAATGTGTTGCAGTTCACAGCCCTCTCAATCTTTGTGCCAAAGAGCAAGATTTCCAACAATATTTGGATTTGTTTCATCACACTGTTTACAGCCTCCCTGTAACCTCAGTAAATCCAGGACAACATAAGGAGGAATCTGTGGGAAGCTGTTCGAGATTTATGGGTTAAAAAGGGGGAAAGAAGCGCATCTAAATGACCCCTGTGACTGTAAGAGGGTCTAAACATAAAGCCGCAAATGTCTGTGCAAATGACGGAACAAGTCTGAAAGGAGATGACAAAAAAGTAAGTGACCCATTCATGCTGGCCACTGTTGTTGTCTGGCTGTGTGATTCATATGTGGGCTGAGGGGAAATTTTATTTCACAATGTGAAGTCTGGAAAATTGTAACTTATTGTTCAATTAGGCAGTTGCTTGATTTCTTTTGTGATAGGCTGAACAATTTTAATTACACCTTAATTTGAGTTTTTCTGATTTTATCAATCAAATAGTTACTGTCTAGCACAAAGCTGAAACACCATTTTCCAAAAAACAAAAACAAACAAAAAATGAATAACTTAAGGGGATTCAAAAGTAGGGCAGCGTGTCAGAAGGGAAAGTTTATAGTCTGTGCTCAGCTATCGCCTTCCGGCGATAGTTTAACATCGAGCTGGATCAAATAATCAGATTTTAACAGTAAAACAAACACAGACATACAGAAGCCGGAAAAGCAAAACATCAAACATGACCATGTTAGTGTTGGCTTAGTTAAACTCAGGCATAACTTTGACAAAACGCCAGCCGTCCAAAACACCTCCATTTATACTGGAAATTTTGTAGGAGCCAAAAGGTAACTGATTTCTTTTTCATTAACAATACAGCTTGTCTGTATCATCGCTTTGCAGTTACTTCTGCTTTCAGCTACACTGCCACTCACTTCCTGTTGGAGAGGTTACACTATGACACCTCTGCATGCACTAATGACCCTCCAGAAGATATGAACATTTACCCCTGGTACAGGGATGTGTTCAGGGTTTTACCTTTTGAACAACTCAGTGCTACAATTTTCAGAAAGACTTGAAAAATGTTTGTTGATTTCCTTCCTTCTGATTGTGTTGCAGCTTTGCAAAAAGGACGCTCATGTTGTCACTGGCAGTCTGTAGAATTCCCACAAAGTGCTGTCATTGTTAATGCTTCTGAAACCAAATATGCTTGTTCATTTAGTTGTTTTTTGTGTGTGTTTATTTGAAATGATCGGTCTGGTTTTGAGTGCTCTGTTTTTATGCAAATTGATAATAAATAAAATTTACACCGATGAAGAAGCGAGGAAAAAAAGATGGAAGAAGGACTGATAAAGCCCCAAACTGTTACCCCACAGTATGGCTGGAAGAAGTGATGAAGATCCTGAGGAGTTCATGGCAGACGAAACAGTCGACAGATTTTGATCTTAGATGCAGGATTTCTATATTTCATCTTTGATGATACAGAATATTTCAGCTGTGATGATAAACTCACTCACCTTCAAACTGATTCAGTGTTAAAGAAATAGTTCCACGAAAACAGATAAAAAGTTTTGGATTATTACAGGACATGTTGTTTCACCCAGACAGGACAAATACAGTTTTTAGGCTTCTCTTCATTAAGCACTGCATGCATACCTGTGTGAAACCGTCTGAAGCTGGGAGCAAACTCTCACATACATTCTTCCTTATTTCTCATCTCTGGAAAAAGGATTAAGGTATCTGTTATTGTTTTATGGAAGGAAAAGTGACTGATTGTTCTGAAAAAGGGTTTGGAGATAAGACTTTTCTCTGCACATGATAGAAGAGCACTTCCAGGAGAAAACTTTGGGAACCACTGGAATAACTAAAAACCCTTATCTTCAGAAAATAAGTTCAGTGAGTTGTGGTTTGAAGGTCATCTTTGGCACTTTTGGTGAAGATAAGAAAAAAAATCAAATCATAAAACTGTAGCTTATTCCTGCAGCCATTAACATCAGATGATCTAAAATTGTCTGTGCTCCTTGAAAATAGGGTCCCGGATCCAGGTACCAAGTGGCTTTGATAGATCAAAGCACTGTTTAAAATGAACTTTACATCCTGTTTGGCTTCTTTAGGGCTTTTATCAATTGACTGTGACAGAAAAACAGTATTCATGTGATAACCATTTCCGTAGTTGGTCTATTTATCATCTGCACCAAGTTTGGATAAGTTAGGTAAGAAATGATGGCATGTTATTGTGCATCTCTTTTCACTTTTTATTGAAAATGTTCTGATCTGGATATATTGTGACTTTTTCCATGACCGTGACACAGCAACCTCTACAAGAAACATGGTACATGACCTGAAATTTAGGCAGGGCAGCAGTGAAAGGGAAGTGGAGGGTCAGAAGGTTAGGGTCACTCTGTGGGGTGCAGGACATGACTTTAAAGGAGAACATGAACAAGAGCCGAGGGACCAGAAAGACACAGGGCAGAGTAGAAACTCCCAAAGTGCTCCTGTGGCTGGGCTCCAGCGTAAACATAGCTCTGGTTTCTGCACCGGGCCGACAAAGCTCGACCTTCCCTCTCTGTAAGTGGCCTCAGGTCACACACAGAGACTCAACTTCATTTCCCTGCGGGCCACACTTGTAATCAGGGCTTCCTGCTATAAACCGAGCTAAATTAACCTGGGATTAGACCCATTTCTGCTATGAATCCTGATGTGACCAGGACAGCTTGTCAGATGCTGTTATGTTGATACTGCTGTTACTCGGCCCACTAATAAGATGATCAATCACATCCAGATGGGAGGATTCATTCAGTTCCATGGAAACGTGAGAGGTCTGAGAACAGAAATGTTTGTTGTTCCATGACAGAAGAATGAAAGCATGAGGTAAATCTCATACCAGATTTCTGTCAAGCACCAAATAAATGCTTAGTTTTTGAACTGAGAACCTTAATCAGGGTGATGAGATAAGTGACCAGTGACTAGAAGACCAAAATGGCGGAACAGCTGATGGACAGGTTGGTGTGAAACAAGAACAATGCCCAGGACAAAACAGTTTTTTTTTTGGCAGTTCTTGGTTCTACTGCCAAAAAAGAAATTGTTGTCAAACTCATGGTGGCATTATGGGAAAAGTCATAAGATCACCAAAAGGATTAAAATACACACACTGGGCACCGTGACTATTTGCCCTAAGCTTCATGGCCATTCATCAAATAACTGTTGCGATATCTGTCTGAACTAAAGTGGTAACAGACCAACCTTCTAAAAAAAGGAAGAAAAAGCCAGGCAAGGCATGAGAGAGGGAAGAGAAACTGGACATGGTCACGTTAACACAAAGTGCACAATTAATTTGGTTAACATTTTTCCCATGACTAGAAATAATTCATTCTAATCAATTAGACTACAGCTGGAATGGAAAGTAATGGTCTATGATTCCTTTCCAGGAAAAAGAAAACGGTGCAAAGCACAACAGTGAGATCAGCAAATGCCCCATAATGATGTCATATCAAAGTTGTGACTTGATCATATCTTCTGCAAGGTACCGCTAAACAGTGCTTGCCCCCACGTGACTCAAATTTAAACAAATGAGTCCAGAAATTGAATCACAGTGCGGGCACCTGTTAATCCAAACACTACGCAAGGAAATCCACTCATTTTGTGAGAAAGAGTATGCATGTCCTTTCTGTAAACACAGCTGAAGCAATCCTTCCATGTGAGCTCACTGAGGAGACTCACCTCTGCTGAGGAGAGACAGACGACCAGGGACGCACGTGTAGGAGGAGGAAGAGGGTGAAGGGGAAAAGCTGAGAGAGGAAGAGGGAGGACAAGCTGCCTGCCAAGTGTCTCGCTCAGGGACAGATGGTGAGAGAGTGAGGGGACAGAATATGGGGGGAGATAAAAAACCAGGGGCAGAATGAGGCTATAAAAGGAAGTGAGGGACAGCGCTGCACTGAAACACTTGAAGCCTGGGAGGACTAGGAGGACGTAGACTTTGGAATTCTTTCAGCACAGCTAGATGGGACCCCTGTGTCCCTCCATTAATCACTGTGAGATGGAGTAAGGGTAAAAGACAGGGCACATATACTGTATATGCAAGATATAGGGATTTTCCAAAGAAAACAACAACAATTCTATATCCAAGTCAAACAAGGGGTTTTCCGGCCCTCTTCCCGGACAACATGCTTTGATCAATAAACACTGAAACCAAACAAAAAGGAATTTAAACAGTATATACAATATATAGACCACACATATACACTTGTGTTTCAACAAACCTTTTCCAATGTGCATATGTAAACTTGTCAGAAAATGCCATCTGCATGATTAAATGTGACAAAAGCCCCCTTTTGTCTCCTTTATGTGTCAATGAGAGGTTCATTAAGGCAGTGCTGGTGCTAACCTTAATAGGATTTTTGAAATAAGTTTATATAAATGTATATATATAAATGTTCAGTTTAAAGAATATAAGTCTCAAAAGTGCTTCAGAGGTTGGTGCCACACAATTCAACATATAATCAACCGCCAACACCAGCATTTTTGGATGAGACCCAGTCGGATCCCTGGCCGGTAGGACAACTTAAAGAATGAAGTTGGTTTGCTGTAGAATACTAACAAAGGGAAAAGGATGGGAAAACTAAATATAACACTGAGTAGGCTTTAGGTTACCGGGTGCTCTTCATGGTCAGTCTTGCTTGCCAAATGGTTCCAGTTTATAATTAGCTTTCCTGCACTTACTTCCCTAATCATCTCTCCCAGTATACTTATATGTACTCTGTGGTTTTCATTGTTTCTGGTCAAATCATTTGTTGGTATCAGATATTGTTGCCATTTTGGCTTTTGCTTAGATTTGCCATTGCTTTACTGACTTGTGCTGCATATATTTTTTTAGTTTGAAGTTATTAAAGTTGTAATCTAATTGTTAAGCATGCAAAAATAGGTCCCATTTCTTCAGTAATATGCAAACTTTGTCGTCCGTTGGTTAACACCAAAACATGCAACATGACTAATTCATTTAATCTCCTAAAAAGGTAGCTATCACCTCAGCTAGTACGCAGAGAGCAGGAAAATGTGCATGGATGTGACTCGGTATATCAGTTTTTGCAGTGCTATACTCTCAAACAGAAAAGCTGAAGTAAAGTTGTGATCATGTTTTTTTTGGCCATTTCTCCCAGTCTTAGTGATGGTCAGCTAATCAAATCCATTTGATCAGCAGTAGCAGGCAGCTGAATAAGAATGAAGAATATAGATCCAGGATAAACCACTGGTATTCCTACATCCTCGTTGACCTTTATGTTGAACTTTTTCAATCAATAACATTGAGATAATGGAAAAAAGAAACAACACAATAAACCAAAAGCAACAACAGATAAAGGGTCCGATGACTATGCAACCGTGCATGCGTAAAGTCCATGTGGAGGTTAAATTTAGATTTTCTCATAATCACATTTCACTACAGTTAGGTCTAAAAAGTCACAATAATTTGATTTAAGTAAATCTGTAATGCAGCATGATTTGTGTTTGTACGACAGAGATTTTTTATATAGTTTCAACACAACTTGGTAGAGAATTTTGTAAACATCAGACCCCTAAAAGCAGGCTCAAAAGTAATTAGACGGCACTGTTTTCTTGCATTTCACATTCATATCCCCCTTTTCTTTCACATGTCGCTTTATATACTTTAAAGCATGAACAGGACAGAGTTTACATTATGATTATACAGCTCAGTAAACTCTTGAGTGGTAAAACTATGTGGGGTCCAGCAGGGCTGTAAAGAAACTCTGACACATTTAACGCCACCCCCCTCTTCCTTTTCCTGTTTAGAGAGCTTCTCTGGATAATCTATTTTCTCTTCACACAATTCTGCATGCACTCAGGATGTTTCCCATAAAGTAGAACTTCAGTAAGCCCACACACTTAAATGCAGCCCACACTCTCTGCACGCGCAAGAAGAGAAAAATTAGGCTAACATATCCTGCCAATGAGCAAGAGCAAATTGATGGACTAATTCAAGACATCCTTCAGTAACACCCAAGACACACTAATTTATTGTCCTTTTAATCCTCAGCCACAACACTCTGTCTTTAATTGTGTTCACAATTGAAGTCCACATGCATTATAGTTTAAGGAGGCAATTTGTGCACCAGTTAGGCGAGCAGCCAAGTGCAACAACCCTTTCCAGAACTCCAGAGAGCAATCAAACAATCACCACCACAACGTCACGTTCACAAAAATAAAGGTACTTCTGATTAAACAATACATGAGCAAACAACATCATGTCCATCTATTGGCATGTGAGAGCCCGTGCACATGTACATGCTCGTCTATCGACATAGACGCAACGCAGTAAAAATTCAGAAAGGTCATGGGGTCTGTCACTGAGGTGAAGCCAACACCTCAGTGGAAACTCCTTTCCCCCTCTGCTTAAGCCTCTTACTCACCACACACACACACACACACACACGCACACGCACACGCACACGCACTAGTGACAGGGAAGCCCAGCACTTCTCATCCGAGGCTGCGGCTTCCTGCATACCAGCACAATGGGCTCTTCCCTTGATTGTCAGTCACTATTTAGGCAGTGGATGTGCTGGCCATTTTTCCACCCTTATCGGCAGACATCTTCCTCTCGCCCCGGACACACACCTTCCTCCGCAACAAAACAATCGTATTCAAGAGGTCAGTCACGTGCCGGCTTTTTATTTGCTGATGCACATCACTCAATCACATCCTGAGCGGCCTGTATTGCTGTGTGGGAAATTCAAACGCATGTCCACTGGTTTTGCGGATGTTTTCAGATTTTCTTATGGATATTCGAAAAACGCTCAGTTGAATTTAGTTGCATGTGTTTGCGGTGGGATCCCAAGCCAAAAAGGCACATGCAGAAACAACATCCATCACAATCATCGTCTAAGAGGGGAAGAGGGTAATTGCTAAAGCAGATGCTGCCGCTGGGCTTCCAGGTAGCAATCTGCGCCCGAAAATATTCTCTGCCAGCATCGCCCCCTGATTCCACCACGCTCACACACATCTTGAAATATATTCACATGAGAATCAAAGCCTCTCAAAGGGACCTATATGAAACATCCTGTTAACATTACTGCCTCAAGAGCCTTCCTTCCTCTGCCAACAGACACCGATTAACACTATTTTGTGTGCATGTTTGATATGTGTGTATCTGTGTGTGTGAAGTGAAGGGGGTGGTGACGGTTACATACATCTAGAGAATAATTTTTTTGCCCTCGTGAGTTCAGAAGACTTTTTCCCATCAGAGTACAACAGCTCCAAGTTGATTCATGGTAGGAAAGGAGTGAAATAGAAACTGGGCCCAAGACCCACCAGAGTCAAGGCAGGTTACAGTTGATTTTAAGGGGTTCAACTAACTATTTAACTCAACTACTGTAAAAATATAGGATAAAAAAAGCAGAGGTGTAAAGTGGCATTAGAGTGTTTATTGTGTTACACTTAATTCAAACACAAATTTAATATGACAGGAGTTGTGTGAAGACTGACAAAACATTGATCTGAAATAGCTTGCCGACTAATATATTATTATATCATAATAATGGAATAATTAAAGGGTCCCCAAACAGGAATGTTGAGATTAATTTCCAAGTGTTTAGGCAGGACAAGACAATAATAATCACCATATTAGGGTTGATATAAATCTTTTGATGATCATAAAACCTTATTTAATGATCAAATGACAACATTATCTGTTAGTATTAAATATTTACATTGCATTAGGATTTATCATGACATTATGATATTACACACACATAGACAACATATTGATCATAATCCCCTTTTAAACTTCAGCATTCTCTGCCTGCTTATTGGGAAAAACTGATGTTTAAAACCTGCCACTTCATGAAATAATTATTTGAATACATGAATAGATGTACTAAATCCATCAAGGTACAAAAAGCAATATATTTATGTCTAAAATAATCAATCAGCAATCTAGCTGTTCAATAAGCAATTTTTTCATCAACGTCCTGCAAACCTTCAGCTGTGGGGCAAAGCCACAGCATGCTGCTGCCTACTCTGCTCTGAGTGAGTGATGCACAAACACATCTTGACCAGCTGCCCTAAAGCCCTGGATGAGGGTCGCTATCTTTGGTAACTTAACCAGGTACTGAGGGGAGTGGCTGTAAGTATGCCCTCAGCCATAGCACACTGCGAGCACAATGCCCCCACCAGAACACACGTCATTCATCAAGGCAGGACAGAGGCCTAAACAACCACTAAGACTTTGTGGGTCTGCTTAAGACTGCACAGGACTGGGCAGGCACCTCATGTTCCCAGCACACATTGCAGTGACATTTTTGTGACCAAACATTGTCATTTTGTCAAAGGTCACTTAAGAGCTTGCTGTAATAGAATTGCAGAGGCTTTGTGGGACACTCTCTCTGCAGAGCCTTTACCCAGCCGGGCCTTAGTTGTCCAAAAAAGAGAAAAGCCATCAGGGATGCAGTAGAAGAAGCTTCCAGGTAGCTATGAATAGAGTGGGGTGATCCATGGACTAATGCTGCTGGGACGCAAGTCATGACCTGATCAAGTCTGGCTGAATGAACCAAGAAAACGTCTCTAATGATGAAATCCAGCACATCCGTAGGATGTACCTTTCACCAGCTCTCGGGCCTTTGGAGCAATACAGAGCCAGCCTTCTTTATCAGTTTGCTGTGTTTCCAGGAAACAAAAACAGAAAGATTAGCTGCCATCAGAGCACAGTTATTCAAGAAACAGCTTGACAATGCTTAAACAGCTTTAGGAAACCACTTTGCAATGCCTTTCCAACTTTGGAATGAAATTAAGGGCATTCTTGTAAAGTACATCATAGGTGGCCAAGGCAGCTGCCATTCTGTGTACTCTTCTTCTGCAAAGTTTAATCTGTTCTGGAGTCATAGTTTTTGTGCAGTCTTGCAGATCGGCCAACTACAGAAGCGTAGAGCTGTCATCCATATTTTAAAAAATTGGGACCGTATCTCGTTATAAAGTGATGTTTATTGTAAAAACTTGAAACACATCACTTTATAGGTGATAGTTTTATTGTTCCAACAAAGGCCAATATGCATATGTTGTCACCTAGAATTAGGCATATTGTAGCAAAATACCTTTTATTGAGATCAATTTGCATCAGACGGAAACATTTCAATTCTTTAATTAACGATTCATTGTTGTACACGAGAATACGTCACGCTGCCTGTACACAGTGAGATCAGTATGTGTCTGGGTGTGTGATGCCTCTGGTTAACATTTAGGCTACAAAACGTACGCTTTTGGTCTTGTTGTCTTCTGAAAATTCTAATTAAAACTATACAGACTATGTACCTCTGGGTGAATTAAGTGCAGTGCAGATCCTAGCAGGTGAGGTGTGTGTGGGCATGTTCCTTTTAGGCCCACTTTCCAGCCATTACATTAACCTGCCGACACAAAGTAGTCCTGTCCGGTTTAAGGCTGCAATGCCAACATAACTGTCCTTCAAGCTTCACCACTGCACCATTTCTCCATGTCTCAGCCTATTATGAAGCACAAGTTAACTCAATTAGACATTTCTCTGATCTACTGCATGTAATTATAGTATATAGGCCTACGTTATGTGATTTATACAATCAATACGTTTCACGTTTTTACAATAAAACTATCACGTTATAACGTGATACGATCCCAATTTTTTTTATATAAGGCTGACAGCTCTACGCTGCGGTAGCCAACAGAGAAACAACAATATAATCATGTTTTCCCTTCTGCTCAGCCCTGATGGATCAACAATACAATACAAGGGTAGCAGTCACTGGAAGCATGACATATTGTAAAGATCTCAAAGCAGATGAAGAGCAGATCAACATCATGACTAAAGAGTCAAAGCAGTGCTTGAAGAAAAACCTAGAACCTAGCTATTTCCTTATTTTAATGCTATAGTTTATTTAGTGTTATCCTAAAAATATATCAAAGCTTCTTTTCTCCAGATAATTGCTTGATTTATCTTGTTATTTTGGAAAAGTCAGCCTTTGTTTACTGGATACACAGTCATTTAACAAGTTATCACAATGAAACACAATTTTAAGTATAAGTATGGAGAACTTATTAAAGAGTCTGGTTCATTTGACCAAACCTGATTTCAGCTTCCATTGTTGTCACAACTGTACCATAACTGTTCAGGAAACCCAAGGGATTAGTGTTTATTCCTTTTTGCTGCAGTTATTAGCCATCAGCAGCTCAAATAAAACTCAAGGCTGACGTAGCTGCTAAAATGCCATGCATGTACACTGGCAAGACACTCCTTATGGCTGATAACCCTAAGAGGAAGCCCTTTTGTTTGCTTCTCATTACAAAATAATCAGCACGTTATCAAAGTAAAAAGGCTCTTTGTTATCCCGAATTAACAACATCAATTAACCTATTATTACAACAAAAGAGCCTATCTACATACAATGAGATAAGAAACTTGATCTCAAGATAACGGCATTTAAAAACAATTTTAAACATATTTGTTTTTCATTTCTGCACATATCACGACTTTTTAGATAAGGCTGGAATGATTAGGGAAAAATATTTCTAAATTGCGACTTCAAATGAAAAGAAATTAACGGCTTGACAAGATGCAACCTGTGGCCAAAATACTGAAGTCTGAAGGTTACATTTCCTCTGGAACAAGTTTATTCTCTGTCCTTGTATTAAAAAGTAAACAGTCTGATGCTATTAATCTTAATTACACCATAGCGTGTCATTTCTTACTACAGGTTTTCTTTATTAAAAACATCAGTTGTGTACACTCCAACCAGCAGAGAACGCATGTCTGAAAATATGTCGCTTTCTGGGTCTGGCTTCCTGAAAATCCGACAAAAATTTGTTTTTAAACCCTCCCAGGGAGAAGATGGAAACACTTGGGGAGATGCAGCTGAACAACCATAATTTACCGTCACTGTAGTAATTTCTGAGTCGTATTATGGCTTAAATGGATCCAATATTCTTTGCAGGTTTCATTAACCTCAACACGTCATTTGAGATCTGAACTTTTATGAGCTTTTAACCATGTTAGTGTGTTATTTACTCATAAAAACTTCACAGAAGTTGTTATTTTTCTTCATC
>JAOXYM010000013.1:12225852-12243874 GCA_028567055.1 Leptatherina wallacei
CTGGAAAGTCCCCACTAAGACCCAAAGATTTGTGAGTCTCACCTAATTTGTTAACAAGGTAACATTTCATCCACTTGAAATGAGAGATGAGATTTCTTGGTTGATGGAAAAAGACCATTTATTGTCATGTTGTCTAACTAAATAAGTTGAGAACCTGAGCTAGGTTAGCTCTGTGTTGATGCTTTCATTGATAGAAATGTAATTTTTTAAAACTTTGAGACAGCAACACTCAAAACTGTTTGACTCTTTTCACCCCTGTTTGATGATGATATCGGTTATACGTGAACAGATTGTTTTCATGTGTCTTTATGCAGTCACATCATGAATTTTCTAAAAAAAAAAAAAAAATAGAAAAGAAAAGAAGAAAATTCCATTTTCCAGGGAACCATTACTATCATAAAGCTTGCCAAGCTTTAGGAGTTTACAGACTTTCACAATGTCTGGAATCAATTTTGTTTACATCCATTGAATGTGTATGTTTTTAATTTGTGGTGGTATGAGCTGTTCTGCGAATGTGAGTGAACAGCTCTCAGCAGATGCATCTGCTTTTGGTTACAGGAACCCTGAATTATTTCTGTGGCATAGATGAATACCTGTTGCCTGCAGGCAGAACAAGTCGTGTTTTACGTGAAGTTGATTTTAGCGAATAAATGGCATACAACTCCTTTAACAGAAACAGAAAACAAAGCCTTGTTTTATTAATGAATGTGTATTAAGTGTTCAGTTATATGACTCTCATCTTGGCATTCTCTGGTTCTCTGGAGGACTGCTGTGTAACTACTGCACGCCTCTGTGTGAGTCATTTGTTCAGATAAGCAAAGTTGATCTGGAGCTGCAAACTTTGCACAGAGATTAACTCCTTATTCTTGTGTCACCTGGACAAACTCAATGTATCAGTTTTATTTTCCCACAATTAAGAAATGCTGACATCTTTAGGGACGGCACCAGCTTTTCCCCCTGCTAAGCTAGCTTGTTAAGATAAGATAATTTGCTGTTTTCCGTAGCCTTATATTTAGCAAACATATTATAAGGGACAATCAGTGTGGCTATGTCATTTCCAGAAAGGAGACACAAAAATGTAAAAAAAAAAAATGAAAATGTCCATAACAGCCTCGCAGTAGTCACAAAATGTAATATATTTTATTTATTTTCTTAGATGCTAACTGACAATGTGACAAATTCTGCCCTGGTTTTACTTTTATCAATATACCAGAAACATTTCTTCCAATTTCCAAATCGTAAACTTATAGATCTTTTGCTGCAGCTAGTTTTGGGGCTTGGAATAGGCAACTTCACTCCACTCCACTTTCTTAAGCAGGTTCCGGTTCTTTTGAAGTCTGTGAAACAACTTTTAGCTATCATGCAAACATAAATTTGGACACAAAACACACAACTAATATTTAAGCACTTTCTTAATCTATGAGCTACAGTACCTAGCTTGAGAGCTTGCATTAGCACACACACAGCAAACAGTTCAGACAAGCAGGAAACTGACTGATAAATGTTTGAATAGCAATTTCATTCTCAAATGCTTTTATGTCCCCAGTCTGCTTTTAAGCCATGGGCAGAGCTTTTTTCTTTCATAATTCTTCTTATTTCAGTGAAATCCCAGATAATGATGATGGAGGGGGAACAACATGTAGCAACCCTTGTCTATCCCTTCTTCTTATTTCTCAGTTTGAACTTCAGCTCATTTCCTTGATTACATACCTTGTAAATTTCTCCCTCTCACCTGAGATGTGTATCAAGGAGGTAAATGGAAGCATGAAATTACACACATACTTTACTGGTAGGCTCATTGTTAAGTATGGTTGATTTATTAGGTTTTGTTTACCCATCACTTTCATTTACACCTTTCATTTCGTTTACATAAACCCTCTCACAATGTTTAACACATGTGGAGTCCAGTGCCTTCTACAAATTGCAGACATGAAAGAACCCAATATTTGAAACATATTACTTTAAAGACGCACTCCGTAATTTTTCAACCTCAAAACTCCGCATTCGGGACTTGTTTGATGGCACAGTGACATCTATTGTGTGTGTTTCTGGAGCCGTCGCTTCCCAGCAGCGTCCCGCGACTAAGAGGCCGCACTATACAACTTTTTCATGTCGGACATTTGCGTGAAGTTGCAGCTAAGTTTCGCTTTCCACACACAAGCGAGCAAGCGGATATAAACACAGGGACGATTCAGCAAAGAAATGTTAGAAGACATTATCGGTGGAAGATAAGACACAAAACAGAGCCCGAGGCAAGAGTAAATGATTTTAAAAAAGAGTCAAGATAAGACTTTTTACTGTCTGGAGAGAGCTCACAGTACAGGTGGCAATATGGATGCTGGATCAGCCGTCGATGGGGGGCGCGTCACAGAGAAAATGACAAAAGTTTTGTAGTGCTTCTTTAAAAGTCATTTTCAGAGTCACAGTGAAACTAATCGTTTTTTATCTATCTGAATGAATAAAATGATTTTCTTTTAAATATTTACCATGAGACAGTGCTGGATATCTTCCTTATGAAAATAATTCACATTATTCAGCTCCAGTTTATGCACGTGCTGCCCACCCTCACACAGACACACACATGCTTGTTTACAGAGCAACTTGCACCCAAAGCCTCGTCTTCCAAGTATGGCAGTGAGACAGAAAATTCCCCTCCTCCACGGCTATTCTCTCATCTTGGCTTCAGAACCGGAGAAGGCCAGGAATGTTAGAGCGGCACAGTTCAACCCAGTGCAGGCTAAAAAAAACGTATTAGTTGACCTCCACTCATCTACTATTATTTTTTCCTGTTTATTTTACTCTAACTCCTCTTGCTTCACTCTGTGTAGCTGTCATGAGAACAGAATATTTGTGGTGATTCCCACCTGTGATCATGAGCATAAAACAACACTCAAACCACAGCAGAGCAAATAAAGAGATAACTGGTTTTATACACATCAAAATCAGCTGAGTGATTGCAACATTACATTTAATTTTTGAGTTTGTGCTGATGTTTTTATTACAAAGTGTCATAATCTCCGTATTGCACTGCGCTCCTTAACTGTGTCATTTAGAGCAGCTTAATGAGTCCTGCTGCCAAGATAGAGCTGTCTGTTTATCATGGAGTAAAACTATGCTGATTGTCTCCGTTTGGCAGATGTGATCTGTGCTTTAATACGTCTTTATAGGTGACTTATACAGGTTAAACATGTACGCCACTGTTTTGAATGGCCATGACGGAGTAGGATCTTATATAGCTCATAATGAGGATTGTGTACACAGCAGATTGCCTTGAAATTGCCATGTAGTAATTGTGAGTGGGCTTAAGGGATGCAAGAGAATGACTAACATCAACCCAGGAGGAAAAAATGTGCTGTATTACTGTATTTGTTATTTCAGTCAATCCGCAAGAGGACCTAGATGTTTGTGTGAAAGTTCACCGATATGTTAACAACTGAACATTATTTACAGTCAGGACACAAAGCTAAAATGTCTTAGGATGCCATTAAGATTAATTAGATGAGCCAACATGAAAACTCAAAAGGCTAAAAAGCCCATATGTAAACACAAAACTATGTGATACAACAATAAGGCTAACCTCATTTATTGGAATTGGAGGGATTGTGACAGTCCAGATTGCAGGATTTTTAAGCTTTTGTTTGTATTGTTTGTTGGAGTTATTTGCCTCCAAAACAGCTTCCATGTAAGACATGAAAGGAACTGCAATAAACAGCAAACAGTCAGCAATGTTGCTCCGAATAAGAGGCATGTAAGTATTCAGTTAAAATAGATATGGAAAATATTGACTGACTCCATAGCTATGTGTCATATGAAGGAACTTATTGTAGAGATTTGACAGTGGGATTGTGTGAGGAATGCAAAAACAAGCTCAACAAAAGTGAAAATGTGCAACTGAGTTATCTGCTTTGTTTCTCATATCAATATGGAAGGAAGACTCCTTTCCGCTCCCCCACTGCTGAGGAAATAACTTTACAGTCAAATCATTTCGACATTTTAAAGCTACTGGATCCAGGAAGGAGAATTTTGCATAGAAACAAACAGATTTCTACAGGACATAAGAGCCTCTAGAAACTTTACATCATGGTCAGCTGATTTATGTCTGTGCATGCATGTACCTTAAAAGAAAGGAATCCATTTAGTCTCTTTCATACTGTAATTACATTAAATGCTGGAAATGCAATGCCTTGCTTGAATCTCACGATATAGTCAGATAACCTTAAGTTACCTTTATGTTTGGCTTATATTTGTGTTTTATTTGTTTGTGTGTTAACTAATTATGAATATGAGAGTATAGGAGGGCTATGAAAGGGCAAAATCTCCCACATTTCAATGCACAGCCCCAACAGGATACCCCAGAGATTTGTAAAGTACTTTAGCAGTGGTGGAAGGTTATGGTGTGTGGAATGTGGCAGGAATGTGATGTCGTTTTAAAGAAAAGCCTGCCGATGACATTGACCAGATGTTTGTGTGATCTTTAGTTTCCCTTTACATGGAGGGGGAGACACAGTGAAACCGCTACAGCTGTTGTACATGTACAGACTATGCAGAGCAGCTGCAGTGATGGGAATTTTTCTGCCCTCATGTGGGAATAATCAGAACTGCTGTGAGAGCGTTAAAGAAAGCTGAGCACCAAGTGGTTCTGAATCAAACAATCATACAAGAATCAAGGAAAAACTTAATGACTGTGTTCTTTGAGCTAGAAAAAAAAGACTTTTTGTGGACTTTGGAATAGTTGCCTTTCAAAAACACTGAAGTTTTGCAAATGACTTCTTTCTTTTGTCAGTTTTTTCCCATGCATTCTTTATCTTCTGTGTGAAATAGAGTTAAGATTCCTTATGACTGTAGCAAAATGTTTAATAAAAAACTTGAGGTCAGGAATGTAGTATGATTCCGGTGTTTAAGTTGGCATACCGCATTGATTGGATGTGGAAAAGTTATAAAATTGAAGTATAGTTATGGTTTTACATTTTAAGAGGTCATCCTGTGCTTTTGGGCTTTTCACTTGTATGAAGTCTGCAAATGTACTAAGCCTTTCAATCCACAAATTAGTTGTTCTTTGCAAAAGAAGACTCCTTTACAATACATCATGACATTAACATGAAATGTATTTGCATAGTGTTTACCTGTTGGCTAATTTGACCCAACTCAAACAAACTCTGAGCAGCTGTCTGACATTTCTGACCAGATTCTTAAAGGGTTAGAGGAGCTTAATAAATCGTTTCAGACAGTTTGTGACCAGGGAAGCATCGTCACATACTTAAAGCTTCAGACAGTAAATAGACCTCGTCTTTTCGGGACAAATATAAACCTGTTCCACTGAAATCATCCTATAACAGTCTGTGCTTCCCTCCGCTCTGATTCTGCTCCTGTTATTACGCCCTTCTTTAGCATCCAGTGATACAAACCTATTCATTGAAACCTGTTTTATATTTAAAGTGTTTGTGTTAATGTGAGGATCCTTTGACCAGCACTTTCCAGCTGGATGACACCTTGAATCTGGCAAGCAAGCATGACTCATCACTTCCTCTCTCCTGGGCTCATCTAACAAGTGCATTTTTCGTATCTAATGATGTCAGACTTATCGAGCAAGTGTTGTTGAAACATCAGGCCTTTTGGGAAGCGGCTTGACTTCATGTCATCCGTAGCACGTCTGACACGTAGCATCAAGCACCAAGAAATAGCAATCCACATCATGGTGGCCTGTTAATGTGCCACAAATTTTAGCAGCTGCACTCATTCAGTCTTCCTCTGTTGCTGGTATTTTTTTGGATCTGCCTCATATTCTGTTAAAGCAGAGTTTTAGGTCTGTGCTTCCTTGCCAACTTCAGCTGAAGTAAACAGTCACAAACATACTGTTATATGCACATAATTATGATAAGGCACTGTTTCGTGCAGTACCCAGTAAAAGTAAGCAATCTGCCAGCAAACGTCATGGTGATTTTCACAGTTTGGAGATATCTAAACTTGCCATCCAGACTTGGGAATGACAGAAACCGCTTGTCTTGAGACACGTGAGACTGTCTGCTGCAAAGTTTTACTGGATCTGATACAGTTCTTCCAGAGCGCAGTGACTCACAGGCTACTGGATACTAACAGTATCAACAGTAACATTCATCACTCCAGGGCCTCAGTCTGTTTGCTCTGTGAAAGATCATACTGTTTGGGCAGAGCAACACAATCTTAATCTTTTTATTTTCCACGTGGTCTCCAGTTCCAATGACATCACACAAGATGCAGCATTAAAAATGCCTCTTGAATTTATTTTCAGAGGTCTTTTAAAATTAGAATAAGCTTGCCGCTTGTACCCTTTTAGACAAGTTTTTTTTGTAATTTCTCAAAGTAGCCTTCAAGAAAATTCTTTTTGAAGGACATTACAAAGCTCTTCTTTGGATGTTGCTTTCTGTCAAAATGTTCCCACACTTCTTCAGTAATGTTCAGGTCTAGGCTTCGGTGTGGATACTTCACTCAACAACACCTGTTTCACAGATTTTCAGTCCAGTTCTTGTGTCGTTTGGCATACCTCAGCCTTTGCTCCTTGTTTCTTTTCCTTAAGAATTGTTTCTTGACAGTCACCCTTCCACAGAGACCATTTCTAATGAGGCTTCAGTAAACAGTAGATGGATCACTAGATTAAAGGAGCTGTATCTTTCAGGTCCCGTGTCAGGACTTTGCTGGATTCTTTTCCTGTTTCTTAAGGACATCATTTTTCAATCTGCTGTTTATTAGGCCTAACACTTCTCATTTTGTTGTCTACTTCTCCAGTTTCCTCAATGTTTCAATGGACACACTGCACACCATGCTGAGATATACTAAGTTTTCATCTGATACCTCTTTAGAATCACATTTCAGTGCAATGAGAGAATTTTATTTCTGTCAAACTGTGTGTTATCTTCAGAATTTTTTATTGATACAACTAAATGGGAACAAAGTATGTGTCTTTACTACAGGCTGCAAGTAACAAATTCTAAAAATACCGTTTAAAATAGGTCCTTTGCTAAACTATTATGTGATGACAATACTGATTCATCCCTATTGAGTTGGGTGTAATTTTTATGCTTGAATGATGCATAGGTCAGTGTAAAGTGAATTAAAAAACAAAAAACACATTCTTCTGACAATTAACTATTACACGAAACCACTTTAAACATTACAAGAAAAAAATCTGGCTCATGGAAGCAAAATATAGAGAAACCATTGATGGGTCAAGATTTTTGCACATCAGCAAGTTTCTATTGAGGTTTTTGTTGTTTGTATATTGACACCATAGCTGTTTTAAGGCGTAACCTGTCAGGTTAATTGGATTAGTGAAGCCCTATTTTTGATTAAGTGTTGTGTCAAGTAAAATCTGTTAAAATAGTTTTAGTTGCATTGAACTAAAACTCTGAAATGCACAGAAACCACCTTTAAAGTATAAAAGGTGAAGGTAAATGTACAGCTCAGTCTGTATGTTCATTTTTTCTGGGTTTTGTGTGCAGTGGAGTGAGTTTTATCTCTGTGATGTATGGAAATGATTTTCATGTTGGTATAGCCAGATATCAGAGCCCTCATTCTACCATGTACCATGAGGATTATGATAAGGTCCTCTTAAGATCCTCTTCAAGTACAAGGCCCAGATACCATATCAAACAGATCTAATCTGTGGTTGCAGGAGTCATTAACAAGACACACTTTTTGTGAAGACGTCATATGGGTCTTTGTGCCGTCAATCCCATCTGGTGTTTGGGTTTATGATGATGTGGAAGGAAAACAACCTGAGAAATCAAAGACTGGCCACTTTGATCTACCTGCAGATTATTTTGCTGTGTTTGGGGATCTAGGATACTTCCCAGGGTGGAGCTTTTTGGTCATGTTCTCATTGTGTGCGCTGGTGTGAGGCTTGTAGTCATGCCCTCCAACATGCAGGAATGTCTGCTGAGTTAAGTTGTGTCTGAAAACGGGTGACAAAAACTGCACACAACGTGTATTTCTGAGACAGACAGAGAGGAACGGGCGGATGAGGGAATACTTATCCTCCAACAGCTGGGATTTACTTCACCAGCAGCGACTTTGTGCGAGCATGCTCCACCATTACATTAGTGTGCATTAACTCCCTTGGTGAAATGCCGAAATACATCATGCTAATCCAGCACCAGTGGCCTTTATTGCTACGAAGGAATGGGTTTGCCCTAATAAAACACACATGTGCTCCTTTCCAAGAGTCAATATTCGTTTCCTCCATTTGTATTGTGACACTAATCTAATCTGAAGCAGGTGTTTGTAACGTTTTCCTGTGGCCTGACAAAAAAAAAAAAAGCAATTAAGCTGTAAAGTGGAACTGAGTGTGAGGTGTTTTAGAGAGCTGGAATGGGAAATGGCGAAGCAAAGCAGGCCACGAATAAGCTATAAACCACGAAAAGAAGAGAACAAGTGCCGGAGCAGTCTTTATGAAATCCTGGGAATGCTGTGGTTACTGTGGTTTCCCATGGTTTATAGTGCCACATACTGATTCAGTTAACAGGTATTTTTGAACATAAGAGGGCAGATAAGTGGTTAAGTCAAAGATTGATGTATAGCAAATGTTAGAAAGTTAAAAAGGGACCACTACGGCTGGTCACTGAGCTGTTTATGTGTCGTGCGCATCTGTGAGAATGAGAGACAGAAATATGTGTGGTTAGAGTCGCTGTTTACTCTCTTCCCAAGCCTGCAGGGCCGGTTCATAGCTCTGACAGGATTTTGGCTGGTAGCCTTACACGTGAGTCTAGCAACAGCTGGAAGAGGGAGAGAAAAGGAAGAGAGGAGCAATGGAAGACATAGCCAAGACGATGCAGCCCAGTTCCCAGGCTCTGGCCTCTGGAGACCTCAGAGGAAAGGAAGCAGGGCGGGGGTCAGTGGTGGGAGGGCCCAGGCCAGCTGCGCTGATGTGCAATTGCCTGCAAGTAGCTCTACAAATTGCTTACTCCTTTATGTGGTTTTAAAGACACCTGATTGCTGTTCTCTTATTGTTAACAGCATCATGAGTAAAAGTGACGCAGTTCCAGCTGAGGATTTAAAGACTGACGCGTGTGTGATTGGAGCTGATAATCACAGATAATCATCAGACAAATCTGCTGTTTGTTGTAGCTGCAAGGCTATTTAGTGTTTTTAAACAAATTTTGGTTTCATGGCCTCATCTTTGTTGTTATTCCTCATCAGCTACATTTCTTGTAGATATAAATGTTTCTTTGTGTGTGTATCTGTTTTTAACTTAGATTTTTTATATTTACTTTTCTTTTCATGATATATGCTGTAATAAAAACAAAGCTTTTTAATTATCATTTTAAAAATTCAAGCCTTTGCAGATTGTTTCTATCGCCCCCGAGTGGCCAAAAAGGATTTAACATGCAGATATTTACTCTTTCTTCCATGAGTGGACCATTAATTTTTATGTTTCTCCTCATCTGCAGGGTTGTGGAGCATCATGTGGAAAATGTGACTGCAGTGGTGTGAAAGGAGCAAAGGTGAGATTATTATTTGTATTTGTTTAATTCATCTGTCTATTTTAGGCATTCATGTAAAAAGTGGAAACTTTGTCAGTTATAGTCAGCAGTGATACGTGACAATGCTTACAATGTTCTGACTAAATGGGGCCCTCTCACTGGGTTAGACTGAAGTGGAAAATAAATGCAAGGGGCTCCACCATGGAGCAGAAACCAGGACGTGAACAAAGATCAGCATGAATTAGAGCGTGTCCATGCACACAGCTGGGGCGAAGGCCTTTTCCCATCAGATGGAGGGAAGCTGAGAGTTACAGATGTCCAAGTAGCCACAGACTGGCTGTGAGCCCCTAAGCCATCAACACTCTGGCATTAGAACTGATCACTGAGCTGAAACATGAAAAATTGACATCAGCTCAGTAGTTTAACTTAAATTACATCTTTCTTTCATGTAGTCCCCGCTTCGATACCAACAGTTTTCTGTTTAATTGCCTTTCATGATGATATGTCTTCTTTTTTAACGTTTCTGTGAGAGGTCTGAAGACACATGAAATAACACGTTCACTAAATGTTGGTTCCATACCTGAGTATCAGGAGTCTACATGGGTTTTATGGAAGTCCTTAGATCACTTTTAAAAAGTGAATACAAACATGTTTTGAAGCCATTGCAGATTAGTAGATTTATCACTAGTAGTCTGCAATAACTAGAAGATTACTAAAGAACTTGCACGTTAAGTTTTATCAGCTAAATATCAGTCTGCTCAGTGCAACAGTCTGGCTTTTTAAGATTCATTGTCACAGCTACAGTAGCCAAACATGCAGATCGCTCACATGCAGATGTTTAGTGGAATCCAGCCACTCACTGAAAAGCTCCTACGTATTTTGAAAGTTGCTGAAAGGCTTCAAGCAGCCTTCCAAAGGTTTCTTGTGAACCCTTTTTCCAATGAAATCATCACTTCCTGATGCTGCACAATGGGAGTTACCATGGTAACCCAGTGGGGATTTCCATGGTTCGACATGCAATGTTTCCTCTCACTTATGTGAGCCAGGTGTTGTAGAAATCAGCACTAAAACAATAGTTTCATGCTGGGTCTATTCAAGTTTGACTCTGCCCTGTGCTGTTGTGTGATTCTTTTTTTTGAAGAACATTGCTGCCACCTAGTGGCAAATGTTGGAATGACTCTGTGTCAGTTTGCTGGCAGGGGCATAAGACAGCATGAGCTACAGCCTATATTTGCTTTTTTTTTTGTTTTATGAACACTTTCCACAAACTGAGCTGATACAGATGTTATATGAAGCTTTGTGATGAGTTCAACAGTCAATGCAAAAAATAAATAAATGCATGTTTCTGATTTGCTTTTTTTGCATTGGATTGAAAGGAGGATGAGAACACAAACAAAACCAAACAAACTTTAAAAAAAAATCTGTTTCCAAAATTTTTTATAAGAGATAGGCAGCTTAATAAGGATAAAAAAAAAGATAATGGGGTGTATAATAATAGTTACAATAGTCCTTGATATTGATACGTCAACATTTGTGTGTGACAACTTTAGAAGTACTTAAATATAAATCATTATATAATCTAAGACTGCTAGTTATAATGCACTGTTTGGATATTGAAAACCTTTCTAATAATGTTTGGCTAAAATCTTTTTATCTTCATCATTATTATCATCATTATTGTTTATATTTTTCTGTCTCACCGTCAATATAATAACTGTTTGTGCATCACAGGGGGAGCGTGGATTCCCTGGTCTTCAAGGTTATGTGGGATTCCCGGGTATGCAGGGACCTGAGGGGCCTCCTGGGCCAATGGGCTTTAAGGTTAGTTTTTTTTGATTAATGAAATAAGTGTGAAGATGTGTCTGTATATGTTTAAATTGCCACATATCTTAACAGTTTAAAAGTCAAATATTATATGAATTCTTTGTCTGAGAAAGTGAAACCTGGGAGTAGCACTTTGGTTTCTATAAAGTTGAACTAGAATATTCTGGAACACACCCAAATGTAGTTGGGTGAGGCAAATGACTGTCACCAAAGATACAGTTTTAGAACCAGAGCTTTTGGATCATGTTGTGCACTCCAGACCTGAGATACAGTGTCTCATCTTGAACCTATCTAGTGCCCCCCACACTGTATGAGACCAAAATGATGGTGCCATGTAAGAAAGTAGGTAGGATCCCTCCAACATATGATGTGTGTTAGATTGCCACAGAATCTTATATCACCTGAAGTTAAATTTCATCACAGATGTATGGCAACTCCCTTCTCCTGTGCTTCAAAGTAGAGCAATGACTGTGGGATTATGCTACTCAATGTACATAACAGGAGGATGTTTGTTTTTTTTGTTTTTTATTCAGAATATGATGCCATCTGTATTAATCAACAACTAGTGTGCTGCAGACAGACTTGCCTTATCTATTTGCTTTTTTATTTTAATTTTCCAGTGTTGTGGAACATGTCAAACCTCCTAGTTAACTGGTTACATCTCTTCAGTTTGTTTTATTAAGAAAAGATATTGGACGTACATTTATTATGGATTGCTACAAATGCTTTGCTTTGAATCTACCAATATCACATGATGAGACATCAGTAATCATCAAAATGCATTGATAACTGTATCATAAACACAGGCCTCTGAATTGTGATCGAATCAAATTATTTCTAATTAGTTATTACTAAATGCTATATATATTCAAATCAGGGGCATTAATTCTTTTAAAACCCACTACACTCAACAGAATTTCATCATTTTGTCCATTTTCAAAACCATTTTTAATTTCTCATCAGTATTTTTTTCAGCATTGTGTTAATCATGATGCCATCTGTCTAATAGGGAGATGCAGGTGACAGTGGACCTACTGGACAGAAAGGAGTGCGGGTAAGTTACTAACCACTTAAACACTGTTTGATGTTCAGGATTAATATCTAAGTAAAATTACTGTTATTTTTCTGTTGTTGTCATTATTATCATTGGCATAAAAATTAAGATTATAGTAATTTTTTTTAAATTAAAAAGTTCTTTCTTTCTTCCTTTCTTCTTATTATCATAGATCTCAATATCACTTGTATCACTACTTTTATAAATACAAGAATATGGCAATTAAGACATTTTTCTATTGTATCTGCTTATCTTTTAAAAAAAAAACATTTTTTCATACAATTATATTTATATCTGCATAGAGTTTCACCCACACACTTACTGTACAACACATCCACATGCACACACACTACATGTAACACTGTTGCTTTATTTCTGTAAAGACGGTCTTGGTTGCCAACGTGTTGCGTTATGTGTCATGTCATGTTTTTGCCAAGATAAATAAATAAAACCCTAAACACAAAAATCCTTAAGCTCCTATGAAAGCTATGACACAGTAATACAAATTTGTCTTCATTGCTCCAGCACTCGTCATGTGCAGAGTAAACATGGCATGCTTGTGATTTCGCAGGGTCCTCCTGGTCTGCCAGGTTTCCCAGGAAACCCAGGACTCCCAGTAAGTTCCTAAGATCTACCATCATGTCTTGCATCCTTCAACGATCCAGTGAATTCCCTGTCAAAAGAATGCTGTCATTATTGAATAATGTCATCTCAATGAGAGGAATTAGGAAATTCTTTTAGTCCATAGTGTAACTTGGATGCTATCTTTGTTAATTTCACAGATTTTAAGAGGAGACGCCATCATTGTTTAATTTAGAACTGTCTAAAATGGTTCATTCATACTCTCCCAACTCACAGGGTATCAATGGAAATGATGGTCCACCAGGTCTGCCCGGTATCCCAGGCTGCAATGGGACTAAAGTAAGCTACTTCTTATTTTCTGTATTTTGATGCTGAGTTGTTTTTATTTATTTATTTTTTTACCTTACTTTTTTTTTTTCATTAAAGACTAACACTGTTTATGTTTCCAACTCTGTTATGTGTGTGTTTCAGGGAGAAAGAGGAATGGATGGCTCTTTTGGTTTTCCTGGTCTTCAAGGTCCTCCTGTAAGGAATCACAGCTTGCAGCCACCACACCACTGACTGGCACTTTGTTCAGTAACCTGCATAAACACAGTGAAACAAAATCTGAAAATAAATAAAATCTGAAAAAAAAACTGTAAAAACTGCCTTGCTTCATTACACACTGGATCAGTCTGAGAAGTCCCCCAATGCTATGTTTAAAACTGAGATCACAACTCACTGTATATATGAAGCATTGATTTATTTGTTCTGTCTCCTCTTCTCAGGGCATACCAGGAGTACCTGGAATGAAGGTAAGCTCGAATTTATGTGGCTTTGACATCTTATTCTATACAATATTATCCAACTGCTTAAAGCATTCCAATATCATCCACCATAATGTCACATTCATTTTTTTGTTGTCTCCTACAGGGTGACCCTGGAGGTGTGATTGGGATTGCTCCTTTGAAAGGAGATAGAGGGTTCCCCGGCACACCTGGACAACCTGTATGTAGCATTTTTCTCTTGATAAGTTAGAAGACATAGACAAAGTGAGTTCTGACAAAATGAATGCGTTACAAACGTCTTCTCTCAGGGACCGCCTGGCCTTCGTGGACCTCTCGGACCTCCAGGACCCCGAGGATATCAAGGACCCAAAGTGAGTTACTCTTGCATTAATGAATTACAGGCACATTAATCTTTTGAAAAAGAATTTTAAAACGTGAATGATAAAAGAATTATTAAGACTATTGAATAAAAACTTCTAACATTCCTGTTATTGCTTCATTTTACTAACCAAATAACTGATTGACAGGGTGATGCCGGCCCCCCTGGACCTCCAGGAGAAAAAGTAAGATTAAACATGTATCCAAATACAGAACAGATTTTATCACCCCAGATTTTGTCATTCCCTGGTTTGGTTTTTGTGCTAAAGAAATACATCTGAATTTCTCCGTAGGGTGACAGGTTGGCGTTTGTGAGTGCGAAAGGCGATAAGGTGAGTTTTTTCTTTTTTAAAGAAACATTTGAATAGTGTAAACAGAGGAATTTCAGCATTAGTAATATTTTCTGCCCTGCAGCTTTGTTGTAATGCGACATTTGGCTACAAGCATTATTGCAAACTTGGATATTGTTGGGATATTAGGGAAAAAAAGTTGACTTCTGACAGTGTCCATCGTTTTTTCGCTCTAATCAATATATTTTTTCATCTAAACAAAAAATGTGTTTTCTCTCTCGCAATGTAACCATTCACCTCAACAGACGTAATATTTTTTAACTAGAATATCTCCAAATGACAGAAATGCTGCTCAGTTGTCACCTATACAAAAATGAGAGCAGGATTTTCAGGAAAAAAATTTTTTTTTCTTTATCTCATTCGTATGTTAACATTTTGCGCACAAAAGTCTCACGGATTTGTGCATAGGGAAACTTTTCACTGTCCTTAGTGGATTATGGTTTTTTCCATAAAGAGCACAAGTTTGAGACAATGTTAGAGTTAGATATAATTTTGTAATTGGCATCACCATAGCAACCCCAACTGCCCCTCAGAACTCATGGAAACTTATGAATATGTAATAATCAACATTTACAACTTTTCAGCAGGTAGCGAGAGGTGTTTGATGTGTAGTTTAAACAATGCCTGGACAATTTTTTTGTTTTTTAGAAATGATATAACCTAGTTTTAGCACACTTCTTACCTAATTACTAAGTGAAATTCTAAAACTACCAAGATTTGTTATCCTTGTTAAAACTTGGGTAATATGGTTGTTCATGTTACCCATTCAGTGAAACAGGAAACACTGAGGGAAGTGAGATGATAGAGGTTCTTTGAGACTGGTTAGCATTTAGCATTGTCTTGGTTTGAGATTTTTAAATGCTACACCTTGTCTAGTTAGTTTTGTAATTTTTTATTTATCTGAAGCAAAAAGAAAATGTTATCGTAAGAAAGACTAATGTGAAGTCAACAGGCAAACAAATTGACCTATTCCCTAAAAACACAAAAAGAAAAGAAAACCATAGAAATTGTTTCTTCACTCAGTATGTGCTATTGAAATGACGGAACTTAAGTTAAATCATCTGCACGTATTTGGCCCAATGCAGAAGTCATTAATAAAAGTTTGTATAGCATGTTTGTTATAGTGACTGTTGTTGGGATCACTACTGTTTTCCTGCAGGGTGAACGAGGACTTAGAGGTCCACCTGGTCCCCCTGGACCTCCTCAAGAAGCTGAAGGATCACCGACCACAGTGTACATACCTGGACAACCGGTACTCACACAGTCACTCGAAGATACTGTATTACTTTGCTAAATGTCAACATAGATGAAAGAGATGACTTGAATTCTGTTTTGCCTCTTGACTGTGATTTTGTTTTTGTAATTGTTGAAGGGATTTCCTGGACCTAAAGGGGACCGAGGACAAAACGTTAGTATTTTTTCTTCGGATGTTGTGGGAAACCTGCTGAAGACATAGACTAGTTGATATGGATTTTGAAACTTGAAACTTTGTTTTGGTTTGTTTTGCAGGCCTTTTGCTTACCTTATCAGGATGGGATCAAAGGTGATCCCGGCCCACCTGGACCAAGAGTAAGTAGCAAAGAAAAAAATCACAGTCATAACAATCAATATTTTTAATCTACTGTAATAAACTATTGACTTGATTAAATCTATTTTATTTAGTCTTTATCGATTTTATTCAATTATCTTTTCAGCCTTTTAACTACCTGCTCTACCATTTGGTAGAGCAAATGTTTCAGTGACTCCTGTGGTTTTTATTTAAAAAATGTGGAAATAAACTTGCCTTAACCAAAAATTTGTGTTTGACCATTTCACTATTGTTATTGTATTAACTGTCTCAACCATTTGTTAAAGGACATTGACCCTTATTGCTATTGACTGAAGGAGAGGACAAATATGCAAAGATTAGTTTTAAAGAGTAAAGAATAAAGATAATTGATTATATGTCTCTGTCTTTTAGGGTAAACCTGGAAAGGATGGCGAGTTTGGGTCAAAGGTAACAACTACTTACTTTTTTATCGACCTAATCTGTCATCCATCTGCTGTTATGTTTGATTCTATTAAATATCACTAATATACGACATATTATAATGTAGGGAGAAAAGGGCTTTGCTGGGACATCTGGATACCCTGGTGAAGAGGTAACTACTGCATAAACTAATAGGTTCATCATATTCTGGTCTTTTATAGGAAAAATGCATGAATATTAAAAATATCAAACGGGCTGAATTTTTCATCTTGTTTTAGGGTGAAAAAGGAGACAGAGGACCCCCTGGTTATGTAAGTGATCTTCCATCTTTGTCTTTTCCATCTCTTTCTGCATGACATTTGACCTTTTTGACTGACTTTTTTTTAACAAAACTAAACAAAAGGTAGCCAGGTAAGTCTGGTAGCGTGCGCAGAAATTGAAATGAGTTTTATTCCTTGCAAGGGAAGTTCTTCTGTCTTGCAGAGAAAAAGCCATATTCATGAAGAAAAGACCCTGTAGTATTCTACTGAGTATTATTTATACACACTGATAAGGAGAATCATTTAATTTGACCCAGTCTAAAGGACAGAATGTGAGAACTGCAGATAGACTCAAGGATGCAAAGAAATTATACTTTCTCATCACATATTAAACTGATTTCAGTATAATAGAGCTGAAATATTAATTGTGTCTTTGTGAAAATGTGGTTTTAGGGTAGTGGTGCACCTGGCCCTCCCGGTCCCCGTGGTCTTCCAGGGTTAGAAGGAGAAAAAGGTAAAACAATGCTTTGATATGCTGATAAATACTTTACAAACAAATTTGTATCTCACGGTTATACAGTAATCTTTTTGTCACTCTTTTGATCTTGTTAAGTGATAACTGAAGTTTTTCTTTCTTTTTTGGTTTACCCTTAACCTGCAGGTTTTCCTGGTCCTATGGGAGAAGCTGGTCCACCAGGTAAACAACTGACTTTTAGATTATTGGAACGCTGCATTGAGCCTGCATATGCTACTCAGACAGTTTATTATATGAAAAGAAAAAGGCCAAACTGCCACTACAGTTTGGCATGTGGTCCAAAACGTCATAAAATATAAATGGCCCCATTGGTCAGCCATGATGGAAATTGGGCAGTGTAAACATCCAGCCACTTGCTGAGTCACTTATTGTTACTCTATTTTGAATCTACTAAAATAAAAAGAGGTGAAGAGGGCAAACACCTTGACTTGAGTCCAGCAGACTAACGCACCCTTTATACAACTTATCACTGTGTGAAAGGTGTAGAAATGTTGGGGAGGAAACTTTTATCACTTGAGCCAGCAGGGGAAGTTGTCACAGAGTTGAATTGCCTCATGTGTGAGAGGGAGAGGAGGCAAGGTGCATGATGCATTACACTCCAATGTTGTTGTTTTGTTATTCTGTACAGAGCAGTAGCCAGGGTTCTAGAAATACCGAGGTCCACCTATGGCCCACACATCTCAAGAGATCAAAATGAGGACCAAAATCTATTTAGAATGGGAGCAATTTATGTTTCCCATCAGCCACTCCCTCTCTCTCATGTCCAGTATCACCTACCTACCTACCTACCTACCTACCTACCTACCTACCTACCTACCTACCTACCTACCTACCTACCTACCTACCTA
>JAOXYM010000013.1:12266247-12280966 GCA_028567055.1 Leptatherina wallacei
CTGTTGTAAATACAATACTTTGCATTTTGATATAGTTACTCTCCTCAGGTTATTACTGTATTACTTTGTGTGTTATTAAGCCCAGTTTTATTTATAAGATTTATGAGAATATGTTGAACTTGAGTTTATCTGAAATTCCATGTATCCAAAAGCAGTGTTTCAATGTGTGACAGCCATATTAACATAGAAAACAGCACTGAAATAGCATTGACAGGTGTGTGTGAGTGTGTCTGTGTGTGTGTGTGTACATACAATATATGAATGTGTTTGGATAACTTGGAAATTGCGTGCCTTGTAATATGATATATGTTGTTCCACACCCCTGTTGTTTCTTATGAAACAAATGAATAGACAAAAAAGTAACCTTTTCTTTTCTTTGACCACCTGTGCCTCCATGGATTTACAAAATCTCTCTCGTCTTTGATCCCAAAGAAATGCACGTTTGTACCACATGCTTACATCTCCTTGCAGTTTTGCTTGTGTGCTTGACCATTTCCTTTTGTGAATTACTTTGTTTTTTTAATCCTGTCTGAGCAGTGCAAAAATGTAGTCTCCAAAAAGAGTGAAGTCAAATGCATTCAGCATCTTTACAGGTTGAGAATCTTTAAAGAGTTTTTGTTTTGTTTATCTCTTAGTCATCCAAATGTGGATATAACTCAAGATGCGGGAGAACAGAATTACATCTGCTTTACACTGTTTGCATTCTGCTCTTTGTTTGTGAGTTGCCAGGGGCCTGTTCCAGAATGTAGGTTATGATGAAACTCTTAGTATGTTAACTCTAAATTGGGGTAAACTCTGGGTTTTCCTTTCCAGGAAGCGAAGTAAGTCTTCTGTTACCATGGTAACAGACATATTAGCAAAATATGCCAGTTTAAAGCAAACTATATATAATTACAATGATCCCAAGTGATTACGAAAACATAACAGAACACACAAGATCAATATTTTATATTTTTCCCATTTCATCCGGTGTAATTCCTGAAATAAAATGATTTGTGGAATATTGTTTATTTATCAAAGGTGGGCTTTTTTTGTTGTTTTTTCTTTATTTTGCATTCTGTTTTAGATTTCACAGTATTCCATAAATACCACAAGAGGGCAGCATCTGCTCACTTTAACCCCAGCTGCTCCATTTGGATGACTCAGCCCCTCACTGTGTTTTTCATCAGCTAAACACATCCAAAATATATCATGAACGATAATTTGAGTGCAGCCCCTGCAACAACACTTCCACAGTGCAATGCAGCCACCACCTCAGCACTTCTGCTGGGACTATGGCCAATGAACCCTGTCACCCCACAAAAACACAAACGGATCGATTCGTTCTGCCGAGGACCAGATAACCCCGCCTTTCAAGTCTGCTCTCGTCTTTCATTTATTACCGGAATCCTATCCCTTGTTTCCTCTTTCGTCACCAGAGAGGCAAACAGAGCCCTTGACCCCTGGCTGTCTTCATAAACATGTCTGATAAGACCTTAACCTAAGACCAGGGACCAAAAGGTCACTCAGGTTGGAGTTTGGCTGCATGGCTGTACCGCAATGAAAGGTCATACGGTCAAATCGAAGACAAGACACAAGCAACACTACTTGTTTGCTGCTAGGCTGGGATGTATGCAGTTTGAGGAAAGATTGGATGAAGAGGAATGATTGAAAACATCTACTCTTATTATCCGGTATCCATTGTTAAAACCTTAAGAATCACAAGGAAACAACTTTAAGTAAAACCAAGTCAGATGACTTGACTTTCAACGAAGCCAACTTAAAGTTTTTTTGTTTGTTTGTTTTGTTGTTTCTCTTTAACTATTTCAGATGAAAGCAACTTGTTCTTATATAATCAGATTTTTCCTTCTTAGTTAAAGTAATTCAAATCTTTTTTTGCTGTACCTGCTTTAGTGTTGAGTGAAAATCACATGCCAGCTGGTGGTTATAATAAGCCCTGAAACACTGAAGGTTGGCTACTACAATGAGCTTTTCTATTTTCATCCTAGTTTTACTCCACTGCAATACGTTCTGGGAACAATTTTTCTAAATAACTTAATCTAATGAGCTAAGTAAAACATCCATTGGATGCTTAATAAACAACCTAATTTTAAGTTCCAAAAGAAATTGAATTAAACAATTAATTAGAAAAAGACAGTTATCTAATCACAATGAGCTAATAATAAAAGTTTATTTGATATATTTTTTTGCCTAAAGATAAGATAATTTGCAGTGCATGTAGTAAATACCAAAATTAAAACTAGTTTTCCTGTATTTGCAATAAGATAACGCGAGTTACCAGATCTGCATTTCACTTTGTAACCGAAGTGCAATGTCATTTATTTTGTTACTTAAAATGCAAATCTATCTGTTGGATTCAGAAATTGTTTAGTTTTTTTAATCCTCAAAATTTGGGTTTTGGAGATACTCACTTAGAAATGTCCTGAAACATAAGCTGTGAATGCAGGTAGGGATGGGTTTCACACAGCTGATCAAGATGAAGCATGGCTGGGATTTCCATGCATATGACAACATCAGGGCCATGGTTAAGGTCGGAGCTTAGCCTTGCTCAGAGGTTTTCAAAGGTTTAGCCTCTTTAAGAAACTTAATCCTATAGGTTGTTTGCCAACACAGCTAAATTGAGATCCAACTTAAGAGTTAAAAACTCCTTCAAAGGCCTTAAGTTTAAACTGCAAAAATCTATCCATGATGTTATTTAGGCAGCTAAGTGACTAACTTCAAACTGTTATTTATTTGGCTCAAGAGAGTTTTCAGTGAACAAACTTAATTAAATACTGACTTGGACTCATGCTGAAATATGACAAAATCCAAATGAACACATGCCTATCTTACTGTACTTGATAAGTCATGTTTTCCAGAATGTGTTTACGATACAGTGTGGGAATGTGTCAGGAGGTTTGTGTGGCCGTGAACTTTCATCTAACCAGTTAATTTGCAGAGGCCGCTACTTCAGCCACACCAGCTTGACCCACTGAGCTGGGTCAAATACAGATTAGCTTGTAACACAGCACGCAATGCAAAACTCATCAAAAGTCATGTGGAGGAAACAGTCATAATCATACTCACAGATAACAGAACTTTGTGAACCGCTACTTTTTCTGCATCATTGTGGGTTTATAAGAGTAATAAATGTAACAGAAAGTAAGATCTATCTTTTTTCTTTATAAACTTTTCCTTTTTTTATTACAGTTGAAGCAGCCTCTGGCTGAGGATACTCCACAGTTTATTCTGGATGTAGAGGATGTTGTCGACATTTTTTTTTCACAGCTCCAGGGGCTCCAGATCAGTTTGCACTATAGAGCCAGCCTTATTTACCAGATTGTTCAGTTTCACTGGGTCTGATCCTGCTATCCAAACAGATGGCTGTAAAGCCCTCTCCACCACAGACTTATAGATGATATGCAACATCTTGCTGCAAATACTGAAGGCTCTAAGCTTCCTCAAAAGGTAAAGGCTCCTGTTCTCATTCTTGTAAAGTGCATTAGTGTTACATTTACAGTTCAGTCTGTTCTCCAAGTGACAGCCGAGTATTTGTAAGCCCACCTCCTCCATCTTTTTCTCTCAAGATGGAACATTTTTTGGCATAGTTCTATTTCCCTCAAAACCAACAATCAATCATCTCCTTTGACTTCTTTGCAAGACAATTACATGAATCGCATCTAGTTTAGGAAGAGGTGATTATTTTTACACCATGCAACAAAGTGGTCTCACAGTTTTCCTTAATCAGTCATTTGTCAACGGCACACCTCAAAGCTTCACAGTCTGGGTATTTTTGGAAATGATGGAACTCTGAGTTGAGCTCGGAATCTGAGGTGTGGAGAATAAAGAGATTACCTTCACAGACTGTTCTTCAGTCTCACAAACTGTTCGGTTTGTGACATAGTCAATAATCCAGTCAATTATGGAGGCATCCACCTGTGTTTTCTGGAGCTTTAGACACAGCGGTGCAGGCTAAATTGTGTTAAAAACAGTGGAGAAATCTAAGCATGTGATACTCCCAGTGCAGCCTGCTTTCCAGAGTGGGCTCACTGAAGCAAATAGATGATGGCATATTCGACTCCAACCGCAGTGTGATAAGCAAACCGTTGTCCTAAAAAAATCCCTATTTGCTTTTTTCATTGAGTCGATTAAAGTCTCTTCAGGACTTACACTATGTGGAATGTTTGAACATCTGGTTTACAGCTATTAATTGCTGATGGATGAAATATTTTAAGTACCAGAATAATGTAGGACGGGTTCCACAGAACAGGGAATTTCTCCTGACTCAGGCCAAGCTTAAAGAGGTGCTGTGTAATCCCACATAGCTGATCTATGCAGGGATTCAGGACCCAGCACTGATGCCATCTGGTCTTACAGCATTGTCTTGTTTCAGTTTTAGCTGCTTCTTCACCTGATTGCTGGAGACAGACAGATTGGAACAGGTGGCAGAAAGCTTGCCAGTGTTTCTTTATGTGGGGGGAGATGATGATAGGGATTTGTTAAGATCCATGACTGAAGGTTAAAGTAAGACTGTAAAGATGTGTGAGAAGCTTTGGATCCAAGCTAGATAGCATTAAGGTCTAAATGTGTATAACCCACATTTGGGCCAAGTATTTTTTGCTATCTGCTGGGGAGGATGTCAACTACACGAGACAAAACAAAAATCTATTTTATTTCTTTTGTAACTTTCCACTGCTACTTAAGCTTAGGAACCAAAGCAAACCTTAAAGACAAATATAACTCTAAACCTTCCCTTCAACTCATTATTTGCTACTTAAAGTCATTTCATCCACTTGTGCATCCATTATTAGCTCTAGCACAAATACCATAAGCTGAAACTTTGAAATGCTGTTTACCACCAGTTGGTTCTATAGGAAGAGGATCAACTTAAGTCAAGCCTGATTGTCCTTGAGTATACATGCAACCTTTGGTACATGTTGGACCTTTAACTGTCAAAGTATCTTGTGGAGCTGTGAAGTTTCTGCTGTTATTCTCCTTCAAGAGAGTTGTAATCAGCATTATTTTCGGCAGTACCCTGAAAACACCTGATGTATTAATGCATGATGCTCTACTTATTGCTCTCTTGAAGAGAGAGTGATAACTGTAGACATTGGGTTGTTTTATCCACAACAAATAACTCTATTAATAGTTCTATCAAATGTCCCTAACATCTCTACACCTAACCTATAGATCAATTTTATACATACTATGAAATACTAAAGTAAAAATAATGATAATGAACTATCATTAACAATTCTTTTTTTATTCAATTATAAAGCTATAATCAAACCTACCATGACCTTCAATACCCTGTCCCTTGCATAGTGTTACACACAGTACATGCAGTATATAACATATAAATAACCATAGGAATGTGCTGTTCTTCCTGGTTACTATAATTACTATAATCATGGAGCAGTGCCCAGTACACTTCCTGCCCAAACTGGAAACTAAATCGACACACTCAGAAAAAAAGTTTACCATACTGTACTGAAGTTGGACTTACAGCTCTGATTAACAGCCTCTCGTGATATGGTGTTGATCTAACAGTGAGTTCTAAAATCAGCTTAGTTGGATGTCGCAGCACACACATTTGTGTCTCAGTATGATTATCAGAAATATGATTCCATCTGCTGAGCTTGGCCCTCTTGTGAGGTCCAATCACGATCTCAGCATGATCGGAAATCTGATGTGTTTAGAGGGAGCCAAACATGGTGCTTCCTCTTGCTCTTCTTCAGCTTCCTCTTCCTCCACGGACATTTTAGCTCAATAAATGATGTCCACTCAGGAATATGGAAATAGCGTGGTACTGTATGAATGAGAGGCGAACAGAACGCCTCCAAGGCTGAGCGGAGGAGTAAAAAAGAAGAGTGGACGTCACAGTAACAGAGAGTGCGTGGGCACAAGAGGAGTGGGAGTGAATTTGTGGGAGGCATTCCAGTACAACTCTCAATCTGTCTTTTTTTCAGTTTTTCACAGTTAAATCTCTCCTTCTCTTTCAAACTAATCTTCATGCTTCAGTTCCTGTCATCCTCACTGTGAACTAGATTACCCTGTGCACATTGCAACGGCCACTCTTTCTACCAGGCAGTATTTCTCATTTCATTCAGATACCTGGTTTGCCACAACTTGTCCTCTGTAGGCATTATCGCTTGAAAGGGGAAGCCAATACAAAGAAATGTCAAAAGAATAAGGTCAAACCAGAGCTGACAGCAAAGACGCTTGATGAACTGTCATTGTTCAAATAAAATTTTGTCATCAACCCACTTGCTCCTGTAGTGAAAACAAAACAATACTGCTGTCATGTCTGTCCATATAAGGGTATATTCTGTAGATGTTTGAGTGAGCTTATACTTTAGGAAATTACGAGCTACCTGGGCTTTGTTCAAAGCAGGGCTGGTACAGTTCTTATTAACTTTGATGAAACTGTGTTATGTATCTTCTTGGCTAATAAAAAGGTAAGCAGATGAAAAGACTCATAGATAGTCAAGGCTTAACATCTGCCATCAATGCAATATCAACATTAACAATCCCTTATCACCTATTATACATTTATTATCAAAATTCCTTTATCTTCTTGTCATGTTGTAACAGAAGCAGATCTCCTTAATAAATATTTTGAATTGTTATACCTTGCATGACTGTTGAATTGTTTGTCTGTGTTTTGTTTTCAAAAGTCACTTGTCTCTTAGACTGCTAGGCAACCACTGAGGCCTTGAGATGGTTTATACCAAACCATAACCATTATGGCTTAAGTCTGAAGTCCATGCAGAAATACCACAAGGTGTTTTGCAAACATGTTCAACTATAAATTGTAAAATCTTTCACATATCACTTATTTGGCTTTCACAGTAATGCATCCTAGTGGAAGGCTTCTTTTGCCTGCAGTACACTGGACTGGAGTCATCACACAGTGAGGCAGAAAAAGTGGAATTGCTACATTAATTTATTTTCTATACCGCTTAGTTCAATTCAGGGTTTAGGGGGACTGAGGCTTATCCCAACAATTAGCAGGCAAGATGCAGGGTAAACCCTGGACAGTCATCACAGAGAGATGAACTATTCTATTCTATTCTATTCTATTCTATTCTATTCTATTCTATTCTATTCTATTCTATTCTATTCTATTCTATTCTACGCTTTTGTCCAAAGCGACTTACAACTGAAACTGATAACAACACAAGCAAGAATTCAAACAGGGGACATCATGATTAAGTGCTAGTCAGACTGCTGAGTCCAGATGGACTCAGGTGCCGTAAAGTGCTAGAGGCAGTGCTTTTTTTTAAATCTTCTTCTCCCCCTCCCTACAATAGTCCCTTGTTTAATTACATGATCACGATTTCATTACACAATGTCACCATTTTGGGCGTAAGTGTACGCAGCCTGTTAAGTGCTGGGTTAAGCTAAGTGTGGAAATGCTCCTTGAACAGCTGAGTCTTTAGCTTGTTCTTAAAAGTAGATAAGGACTCTGTGGATCGGACAGAGTTTGGTAGATCGTTCCACCACCGAGGAACTACAGAGAAAAGAGCCTCGCTACTGATTTTTACGCTAAGTTGTGGTGGGAGCACTAGGCGTCTTTCACAGGCAGAGCGTAGCTGTCGAGAGGGAGTGTAGCTCTGGATTAAGGAGTGAAGGTAGACAGGAGCCGTTTGGGTTATTGTTTTGAAAGCCAAAAGCAGAGCTTTGAATTTGATGCGCTGCAACTGGAAGCCAGCGACGAACGATCAGTAGCGTGACATGACTTCTTTTGGGCTGGTTGAAGACCAGTCGTGCTGCTGCATTCTGAATCATCTACAGAGGTTTAACTAAGCATGCAGGCAGGCCTGCCAGTAAAGAATTGCAGTATTCAATGCACAAAATGACCAGAGCCTGAACCAAACGCTGTCATGTGTGATAGAATCGAGCTGCACGCTTATCTGCGGGGGTAGGGAAGGACTGGCTGGATAGACAGTAAGCTCAGTCTTGGACAGATTTAGCTGAAGGTGGCGTTCTTTGATCCATGCAAAGATATCAGCAAGGCATGCTGATATCCGCGTTGAGACGGTTGTGTCGTGGGAAGGAAATGAAAAGCTGAGTGAAAAGCGGAGAAGCCATGAGAGCTGATGACTGCACTGAGTGAGGAGGTGTATAGTGAAAAGAGAAGAGGGCCAAGCACGGAACCCTGAGGCGCCCCATTGTTATCCTATGCGATCTGGACACTCCCCCTCACCAAGATAATCTGAGACCTGACTGAAGACGGCAAGCTCTAGTAGTTTGGACATGAACGGGAGTAGTGAGATCGGTGGGTACTTTTCAACCTGGGTTGGGTTGAGAATGGGTATCTTCAGGAGTGGGGTAACCCGAACTTGCTTGAAGGCAGAGGGAAACACCGGATTTAAGAGAGGAGTTGATAATATGGGTTACTGCCAAGTGCCAATCCGGCTTGAAGCCTATGCGGAAGTGCCAAAAATTGCAGTTCCCCCCTCCTGCGCTTGATGCTGGCTCCAAAACAGAGCAATTCCCCATTGACTCCCATATTAAAAAGGCCAACTTCACAGCAGAATTAAACATGTTTACAGCCTGGTTCAAATTACCATTTTAGGTTTAATACTGTAGGTCAAGTTCATCTTCATGACAACTGTGGGGGGAGTGAAAAAAATTCTAACTCATCCATTTTAATGTTTTCTAATCTTGAAATTCTTCATAATTAGGGCATGTTCTTTTGACTCACAGGTGCCATAAATCTTGCAAAACGAGTAACACGGCTAACAGCTTTAGCCCGCCTACCTTCGTTAGCTGGTTAGCTCCCGTTAGCTCCGGGTTAGCCTTGTTAGCTCGTAGCTAGCCTCCTCGTCACCCATTTTTGAGTTTTCCAGGAGTCACTAGACTCGTGACGGTGCCAAGATGGCGAAAGTAGGAACTGCCCAATGAGCTTCTTTTCAGAAACCAACGGGTCACATGGTTTTAAGGTTCATCTATTTCTTCTACAGTCAATGATTACTGCAGGTTTGATTGTAGGTAGAATGCTCTGCAGGATGTCGGTAGGGACAGGATCAAGAGGACAGGTCGTGGGGTTTTGAGTTGACTAGAAATTTGGAGACTTCGTCTTCATTTAGAGTGCAGAAGGAGCAGAGTGAGGCACCAGTAGCTGGTTGGGGCAGGCTGAGTTGGTCAGGCTCAGAGAATTGATTAGCTACTGATGGTTTTCAGTGAAATAGGACAAATCTGCAGTCAACACAATGGTTGGCTGAGCAGGTGTAGTGAGTTAAATGCCATGAACAGTTGTCCTATGTTGGTAGCATTGCAGATCTTGTTCTGATAAAAAGCTATCTTGGCAGCCTTTAGGCTGGATGTGAAAAATTAAGTTTTTGCCGATACTCGATCAAGTCAGTGTGCTCTTTAAATTTGCTCCCCTTTCTTTCTGCTGTCCTGAGTCCTGTTCTGTTCACCCTCACACTAAGTCCTAGGGAGAATTTAGATGGACCAATTAACCTAACATGCATATCTTTGGACTGTGGGAGGAAGCTGGATTACAAGAACCCATGCATACACAGAGAAAACATATAAACGGCACACAGAAAGGCCAATGTTGGAACCCCTCTCCTGTGAGGCTGCAGTGCCAACCACTAAACCACCGTGCAGAAATTGTAACATGTGATTTAAAAAAAAGGCATTTCTAAAAGCCAACTCCTAAATCTAGGAAGTCAATCATAGGATTTTGCAGAAATTGACAACTGCTAGGGATAAATTTCATTCCAATCAAATTTTGATAATCAACAATATAATCAATAACATAATCCATAGATTAATCAGTTTAAAGTCATCATTGATTGATAATCATTGATGGTCATGAGGTTGTATTGTGTCAGTACACATTTACTGTAAATTCTCCAGGCTATTAGATGCTTTCACACATTAGCAACCCATTTTGGAACCAGGACTGAAAAAATTCTGCTCAATTAACTCATTTTGGCTTTTTTAGTTCTTCTTACATACAGCACTTACTCTCGACATTGAAACCTTTGGGATCGCAAGCAATTTTTAACAAAGCGTTGTCAGCTTAGATGTAAAGTTTTAACATAAATAGATAAAATACCTTTATTCTCATCCCAAGGCAGCATGTATTAGCTGTTTCTGTGTTGGTGTTATCACAAAGTTATCAGTTGAAAGTGATTGGTTTTTTTTTAGAACTTATAAAGGTGGTTTTGTGTCTTGTTTTACTATACCCTGTCCATACTGTTCAGACCTCAAGAGGGAAGAAAAGATGAAGGATTATCTTCATAAGGAAGAACCAGAAATGTCACAAGGAAAGGATAAAACTGGAGCTAACAGCAAACACTTGAGCACAATCAAACTGTCATTCTTTTACAGCAAATTGACAGTGCACCTATTTCTTTTCTTGCTCAAGGTTGTATTACTTCAGTGTCCTTCAATTTCATGTTGCACCAACCTTGTTTTCAATGAACAGGATGGTCTTTGCTCTAACTGGAAAAGATGGGGCAAACTGTAATCTGCAAATATGGGTTTCAAGATGGCTTCAATGGAAACAGACAGGTAACTGCAGAATAATGGGTCCATCAAAGTCAGAATTTAGCAACAAATTAAGTGGAATCCTTTCAGTGTTTCACACTGTCATTTTCATAGGTATCACAGAAGCAGAATTTGAACAATGACATGGGGCCTAACATTTGGGGCAACTACTGATGTAAAATGACTGGCAGTCAGCTCAGGATGGCCTGTCTAGTCCTTCTGGGGAATCTGCACAATCAGATGGTTGGCATTCGTGGACTCATGTCTAGTACTGGGAACACAGAATGGGACATAACACAGGGGAATGTCAGACCAAAAGGGAATTGCAGAGACTTCTGCAAAAATCTTTTTGCAAAATTGAGCAGACAAGGTGAATATAACACCAAATGTTTTTCATCCCATCTCATTAAAACCTTGAGTGAACACTGTAACTCCATGTGCACAAGTCAAACATGTTATTCATGTGGAGAAAGCAGAGAAGGATTTTTTTTTTCTGTGTGTGGATATGTGGTATTTCATGAAGCGATTAATCTCCACAGAGCATCTGTTTGACAGGGGTCTTAGAAACAAAAAGAACAACACAAGATTTAATGTTTGCATCTCTGCTCTTTAGTTCCGGTTCCGGTTTTTGGTGTTAAAAAGGAGAAGACAATCTGTTCTGTCCAGTTTTCACACCGAGGAAGAATAGCGATTAGGAACTGTTCTTTATGAGTATGGCAAGATGATTGTGGGTGAAGTGTGAACATTAGCAGCTAAGGGTGTGAAGATAAATGGATGGTATTTGTATAGCATTTTTGCCAGTCTTATTAATCACTTAAAATATCTTATAGTAGAAACCACCAATTAATGTCCACATTCATTTGGGACTTTTGTTCTGTTACCCTTACACCAGATATACACTGACAATCTGTTAAGTACAGTTGTTTGGAAGTACTAATGAAAAGTACCTTGTTTCTGTACTCAAGTAAATTTTTCAGATATCTGTTCTTTACTTAAGTACTTATTTTTTTCATCCTTTACATTTAACAAAATGATCCTTGTCTGTTTGTTTGTAAGACTGAATCATTAGCACCATTTAGTGGTGACATGAATGAAACAGAATGTAGGATTATGTGGGGAATGAACAGGGGTAGGAGATGGCAGATACTTTGGATGAAGTTCCTTTGGGATCAGGAAAAACTGGAGATGGGGGGACGGCGGCAGTAAAAAAGCCAGCCTGGAGGGGGAATAATACAAAGAATAGAAAAAACTGTTTTAGGGAACAAAGCAAGAAGAAGAAGGCAGCAAAAAGATAATTGGGAAAAATCGTGATGAAAGAATTAAGAATGAGGTGAGGTTTACAGTGTGGAAAAAAGGAAGTCACAAAACGTTGCAAGAATTAAAAACCAGACACCAAAGAATGAGCAGATACAAGCTACAGATCTTCCAAATTTAACTGTTGCACAAGCCTCATGTGTGATGCAAGTAAGACATATAAGGTGGACTCTATTTCACATTCTTACCCATCACTGAACCTTTCTTCAGTCGTGAAAAACAAAACTTATGGCAATTTATTCAGCATTTATGGTTTGCAATATTTTAATGTGAATAAGCAGCCAATGATTATCAGTCTGTATGTCAGAAAGAAATGCATAGTATAATTTTAATATTCCTCTTATCTGCTCTACTGTCATGTTCTTGTGTAAAGGTTATAGGAGATGACTCTCAGCTCATTGCACAGCATGCATTAGCTGTTGAAAAAAACCTCTCTCTACCTTAAATTTCAATTTATCCTGCAAACAAATTTGTAAACCCTTATTACACTTAGTGAATGAGTCTTTACCATGTCTAATGCTAAATTACGTCAGTTAATTGTAAAGTCGGATGCTGGAATCTCTCCCTGACTTGGCTACTTCATCAAGTCAAACAAAATTTGAATTGCTGTTCACACAACACAAAATTTTTTCTTTAGTTTGGGAGAAAAAAAAATCCCAGGTACAACAAATGAAAATGGAGGAAAAAATCAAACTGGGAATAAAGTGGTCTAAAAATAAAATCACGCTCTTTACTGCTTTAAAAACAGTTGTGCTCACTGTATCAAAGGCTGCACTGAACTGGAGCAAATTGTAGGGCATATAATCTGTTTTTTCCCCTATGTTGTGCCCCTTATCTGATTACATTGTCCACAGTGTCACTTGCTCTTTCAGTGAGCTGGATTGTTGTTATCTTAGCAGCTGTTGAATTATTGAACAAAGCTATCATTACACCAGCAGACCAAGTATTTACAGTACGATTAGGATTGTTGTGCTCTTAACGGGTCCGTCCATTAGACTGTGCAAAGGCTAGAGTAACACCTGCATGAACAGAAAAAAAACACACACATGAAGACACACTCTCACAGACACAAATGCTGTCACACAATTGTTGTGGTGGGACCCTCGTGGGAGCTAGTTGTTTTCCAACAGTGGTCTGAGTACGTCAGAAAATATGCTTACACCATGGCGACACATGCTGGCTCAACAGTATTATACAAACATTGCTGTCCTTCAACACCTCAAGAGACTTCAGATTAAACACAAAATCCCATACAGCAGCCCTGTGGCGACAGCATGTGTGAAGGATGCAAGGATGTGTTCCTTTCTAGATTAACTTCTGTTTGTGCATGTATGTGTGTTTCTGACCTTTTGTTTTCTGTGCCATGAGTCTTTCCCATCATTACTGGCAATGAGGGCAAAGTTTTCAGGAGGTCAGAACCTGCAACCCCCACTCCCCCAGAGAGATAGGCAGGCCCTTTGGCCTTTAACTCTGGAAACTTCCATGTTTAAATTATCAATGACTCTTCTGCTCCTCCATCAGCTGACAAACAGTTACACAAAATAACACTGTGGCAATAACGTGATTTCCCAGCTAAGCCCATCAACACACACATATGCCTACTTCCATTATCAGCGAGCATGTAACTAAACTAAATAATTTTTTTAAATGCTAAGTGCTGGATGTCAGCTGATATTGATTTATTGTATCACACGTAGCATGCTCAATAATGAACGCATGGCGGGTCATTCTGGCCTCAATGCAGCTCTGGTCGAGGACACTTGCATTCAGTGCAGCAATGTCCAAAACATTTTAAAACACAGCAACAGGCCATCTTTTACAGGTAGATGCTATAATCTGATGTTGTTAGACCCAGATTATGTTGATATTCTGAATCTGGTGATCCAGAAGTTTCAAAATATAGGAGGTACTGGGTGGGCAGTTGGACGTTTTGTGTTTTTCTCAGGTGAGTCACCCTTTGGCTTGGCGGAGGTCTGCGCTCTCTGAGTGCGTCTGGTTAAAAAATAAAACTGTGGCTACTTTAAACCCGCAGTTTTACCTTGAGTTGTTTTTGTGTCTTCAAAATATTTTGTCTCTTCCTGCTGACAGATGTTAATTTCATTCAGATTGTTTTTCTTTCCCTATATCTGTTTGTTTCTTTTGTGATATTCCTGTCTTCAAATTATGCTTTATGAAAAACTTGTTGATCGGCAGAACTGAGCTTGAACAATGAAATGGTCATGTTTACCACCATGATTATCTCTTAAATATTTCTGTTCTTCTCTTCTGTATGATTTCTTTTCATTTGAGGATCTAGTTATTTTATGAAGCACCTCAACTCTATGTTATTGCAAGGCCTGATGATTAACTGAAATCCTATACAGAGTGAAACTTCATAAATGGGCTGAATTGATGCTGACAGACCAGTGCTGTTTCTAGTCTGTATTTATTAAGGTTTGACAGCGAGTAACTGAAGAAAAGGCATTGCTGCTGATGAAGACAAGTGAAACCATGGATGGTAGTGGCAAATCCCCCTATTTGAATACGGTCATACATCAAAACCTAGATCATCAACTACTCAATTTATTGCATATGGAAGCACTTTCCACACCCTGTGTCAGAATTCTTCCCTATGAGTCTGTGACCTCTAAGATCACAATTTATCCATTCCCTAAGACTCACTAAAGCAAATCTAAAACTCCTCCTTATATCCTTTTGATATAATTTATGGAGGCTTTTGTACATTGCTAAAAATATTTTCTATACCATGCTACTTATAGACTATTTTCTCTGCTGTTGGTCTTTTGAGTATTCTTATTGTTAACATTATGGTGTCTAAAAAAAAAAAAAAAAAAAAAAATAGTTGCAGGTTCACTATGAGATCTATAAAGAGAGACTAAGGATTTATAACCTGGAGCTGAGAAATGCAAGACAATCA
>JAOXYM010000013.1:12286006-12309891 GCA_028567055.1 Leptatherina wallacei
AGAAAGAAAGAAAGAAAGAAAGAAAGAAAGAAAGAAAGAAAGAAAGAAAGAAAGAAAGAAAGAAAGAAAGACAGAAAACACCTTTAACACTGGAATTAGAGTAATGTTATGATACAAGTATGTTCATAAGGTGGAGCAAAGTAGTTTCTGAAATTAGGAGACTGCTGAGTCAGGCCATAGCCTTTAAAAGTAAAAATCTGACAACAACTGCAGACAGTCTTGGTTCTTCACAGAAGGGCCTATGAAAAAACACTGCCATTTTTGTTGTTGTGTAATAACCAAGTAATGGCTAATAAACTCCTTAAAATCCTTGTGTTTCTAGAGGAGGTTTTCATCCAGCTATGCAGTTTAAAACCTCCATCACTTTTTGCTTCCCACATATAATACTCGTCCATGCTAGGCAAATAATTGATTTTAGTCCCATGTTTGCTTTTCACAAAGACATGAGGACGCCCTTGTGTGTTGTTTTTCTGCGTGTAGTAAGATTAATACAACATTAATGGAGATGCTCATGAATGAGTTTACAAAGGCTGGATGTATGCATACTATTTCACTACTGTGTGTGTTGAGGATGTAATTAAAACCATATATCAGATCAGCTAACAACCCACTAATGGTGCATTCATTTATTTACTGATGGCAAGAGCTAAGCTAAGATGAACATACAAGAAATCACATTAAACTCAGTTTGTGTGAGTAGGAATAAACCTTTCTATGCACACAGCAAATCTAATTGTGATCTTTGTGGGTTATTTCTTTTTTCTTGTAGAGGCCCATCTTTGACCCAAATGAGTGCCATCTTCTCATTTGTGGTAAAGAATCATCCACTTCTAATTAGAAAATTTGATTAGGTAATTACAAAACATGCATAATTCAACTTTGTAACCTCTTTCCTTCTTTTTTCTGCTCTCATTTAAAGTACAGATGTACACATGTCCTCACCACAAGCACTGCTATCCAAGTCAATTAATCAGAAAGAATTAACTTGCATTGCCAAACCTGCATCTACCTACATGTTCTAATGTAAATTTATTCTTCTCTTTTTTAAGGATTAAGTAATAAAATTGCATCTAATGCAGACATTAGTACAATTTTTTTCATGGTTTTTCTATGAGCACGTTCTTCTTGTCATTATTATTGTTGTCATTATCATTATTGATTATCACCATTATCACTGTTATTTTTGTGTTGTGCGTACATTTGACTGTGTTTATAATATCCCAAACAAAAACCTCTTAAAGCTTTTTTTGTTTTTACAACACTGGGAATATTTCTCAGAAAAGCATGTTGACAATATTAAAAACTCTGAATGTTGCTTGTGTGTTATGGTTTTATCCAAGGATGCTGGGCATTTGCCATGCTTAATCAGCAATGTTTTGTTTGAGACAAAACACTAGTAAACACAGCAGAAGAATTGTGAGTTTTTTTATCTTTCCTTTTTTTTTTAACAGGACAGTAAACAGCATAGCTAATTTGCAAATAAAGAAGTCCTTAAAATAGCAAAAGCTCTTTTACACCAGACTGAGACTTGCTGAAATACTATTATGGCACTTGTAAAGATCTAAGAAGCTGTGTTTAAAGTAACTAATCTTCAATTCACCTGGCGCTCAACGATGTTTGAGTGTTATTTGCCAGTTGTAATGTTAGGGGGTATCAAGAAGAATCTGACAAGTCAACAAGCACTGATGGAGTCCTCTGGGCCCCATATTATTTAGTGAAATTAAATAAACATATGGAAAAAAAAATTTTCTGCATTTAGAAACGTAAAATGAATCCTTTTGTGGAAGCAGGAAAGTCGTGTGGACGTCACGAAATGTTCCCCATTGACTTTACATGTCCCTCATTTTCATGGGCCCAGCACGTAATTTTGATTAATTACGTGCCACCAACACGTAAATAAGTGGAGGATGTTGAAATAACTTTGTGCTTATTTCATGTATTTCTGTGAGAGCAGGTTGGACCCTGATGACCTGAGGGATCTGGTTGGTTCATAACGAACCAGAAGCTCCTGAATGTATTTTGGCCCTAAACCATTCAGTGCTTTGTAAACTAACTGCAGGATTTTAAAATCAAGTTCTGACAAACAGGAACCCAGTTTAAATAACCTTCGCTGTTTTAAATGCTTTTTTTCTCTGTCTGTAACTGATTTATGGAAATTGGCATATGGCTCGGATGTAGAGGGAAGACGTGAAATATGCCCTTTAATGTGTTTCTTTTAGCCGACAGATAAGGATGTCAGTTTCAGCCTTTGAATCTTTAAGATCTATTTATAACCATGTAGAGATTTGCTTTGTTTCTACATTAGGTTCAGGTGGATTATAGTTTGCTATTGGAATAGGAATGCATATCAAATGTGTCTCAAGTGACCATCAGTAATTGAATTTTGCTTCCTGCTCCCATTTGATTTTATCAGTGGGAAACTGGGACTGTTGCTCCTAAAAAGAGAAAATAAGGCATTTGCTCTGAGCTCTGCAGGATAAAGAAGGCTGCATTCCTAAGATGTCAAACCAACTTCACTGATGTAGCTTCAGGCTTGTCAAGATAGTTTTGAGCACACTTACCACAAGTTAACTGAGTGGTCCTTGATACTGAGGTTATTGAGAAACCTTTACTCAATGCTCATTAAAGTAAATGGGGAAATAGCTTTCCCTTAACATACTTAATGTGACTCCAAGCTTAATAACATGCTTCTGCTTTGGGGTCATCTGCTATCACTTGACTTCAATATGATCACATACAACACATAAAGAAACCGGAAAAATATCTTCCACGTGTCTGCACTCCAGTCCAGGATAAGCTAACATCTGTCAGCTAGCTAGCTTTGTGCCATGTCAGCTTATGCTGGTTTATACAGCTTTTAAAGATATTAAAAATGTTCAGTTCAAGCTCAACACTCATATGGCATTACAAAAGAACAGACAGTTGAACGGTGCTGCTTGCTCATTTTCCAAGAAGCTGCTTTTCCACAGCTGCTGCTGAATGTTGTTTTTCCACAGTAGTGACGCTTTTCATGGTAAGCCCTGTCGTCAGTTGCCACAAGCAATGGAGCTGCTATGGCATGGTGTATTTTCCCACTACACTTAACAGCAAGGTAAAAATATTTACTATGATCACATGTAGGACGTGAAGTTGTCAAAAACAGTTGTCACCTGCAGCCCTTTACAGATAACCGTGTTTTGTTTCTATTACTTCAAACCAAAAAAGTGCAGGCGTCACGCTGATATCCACCCTGTTTGTATTGAAGAATAACAATTATAGCTACTGAAGTTCTGTTTAAGTGAGTAATTCAAATGCAATTATCTAATTCACCATGGAAACATTATTCTCAATCACTAGTGGAAACCTCTGAAGGCAAAAAGAAAGTTTAGTTTGCATGATCAATAACTTCCCACAGCCTCAATATGTCTTTAAGATCTATTAAGTTTAGATTTTTTGGATGTAGTAAAATGTGCAAAATTTAAGACACAAACTCAGTGATTGAGAGGAGCTCAGATATCCCCTGCTTTGAGGCTGTTATGGAAACACTTTTCATTGTGGTTTGGCTTGGCTCACTGCAGCTAATACACATTGATTTGGACTGGAGACACCCTAAAATCCATCTCAGAGCTAGTATTGGCCCTCACAGGCGGCTTAATTCATATTGAGCTGGTTGTCATCCCTGTATTTTTAGGCACATTCTTTAATATGTTGCTCATCAGCCAATACACATTTCAGTCTGTCTTTGAACGATTTCACCAGGATCTCAGAGTGGTTGACTGAACAGACTTAATTAATTAATATAAAGTTTATTTTCTTGTTTATACTTCATTTTCTGTACTTTATGCATTTTGCTTTTTTTGTTGCCGCTTTCTCAGTATTTTCAGTATCATCAGTATTTTGAATCTTTGGCATTTTCCTATATGTTTTTAAATGATGTAAGTTTTCTTGCACATAAGCATCCCTTTAACACTGAGATTGGAGTGTCAGCGCTATGAACTCTATTAAATAAAGGTTACATTTCAGTGGTCTTTATTTTGCTGCTACAATGACTCATATTAGTTTTGGCGGGCATTTCCTCGCTGCTGAGGTATCTAATAAGAAACATTCCTCTTAGTGCCAGATGCTCAAAAGCACAAAACAGTGATGACTACTTTTGCATATTTATGAGTGTGTACATGTGTGTCACAGTGTACACAGTACAGAATATGTGAATGTGTTTGTATCAGTGAACAAGAGAAGACAGAACCATTGAGAGGGGAGGGGAATGAATATTCAATCAGCAGGTTAGTTTAGGGAAAGTCACAGCAACAATCAATACGCAGTACACACACTCATACAAATACACAAGCAGGAATGAGTAACTGCCTACACACTCCTACACAGTTCCTTTTTAAAAACCTGCACCGTTCCTTTGTAAATAATGTACACCTACACACTTTCCTTTAATCTTGCTTCACTAATCGTGTGGACTAAACATAACAACATCTACACACTGATTTTTCATGATGCGTATAGGGGATGAGAATACAAAAAAGTCAACGTCACCATGAGCCAAACACCGCTAGAAGAAGTTTCTCTCATAATCAATAAGTTTCCCTAAATCATTCACAGGTCTCATTCATTTCACTTCAGATGTCCAAATCGGAATTTTCAACAAGCTGACAATTCAAATTTATGCTATACGAACAGAGACACACTTGATCTTCATATCTAATGCGCTCCCTCCATCACAATCAGCGGTTTCCCCTGCTCTGACCGAGGCAGAGAGGTGTCTCCTTTATCATTGTCATTTATATCAAACCATGCGACTCCTGATAATGCATAATTATAACAAATGACTAATGATAGGATTATGGAGCCTGGATATCATATGCATTCATAACTGTTTAATCAAAGCAAGTGTGAGTTAAGATTCTAGATGGCAAGATAATGTTGTATCTCTCTGTGAGGCCATGAGCAATTCATTTGGTGAGACGTGTTCATGAATAAATATGATTTTTGTGTATGTCTTCAGCCTGCATAACATGTTATCATTGGTTTCTCTTCTAGCAATATAAATATGCTACAGCTGCATATGCCTGATATGTCCCCTACCTTTTTTTTAATGTGCATATTGAATAAATATCTCTCTCAATAACCAGTGAAATGAGAAATCCAAGTTTTTCTGGGTGTCCTCAAAACAAATTGTCATGGTGAAATAATGCAGGGATTATCTTAAAGCACTGCAGCTCCATAGTTCTTCTTCAAAAATGCACAGCCATGATCACACAATGGAAGTAGGGCATTGATGACAACCTGTAACTAAGTTTCCAGCACTATTTTGCATGTCTGTGCAATCCTTTCAACCAATGTGCAGATTAATTCATAAGTCTATACCAATGAACTGGTCAGCTGAAGTAATCAAAACTGTAATCACTTGTGCTGTGGCTCAATACAAGTGCCTGCAGAGATGTCCAATAACACAAAGATCTCCATCAGCACATATTATCTTTCCTGCAGGTCAGGCTGCCTGTGATCAATCAGCACAAAAATTAATCAGAGGAGAAATTTCAATTTTACGTTGGTGTATTGATTAGCGAATCGAGGCAATTACTGGTGACAATGTGAGATAGAATGGAGCAATCCATACTGTATGTGCTCAACAGCACAGAAAACTGTTTCCATTATTATTACCTGGTAAAAAACTTTATGTTTGGGAAAATACAATGTTTTTAGGAAATGACATTTAACTGTTTAAGGAAGGGTAAAGCTTGACATATAAACAGAGTGATGTAACTGGCCTTGTTTTCAACATTTAGGAGCTTTGTGTTTTGTTGACATTGGACGCACATTGGCTTCGGGGACCCGCAGCACCAAATCAATGTATAAATGAAACAGTAAAATAATAGAATTGAAATTGTCCTTTTAGGCATAATTTTGTCCTTGTGGTCTGATTAAAACGTATTATATTAAAATTGTATTCGCACTTTTATTTAAACAAAAACTCACAAAACTGAAAGTTGTTCTTTCAGTAAAAATAGAAATGTCCAAAATGTTGTTATTCCAAATGAAGAAAAAAAAACTTAAAACAAAACAAATGTAGTTTTCAGTTTTTTTCTTGCTAATCATGATCTACATTTAATTTGCCACAAAAACAAAACAGACATAATATGCTAATCCTTTTTGTATCATAGAGGAATTTTCCGTCTTTGTTTCGATCACAAGATGTAGCAGACGTTAGAAAAATATTACAAACTCACTAAATCCGAACACGCTCATAAAAACAGTCATTTAAGTGTAAAAGCAAAACAAAAAACAAAACATTATGAGGTCACATGACTTAAGGTTTGTAATAAAAGATTAGCTGATCAGTAACAGAGACAACAACCAAAGAGAGAATAAGAAAACACAATAAAAATCATAAAAACAAAAAAACAAAATCAATGTTCAAGAAATAACATGGGGATTATATTCAGATCAAAAACATCAAAACACTGGCTGCATAAAAATATGAATCGGACACCCTGGGCTTCTAATATAATCTGTTCTGCCTTTGACTAATGAGATGAGGCAGAGGCGGGTCGAGGAGTGTGTGTGATGTTTGGACACCAACAGTACATGTTTGTGCTGTTCATTTAATGAGGCTGTATGAGGCGCTGAGCAGAGTATGACTGATCCTAATCTTTAACCCCCCTACCGCCTGTCCTTAATCTTATCTCATCAGTTCGGCTATTATAATCTACTTTATGAAAGCTTATCAAACTAATCGTTGAACACAGTGAAAGTGCAGTGAAGGACTGAGGCATTATGTGATTGTGACTCAGCAAATGGGGCAAGCAGTGATGTTTGCATTTGAAGGCTAAGCTAAAGTGCCTAAATGAGATAAAGTGGTCAAAGGCTTCTGAATGTTCTTCGATGATATCTTAAAGTTTTAATATATATATACATACAATATTCCATAACACTACAGTTAACTATCCCTTGTTTACTTTCTTTTTCTGTTTGATGACTGGTGAAAAAGTGAATAAATCCAGATAAAAAGAGGGACTGTTCTGTTTTGAAAGGATGCACCCTTGAAGTCACAGCCTCTCCTTTTAAAGATAAATAAACCCATAAAGATCTAATGGGCTGATTGCAGGAGATGACAAGAAGGCCCATTTAAAGCCTTGTAAATCAGGTTCGGTTGGCCGTTTAATTAACTTGCAAATTAATGCACCATGCTGTGTAAATTGTTGGGAGATAAATATTCATGTAGTTAACTAAGAAAAGGGCAAGGGCATATCGTAGATGCAGCCAGATTGGCTTTGCAAGCAGGGCACCCAATAAACACCTTATTGGTATTTTACAGGCACCTACTTTACATTTTCTTTGCTTCATCGGTTATGCAAAGAAAGTAAGTCACTCTTTTTGCCCCATCTTTCACTTCACACCAAATCACCAGTTTCTGTTTGTCTTGCCTGTGTCAGGTCATGGTATAATAAGGCAAGCTGACATCTATTTGAATTACTTCTTACAGGAACATTCTGATCAGAAATTTGAGGAACTCTAGATACTTTAAATCTGAAACAACTAACTCACAGTACAGACAATCTGGGAAGTTACTGTTTACTAAAAAAAAAAGTCTAAAAGTTTAAATCCAAGCATGTGCCTTTCATCTAAAACAACAGACAAGGAACCTTAGTTATCCTATAGGGAGATAGCGTAAAACAGTGAGGCACTCATCTCCTCTACATATGTATCAGTCAGCCTTCAAGATAATACTAAATAAGGCTGAGGTAAACACGACTAAAAAATGTATAAAATCATCAGTGCCTCTATAATATAGTATAGTATAGTATAGTATAGTATAGTATAGTATAGTATAGTATAGTATAGTATAGTATAGTATAGTATAGTATAGCCTGTAAGTAAAGGTGATTGACAGACTGATAAAGTTGTTGGCTGATTTGACCCTTTTTAGTGGTAGCAGTCAAATCATTGGCTGTGGTGGCATAGGTCATCTCAGGGCCCTGTTGCCAAGGTGAAGGTGACTGGATGCCCAAAGTAGGACTAGAAGCATATAAATAGTCTAAATGTCATCATCCCATTAGGCATGCTAGTTTTGCAATAACTTGCTTCAAGTGACAGAAGGAGTACATATATATAACCCATTTAACTGTAGTAGATATAAGAATCTCTTTCTTCCATTTACTGTGTTTGACCTGCATTCATAACTCCCAGGACACAGTGTATTGCTTGTTTTCGTCAGTCAGACAAACTATCCTGCTGCCTGAGCAGGAAGAGATGAATCTCACCCCCGCCAGGGAGTCTACTGGCTATCAGAAGCTCACGCTCATCACAAAGCTGGCTCCCGCATTTCATCATTACGCACATCACCCGCCAATGACGCAGTGGCATCAGGAGAATTTTTTGGCGTCATCATGATCATGATTTTCCCTGACCATATATGGATATCATCTGATTTGTGGACAGTGCAGGTTTACTGAATACATGATCTGCCAGTTGAAACGCCATATCCTCACTCTGACTCTTCTCCGCCCTCCTCCTCTGAACGAAAGGACAAATAACGAGATAAAGTAGTGGTAAACGGACAGGAGCTGAGCAGCTCGGCTGTCCTGAGTTCCAGGCAAATTGATGGCGACTTCGTTACGCAATAAGTCACGCTGCGCTATATCTGCTCTTCCATGTTTCCTGTAGGTTATACTAGTTATTTAACCCGGTTCGTACGCTGATGAAAACAGACGGGATAGAATCTCCCTCTGTAACCGTAAATGTAGCCTATACTGGTTGACGCCGCAGAGGGAATATTATATTCATGCGCCAGAGCTGCAGGCTCTGAATACTTGTTTACCGGCTGGATGTGAGGACTGGAATGACTCTGTAGTCACGTCACCATATGACGAAGAGGTCGTGAAAAACACTTCCTGCATTGTGAGTTGACCATCAGAATGAAATTATGAATGAAATGGGATTGGGGTAAACTCTCTTTATATATGCTTTGATCCACTCTGTGTTTATATAAATACAAATTTGGGCTACTAAGTGTTTTATAATCCACCCAAAACGCCCTAAATGACGCAGATGAAGGCTTTATAGGTCAGGAGCATCTTGTTGGTTGGCTATTTGGGGCTATATCCTGCTAAAAAATCTCCACAGAAGCCAAGTGATGTATCATGGGACCGGAGCAGCTATAAATAAAGCCTCAGTCCTCACTGACTACGCTTAAATGAGTCAGAAGAGGGCAGAGTGATAGTAGGAGGGCTTTTTCCTTCTCTCTCCTTTGAACGGGGCAATCTCACTCCAGCATTCATCCAGTTTCCACCAATAAGCCCAATGAGCTGAGTGTGCACCGCCCACTGTCGGCGTGTGTATTTTTTTCTTCTCCTTTCCCTTCTTTTTTCCCTTTTTTTAACCAGAGCTGGATGTGTAGATCGTCACATGTTGTTTCCCCTCTTCAGTCCGGACACCAACAGACATGTGTTATTTATTGCTTGGCTGTGGGAGAAGACGAACGCACGAACAGCCGGCTCTGGAAATAGAGGATTAAAATAAAGCGCGTCATTTCTCCGGGAACTCTAAGAAAGGAAGCGTTGTGTCTAGGAGCGAAAGACCCAAGAATGGCGAGTCCGCCGAACACGGGCGATCAGTCGTTATTGGCCAGCAATGCAAACAACAATGTCAAGAAATGTGGATGTCTGAAGAAGCAGAAACACGGACACAAACGCTTTTTCATTTTAAAGGAGCCCAGCGAAGGTTGCCCTGCCCGGCTGGAGTACTATGAGAGTGAGAAGAAATGGAAAAACAAATCGGCCGCAAAGAGAGTTATTTCTCTGGACAGCTGCCTCAATATCAGCAAGAGAGCGGACGCAAAAAACAAATATCTTATTGCGCTCTACACTAAGGACGAGTATTTTGCCGTGGCGGCGGAAAACGAGCAGGAACAGGAGGGCTGGTACCGGGCGCTGACGGATTTAATGGCAGAGGGGAAAGTCTATGACGGATCGGCGTCCAACTCTGCGTCCTCGCTGGTTGGCTTCGATGAAGCGAGCTATGGTGTAATAACGCCGGTGACCGCCGCCTACAAGGAGGTATGGCAAGTAAATCTGAAATCCAGGGGACTTGGACAGACCAGAAATTTGACCGGGGTTTACAGGCTCTGTCTCTCCAGCCGGACTATCAGCTTTGTTAAGCTCAACTCAGAGGTTGCTTCGGTTATTTTGCAGCTGATGAACATACGGAGATGCGGCCACTCCGACAGTTTCTTTTTCATTGAGGTTGGTCGATCTGCAGCCATCGGTCCAGGGGAGCTGTGGATGCAGGCTGATGACTCTGTGGTGGCTCAAAATATACACGAAACTATCTTGGAGGCGATGAAAGCTATGAAGGAGCTGTCAGAGTTCCGCCCGCGCAGCAAGAGCCAGTCGTCTGGTACAAACCCCATCTCCGTGCCCACTCGGAGGCACCTGAACAATCTCCCCCCAAGCCAGACCGGGCTCCCCCGGCGATCGCGCACTGACAGCATGGCTGCAACCTCTCCACTGAGCAAATGTTCATCCTGTCGAATACGCACGGCCAGCGAAGGCGATGGCACCATGACACGCCCAATGTCAGTCACTGGGAGCCCCCTTAGCCCAGGGGTTCACAGAACCCTCCTGAGCAGATCTCACACCATTACAGCACGGCCCTCTCTGACATTTGAGTCTTCTACCCTCAAGCACAGTAAGTCCATGTCTATGCCCCTGTCTCATTCACCACCCGTGCCCACCACTTGTACAGGGAATGTTTCCTCCTGCCCAGACAGCACTGCCCCACGCCCTTCCAGCTGCAGTGCATCCTTCTCAGGCTCCCCAAGTGATGCAGGTTTTATATCATGTGAGGAGTATGGCTCCAGCCCTGTTGATGCACGAGACCTAAGGTTACCTCTAACTGTCCGCAGCAACACTCCAGAATCTCTCAAAGCAGACACCCCACCCTCTAGGGATGGCAGCGAGCTTGATGGCTACATGGTGATGGAGCGACAAATTCAGAATGGCAGCCGGCGGTTAGCAGAGCTGGAAAAGGTTTATCGAAAGCGCACATATTCTCTCACTACCCCCCGCCAGCAGTGGCGTCCCCCCCAAGTGTCCTCAGCCTCCCTGGATGAATATACGCTTATGAGGGCCACATACACCAGTGGGAGCCAGTCTTCTCTGAGATGTCACACTGCCTCTCCTAAAGGAAGTGGACTTGAGGATTACAGGGATGTTCATATCAGCTCTAACAGTCTCCATGGCGACAGTGGCTACATGCCTATGATGCCTGGTGTAGGACCTCAAACACCAGGGTCCAAGGATGACCCTTACATGCCCATGAGCCCCATGTGTGTTTCTGCTCCAAAGCAGATCATCAACCCTCGTTCACACTTCTCTCCTGCTGGGCTGGCCCCACGCACAGACTCCCCAGGGAGCGTATCTCTGGAGGACAGTGGTTACATGCCAATGTGGTGCGGAAACAAGATGTCAGTGGAGAGCACTGATGGAAAGCCCAACAATGCAGAGTACCTGTATATGTCTCCTGTTGACACTCTGGTGTCTCTAACACCCCCAGACTACATTCTCAGCCCTTCTGGAGATCTCCACCTCCAGCACAGACAACCTTACTCTTACAGTTCTCTACCAAGATCACTTAAAGGGCAGTCTCAGCGCAGTGGGTCTGCTGACACAGATCAGTATGTGGTGATGAGTTTGCAGAGACAACGGATAGAAGAGGAGTCTAACTACTGTCCCATCTCTCCAGGGGAATCTGTAGCCAGCAGCTCCCCAGAAACGCAAGGCACTCCATCCTCTGTTCCATCTCCTCTCAGACTGGCTCGGATAGATGGTGGTCTGGTACACCGCAGTAGGGTGTGTCGGCCAACCCGCCTGGCTCTGGAATCCCTCAAAACGCTACCATGTATGAGCGAACATCCTCTTCCCTCCGAGCCACGCAGCCCAGGAGAGTACATCAACATAGATTTTAGTAGTGCTGCTCATATCCAGCTCTCATCCACAGAGTTGTCTGGGAGTTTGATATGTCCAGAGAGGGGATCCCCGGCACTCTCTGACTATGCTAACATTGAGATCAACTCTGGGGTTCACCAAACTGGGGGTTCCCCCCCTGGAGGGTGTTTAAAGCACACACCAGAAGTTTTGACTTGCCCCAGTTTGGTGAGCACCCAGCAGGATGCACAGGGACATGAGGAAAAAGAGGAGGAAAAAAGAATAGAGGCACAGGTGAAGGAGAGGGGGATGGTGGAGGAATATCCCCCCCAAGAGCAGGGGAGCCTGGTGTGCCAGCCTGCTCTGGTCAAAGACGACTACACTGAGATGACCTTTGGTCCTGCTGCCCCTTTACCCGATGTAGTTACTGATGTTGCTACTCTCCCCACCAGCCCCACTGCTTGTGTCAAAAGACTCAGCCTTGAGGGCAGCATAGTTCATGTGGTACCCCCTGAACCTGCAGACTCTTTTCTCCTGGGAGCTCCTTCATTATCTGTCACAGTACTGGATCCCGACAGGGGGGCTAAAGTTATCCGGGCTGACCCTCAGGGGCGTCGGCGCCACAGTTCTGAGACCTTCTCCTCCACCACCACGGTCACACCTGTGTGTCCATCGTTTGCCCACGACACCAAACGACACAGCTCTGCCTCTGTGGAGAATGTGTCCCGCACTGTTCGCGGCTCAGAGGAGCCCGGTGAGGACTACGGTAGCTCCATGTGCAGGGAAACTTCAGCTGGTTATCAAAATGGACTTAACTACATTGCCTTAAACTTGATGGAGGGAAACCTTGGGGGATGCAGGCTAGGAGGCTGCGATGAACTCCTGAGGTTCAAGACAGCCTGTGGCTGCAAAGGGGGCCTGAATGGTTTCAACACTAACCCTTATGCCAGCCTGGGATTCAAGGAGACTACTACTGCTGCTGTAAAAGGTGAGTTACACACACACACTCATTCATTCAGTAGGTTTTCATTCACAGTAGGAGTGGTGTTGGGCTAGAGTAGGATAGAGATCTGCATCAGGGTGTCTATCATCTCCAGAGATAAGCCATACACCACACTTGCAATATTTTACAGCCTGCTTTCGTTTAGTTTTTGAGTAACCCCCCCTACAAAACAAACAAACAAACAAAAATACTTGTCCTATGAACCCCAGTGCAGTGACTCCTCTATTTCCCTCCCACAGTGTGAACATACTGATAAGTAAACACAGGCTACAGGAGATGAGAGAAGTCAACTAGTTATTAGCATTGCTGCCGGGTGTGTGCTGGGATGTTTGGATAGGATTAGACACCTACAAGTCACACCCATGACTCTGAAAATTTTCAAGGCTGTCTGATGCTTAGTCTTTTAGCATGAGCATGGGAAACTAACAAGTTTCCTTCAGAATAAAAGCTCAGAACATAAAGTCAATGAAAAGCACTGAAGAGGTAAAAGCAATAAAGATGCGTCCATATTTCCTACAGCGTGCTGCTTCCATACTTGTGCTTCATCTGATTTGGGGAACTTAATTTAGAGTTCGGATGATTATGTATCATTGTGCATCTGTATTAGTCTGAAACTTCTCTTAGTTCTTTTTCTGTCTGGCTTGACACTACTGTTGTGTGTTTGTGTGAATGGTTTGCTCTGCTCTCCCTTAGTGACGCAGTTTTGTACCACGTCAGTATATATTTTTTTTTTTAAAGGGATAAAAAAAAAAACTGATCTGATCCAATGACGCACGCTGTGCCTCAGTAGAAGATGTTCAAACAACTAAAAAAAACACTCTTTTTTTCCTCCTTTTTTTTTAAAAATAAATAAATTTCTATCCTAACATTTAGGAGCTGATCTGTGTGTATGAGCTGGCAGTGAAATCCTTGTTACATGTGGGAAAAAACGTTGCTATCAAAATATTACCTTTCACCTCATTTTGTTCAGCGTTGCATCAGCGGCTTTTCATGCATCTGTAAATGGAAGGGATTATTTACAGAGATGGATGACCTGGCAGGGGCTTGTCAGAAGTTGCTGTTGCTTGAAAAGAAAATACATCGTGTCGGGATCATTGTGAGTCAGAAGTCTGTGTTCCTGATGGTGAAATACAAGAGTTTAATTAGTGTTTGTGCTTTCACAAGCGACTTGTTTCTCTGTCTCTGTCTCAGTTGGTTCTCGTGCTGCGAACTCAGTCAGTGTGGGGCTTGGTGCAAGTCATCGGGTTCCCCAGAAAAACAAGTGAGTCAGTTGTTTATCAATTGTCAGGTACTGGGTTTCAGGACTGGAATGTGGGCAGTGTGCAAAGGTTGCTGGGAGAGGTGAATGCTCACTTGTTTTTCTAACCTGGTGGGATGGGCTCAGATGGGGGGATGGGAAGATTCTTTTTCTTTTTTCCCTCTGATTGAGGGAGCAAAAAGTTAGAGAGAACATTTCTATTTCTTGTTTATGTAAAGGGGGAAAAAAGAAGACACGCCTGTTTACTACAAGGTGACAGGCTTTACCACATTCTTGTGTAATCTCTGAGTGATCCATAGTTTTCATTCCAGCCATTGCATCAGTTACATTAGGACATCACCTGTTTTCATTTGGTAACATATCCTGTCAGTCAGAATATGGAGTTTTTTGTTAATCAAGGCTTGCTGACAGTTTTCTTGTTGTGTGCAATAAAATTTGAGGCAAAACCTTTGAAAGTGGCACAAAAATGGAAGATAGTTTAAAGCAAAAAAAAAAAAAAAGACTCACAAAGCTTCTTTTCACGGGACTGATTTAAAAAACAGGGAGTCGGGGTTTGCTTGACTTATGGAATAAAGATTCTTGTTGGCTTTTGGCTTTGCCTTTTTAGAGTATGGAAATTCCCTGATGTAGCCAGACGCAGAATTACGTGTTGACATCTGAGCATTTTTGGAAAAGATGTTTTCAGCTTCTCTCAGGTGCCAGAAGTGAGTGAAAATATGTTTTTGCAAAATGAAGAAAGCCTTTTTGGCAGAGTTCGCTTCTTCACCCACATCTGATATTCTAAAAAGCCCATAAATAAAATAGGATGGAAACACAGTTATTGCCAGTTTCACGAGTTTTGATATATTGTTGTGTGTGTCAGTGTGAGTTACCGGAAATCTTTATTCATGTCGGGGGGGGGGCAGTTTTGAAACCTTTTCTTTACTCCTTTGTTTGATGATTCTCATTCTATCTTTTCTTATAAACCGTCTGTACATCTCTTTACCATCCTGCTGTCATCTGCTTTTCTCTCTTCCTGTCTTCATCTTTTTTTTATCTCGTGGTTCCCTCTCAGACTAAAAAGAGCCCTGCTTGGTCGTAGACAGGAGAGAAAACTGACTCGCGCTCTCCATTTGTGGGCCCGGGCTGCCCCCATCCTTAAAAAAAAAAAAAGAAAAAAGGAAAAAAAAAAGCACAATATGGTTAGGGGGTGGGGGTTAGGGTTTTTTTGCACCTGCCCCGCCAAGCAGTGCTCACTGGTTATCTGGCCCCTCAGAGGAGAGTGACAATACAGCAAAGACTGGCCACCATCTGCTACCACAACAACAGGGAGAGGAGTGGGGGTGTGTGCAAGGGGGTGTGTCCAAGCAGTTTCAAGGAGCCAACCCAGTCCCTTCCCCCCTTCTCTCCTCTCCTCTTGTGAATCCTCCTCCCCCATATCCCCCTTTTCTTCTCTCCAGACACTAGCCCCTTTTTTTCTGAAACCATGTGATTCAAACTACCCGTTCCCCCCCTTACACACAAACACACACCTTCTTCACAGAAAGTGGTGCGTTTAAGTGTCCTGTTTTTCCTGTTATTTGATCGCAGTGGATTAGCTCTGATTGGCTTATCACACCAGGAGCTGCATTAGATTATATTAAGAAAAATGGAGTCAATTAGTTTTGGATGCTTGCTTCTTGTTGACAGTGTTCATGTTAAATTAAAGCATTTGGGGATAACATATATATCCTTGTCATTGTCTCCATGTATAGAGCATTTTCTTTGATCACTTTCATTATTTCATGGATGTTTTTTTCTTCACCTGTCCTGCACACCACTCCCCTGCAGACACACATACGCTCTTCGCTGCCTGATACATAACTCTTTGAGCAAAGTAGGGCGGGATGTTCCAGCACTAGATAAAAACAAAGTTAACCTGCCATATCCTCAATTTAGCTTGGAGGTAAGAAGGATTACATTCACTTCAGGATTAGACATTGTTCACAAGGTAAATCAGAGACGGACCTTCTTGTGTGTAAAGTGAACACACATTTAATATTGCAATCATATACACAAACACACACCAAATGAGTGCAGTCTCATCTAGTAGAACTTGGTCGATTTAAAGTTTCCCACTCATTATAAAGTGTTCGTTAATTCCGTGCAGCACTTTGTTGTATTAATGCCTCTCCGAAGAGGTGGAACCAGCAAATTAGTGAGTGGTATGAAGGATGGAGCAGTGGGTCTTCTTGATTTATGTTGTTGTGTATATCATTCGGGATTTAGAACTGAATGATGTGCCAAATATGACCAAATATGAAAACTGAAATGTCATCAGGTGCTATTGTCAATGGAGCTAAGAGTTTTGTCGTGGTGTGTTACTTATTGCTGTTTTCGATAATATTTATTTGATTTGAATGTGTCAGCTGATGTTTTGGAAACGGATTTAGCTTTTAGTTGCAGGAAGGCAAATAAAAGAAAACAAAAACAAGAAAAGCTGGAGAATCCATTAACTGTTTCATCCAAAACTGATGTAATAATGAGTCAGCAAGATGTCAGAGTGGTTGTTGTTTTTGTTTTGTTGGTCAGACAGAGGTGTGGGAGGTCAGAGGTGTCGGCCAGTGTTTGTTTGGTGGAGCACTGCTCAGGGAGGAGCCGGCCGGGGCAGGAATGTAAACAGAGCAGATCTGAGCCTGCTGATCTCTCCCTGTCAATTTACAGCATACCCATAATAAAAACAAGTTGGTCGACCGCTCCCTCTCCATCTTCTGGAGGATTTGGTTTCCCCCTTAAAGCCTGATCAGTGACAGCGACAAAACAGAAACTGCACGGCTCTTGTTTACGTCTAAAGAGCAAGAGAGGAGGCTGCTTATACATAACTTTGTGCATGTGTGTGTCCAAGCTCTGAATGGAGCAGCGCTAATTTTAGCATGAGAGAACTAAATAAATAATGAATAAAGCCTCTGTGTGTGTGTATGTGTGTTTGTGTGTGTGGGTTGGGACAGGGGGCGCAGACATTGGGCTTACAGGGAGGGGTGAGTGCATGTGCTCAAAAAAGAGGAGGGGTAGAGGCCACTGGGTTCATTCTCCCGCTGTACCTGTGTCCCCTCCTCCCATAACCCACCCCGCCCCAAATCTTCCTGCCCACCCAGACTTTTCTCCGATCAGCTTGTGTTTGAATAGCAGCATGTGTGGCCCCCACCCCCCACTCCTTGTGTACCACAGTGCCTACTTGCACAATTGTTCATAAAAGGAAAACTAGTGATATTTTAGTTTCTGCTCATGGCTACACCTGGTTGCTGATCTGAGCTGTTAGTGATTCAGTACTCCCTCCTGGCAGATCTCAGTCATTCTCACCCAAGTGCTTGCCTCTACAGGCTACTGACTGGCCCATCCCCTCCATGAACTCACACACACACACATTTGGATTGTTATGGTCTGTCGGTCCCATGACCTCACTGCATTCCCGTTCCTCCCTGTCAGGTTGATTCTGTTACTGTGGTTTTTCCACCACTTCCCACCCCTGTGTGCCTGTTTTCTCCTGTCTCAGACACCCATACGAATGAAGAGGCAGAGCTCAGCCAGCACAGGTGGCTTCAGGAGTGAAATCAATTATCCTGTTATTCAGATATGTTCTGTGGGTCCATCTTTTCTGCAGGTCAGACACCTCTGAGCAGCCTCGATGTGTTTTTTCCGACTCTCCGGTCATCAATAATTCTCATGTCTGTGATGCTTTAGAATCAACATTAGCGTCCGATTTTCATTTGAAGAAAGTATGTATAGAGCAAGGATGGAAAACAAGCATGTGTTTATGGTGGGATTAGTTGAGGAATCAGGGGACTGGGGGTAGGGGTAAACCAAGGATTCTGAATGAAAGGTTTGTTTTAGAGAATGACGATCACATCCAGCTTTGTGAAAACAGCTCTTGTTCACGACCGGGCAGAAGGAGAGGAGATGGCGAATAAGGGAAGAAATGCAGCCGCTGTGTGTGTGTGTGTATGTGTATGTGTGTGTTTGTGTCAGCCAGCCAAGACTTCCGCTCCCATTTGATAGCTCTGCATGCAAATGAAACCTCACAAACATGTACACAGGGGCAGGGGTCAGCACAGCTTTCCACTGGAAGTAAAGCAACACCCTGAAGACTCATGGTTTGTGGTATTTTAAAAGCACGTAGCTGCAGAGTGTGTGTCTGTGTGTGCGTGTTTGTGTGCATAATCGAAAATACCTGTGAGTGTTTGTAAGTATGAGCGTGTTGTTGCTGTCATTTAAGTCGTCAGTGGGGACTGCCAGTGTTTCAGCTGCCACACAGTTTTTCCCTTGCCATGGAAGCACCTGCCACTTCAGCGTCTCCCAGCTGAGAAAAACACACACAAAAGCAGTCCCCTGTAAGATCACTAATTCATTACTTTGTAACAAAGTGGGGGTGTCAGCTTGGCTTTCATTTCTCCTCTATTGCTTAATTTTCTTTAAAAAAAAAACACATCTAATCATCAGATAAAATATTGACCAAAGCTAAAATCTTATTTGTTTGCATCTAGTTTCTTATTTGAAAATTGTAACCAACAACTTATCCTTGATTTTTCTTTTTTCTTCTTTCAGAATGAAGACTGACAGGTCTTCCCAGCTCTCTTCTCCTCCTCCACTTCCTGTGAAAATAGGATTTCACTGCAGCCAGATGACGAGGTCGCCGCAGCGACAGCTGGACCCTGTGCTGCATCCGATGTCCCTTGACCTCTTTGCTTTGCCTGTGAAGAGGGGGTCATAGGGACATCCATCGCCATGGAAACACGGACATTTGACCCTTGCCTCTTGCCCCAAATTTTCCCTCCTTTTTCTTGGCGCCCGAACACTCAGGTGCCATTGCTGCTGTAGTGCTAGATGAAAAAAAAAAATAGAAATACAAGAACTTAAACAGACTATTAACTCCAACACTAGATGATGGGTGACTATGTATCTCTGTATGTAGGCCTTCAAATACTGCGGTATGTTATTATGTTCGTTACTCTTATTGATCCTACAATTTCTACACGTTCAGCTGATTTTCTTTTGGTTTCAGCCAGTAGTCACCAGATATTTTTCACCTGAAAACCTGTGAACCAAACCTGGAGTGCATGCGTGCACGCACGCACATGCACGCACGCAAAAAGTTTTCATGCATACTGATTCCATGTATTTATTTATTTATCGTGTAGGTATGCATTAAATGTGTGAGAATTTGTATACAAGATTGTACTGCAAAAAGAGACGGCATTTATTAACATATTTAAAAGTGACATTTGCTTAAAAAACCCTACCTCAGCAACAAGTCACACAGTAGAAATATATATATAAAATATTTATTTTTCAGAGGTGAATGTTCTTTTTTCTTTGGAAAAAAAAATCATCAATCCAAAGCCTTACTCTAGCCATCAGCCTTCATCTGATGGCCCCTCTTAGTTTGGACCTTTAAAAACACACTATTAAAGATTTATCTGATCATCTTAAAGACTGAATGTTCATCAGAGCCGATTGAGAGACAGCTTCTCTGAGATTAAGTTCCCCTTTCCTCCCACATGTAAAACAAGATTATGTATCAATAGTTCAGAGTAATATATTTATTCTTATACCTCAGATGGAGGGTTCAAAAACACAAAAATAATACCAACGACGACCTTAGAAGACAAGTCAATATTGCTTTGGATGGCATGCAGCTGTCACAGATCCAAACACTGCAGCAGAGCCAGGTCCAAGTGGATCAGATCATCAGATCTAAGGCCTGTCTAAGCCCAAGTCTCACTCTTTATTCACTTTACCAACATACCCACTGTTCACCTGTGATATCCTGCACACAGCCTGCAGAATGTTATGACCTGTCAGGACAAGGGACAGGAACATGAATGTTTGAAGCAATTTATACAGAGTAACTGGACAGCCCCAGTATCTTACTTTTTCCTCACCTGATGCCTCATTGCGAAGCTCCGGCATAGAGCAATGTGGCACTTGTGGGACCACAGGACTCAGTCTGACAAGCTGTTCGATAAAGCTGCTCCATAGCTTAAATCCGCAGCCTCCACTGCGTGGTCTTGCATTTACAAACTTCCCAGATTGTAACACAAGACACATTGAATGTAGTTCAAGCTGTGTTCCAAATTTGGGAACACAATCCAACAAGCACGACAACTGCAACAACAATGAAACATCCAGAGGTACTGAATGGAAACCACAACACAGATACAAGCCGAATAAACGAAACAAACCAGGCAAAGTATCTTCTTATTTATCTGAACTCACAGGTACTTAACCTTTGCCTATATACTGTAAATAACGCTGAGAATTACATCTGAGCAAATGCTGAGAAACTTTGACAGGTGTTAAGTTAAATAACTTATGTTTGTACTGTACATAGTATGTGTTGAGTGAACTTTCTCATACAACAAAAAGCACTAATTAAGTTATATGCTAACCAGCAAGGTTTGGCTTTGATTTATTTTCTTCTTCTTTTTGTTACTGTCATGGGATAGTCTTGCAAAATGGATGCCACTATAAGGACATTTTCTAATGCTGTAATTCTGAAAAAAAGATTTTAAAAATCATTAATACTTGACACAATTGCTTCTTGATACTTAGGTACAAAACAAATGGCATATATGCAATATTTACACATTTGAGAATTAGTTTACAAAGACGTACCAAATGTAGAAATACTGTTAATAATGTTTGTTAAACATAAAATCAAATTTTTGCTGTTTGTACATTTTTTTCCTCCAATTTTGAAATGGAAATCTTTTTCTGCTTGTTTTTTGCTAATGGAGCCTATTGGTGTTTTGAGCAGTGTTTTGCATTTGGATAATGTTTCAAGTTTTTATTCAGCATCTAAAGGTTACGGTATGGGCTATGGCTTTCCTTGCTGTGTCTTCTCATTGTAAATATTTCATATCATGCACATTGTGATGCTACTAAGAAATGATAATTTAAACTTAGCTCATTGCTTTAGATTGTATTGATTCTTTATAGAAACATGCAATAAATAATATTTAAGAAAAGCAAATGTATCTGCTCAGTGATTTTTTCTTCACTCCTCACCATCACAGCACAAAGAACTGGCTCTTCCTCTCATCTGACACTCACTGATTTCCTGTATAAAATCAGTCCCTTGTGTTTTTGATATAAAAATGGAAGGAACACAACCCCCCCCGCCCCTGTAACTGTTTGCAAAACCTTACTCTATCAAGAAAGAAAAGGTATCAAAAAGTGTGGGTAGGCGTGCCCTAGCCTTAACTCCAACATTAGCATTGTTATTGTTTTTGCACCTCCCAATCCCAACCCCCAGCTACAGTAATTAGACCAGCATGTTGAAACAGCCTCTGTAATTGGGAGGGACATAAATAACACAGTGATAAGATAATGATTTTTTTTAACCCTCAGCCATATGCTATCAGATATGTCATTCTTACAGATTTGTTAATTTAAAATAAAAAACAAAGGATATTATGATATTAAGGTTAGCTTATTTTTTCTGTATAGCTTCTGTTTGAATGGCAGGATGAATGAATGCACGTGTTTTGTAGGTAAGCAGTGAAGATGAGTCAGGAAGGTGATGTCCAGAACAGGTGCAAAGAAGGGTCATGTAGCAGAAAGACATGTAGGTTGACTAAAAGAGTTAAAGCCAGCATGATAGTCTGGAAGCATTTGCCAGACATTAGGCAGATGTGTATGCAGATGCTGAAGGGCTAATAACAGAGCAAAGTGTGTTTTTAAGCAAATCCATAGCTCTGTTCATGGCTCCTGTACTCCTAAATGCTTAATCAAAGACTTTATTTTTCCTTTAAAAGCAAAAAAAATATACAGATTAAATAGCAGACCTCTCCTGCCACTAGAGTCATTTGCTAACTTATTAGGTGGAGTTACTTTCCTTACTGTATGTTGACAGTGTCAAAAATGGCAGACAGAACCTGAGGAGAGTTTCTGACAAAAGCATTCATGGTAAAATATGCAAATTACAAGAACAGTAAGATTATGCAAGCTCTGCTTATTTCAGCCTGCCATTGTTTGAGTTCATGTACATGAGTGGGCGTATATGTCAGCTGGGTTGGGGGCCTTTCAAAAATCAATAGGAGTAGCATAAAGTATTCAGTTGCCCAGAGGGAGTAATCAGACTTACGGACAGGGACCTGCAGTATCTCCACAGGAAATGGCATGCTTCCGGAAAGCTGTCAGGATACCACATTAGAGGCAGTGTGTGTTTGTGTGTGTGATTTTTAAAAGCCAACTTGCTTTGGGGCCATTTGTGGATGCGCCAACCCCCTCCCCCAAACCAAAATAATCAGTTTCTGGTTGTCTTTTGTGAGAATCCTTAGCCAATTAAAGCATATTGGCTGTGTTTACTATACAATATACCATTCGCCATTTTTGCGGAGGCATTATTAGGATAATTGGTCTGCAGTGATTGACTACAACTAATCAATCTACATTATTCTGAGATGGGGAGAATGTAAAATTTACTTTTTTTCTGTGTTTCTCCTTTTTCTTTTCTGGTTAACCAATGCCTAACTAACACAAAAAAACTAAATACATTCAAGACTGGCAGATAAGATACCTGGATCAGTAACTGTGGGCTGCTGTGTAATGTTTTCAGTCCAGATATCCTTTCTGCTGTAAGTGTCAGGAGGTATATATAGCCTATATATAGATTACCCCCACAAAAATGGCAGCCCCGCCGCAAGATGGCGCTACACATTAAACGGTTGCCAGATTTGTCTATATAGCTTGGGAATGTGACATTGCACTGCAATGTATTGCGGGATTTGCGGACACAGCCTCAAACGAAGCATAGCCAACAGTGTAATCACAACTTTTTTGCAGTAGGCCTATACTTTTTTCGGGTATATTTTTCAGCAATGGTGAGGCCACGATGACCACAATGACAGAACAATGCATCATGGTAGTCAATTGATTTTTTTTAGTTTTCTAACCTGGAAACAAAATTCCTGTGTCACATTTCTGATGATACCAGGCGGCACCAATTCAATGACATTTCAAGGATTATGCTTAATTGTTTAAAGCATTTTCACAGTCATTTATCATCACCTTTATGTGAAGGTGAAGTGACTGATGACTTTAGTTTGCATTCTTTTTTTCCCCATTCAACTTCACTGTTAGCTATGGTTTCACACTACGGTTTCGGCATGTTTTTTTCCAAGATAAAAACAAATCCTTGTAGAGACAGTGCTGGACAGATAACACTGGCTGCCGGTGACTTACTAAGCTGCACACGTCCAAGATTTTTGGGACCATTCCCCATGGTCGTGTGGGTCAATTCCGTCTAATGTTTGGATTTCTTCTAGACAACATTCCCTTGTCTGATTGTCCAGTTTTTCTCCGTAAGGAACAGCACTCTTGCGTTTATCTCCCACCCTCCATTCATTAAATCTTTTTTTTCTCAGCGTGTTTGCAAGTATGGCGGCTGTCCCTCAATGTAAGGCTGTCCCAAACCTTTTTTCATTATTTTGCAGGTAACTTAAAATTGAATTTACCACTGAGTATGTTTACATGACTAACAATTACTGTTATGAAACTGAATTTACAAATCCAAACTAGCCAATAAGAAAAAATGAGAGTGGTCTGTCGATACTCTTTAAGATGTCTCACAATGGCGTCCTGTAAATCAGAAGACATAGAAGGAATAGCGTCATTCTAGAATGCGCCGCTTGCTGGCAGCAAATTGTAGCAGCTCCGATCATACAATTTAATCATTACTTACCATCGCCTT
>JAOXYM010000013.1:12318438-12350926 GCA_028567055.1 Leptatherina wallacei
CATCCATCCATCCATCCATCCATCCATCCATCCATCCATCCATCCATCCATCCATCCATCCATCCATCCATCCATTATCTTGCCTCTTATTTGGGGTCGGGGTCACACGAGTTGCTGCCTAAGCAGGAAAGCCCAGACTTTCCTCTCTCTAGACACATTTGGCAGCTTGTCCGGAGGGATCCCTATGTGTTCCAGCCAAGAGATGTAGTCCCTCCAGCGTGTCCTGGGTCTCCTCTTGGTGGGATGTGCCCAGAACACACCAGGACACCAGGCGGCATCCTAACCAGATGCCCGAGCCACCTCATCTGGCTCCTCTCAATGCGGAAGAGCTCAGCGACTCTACTATGAGCCCCCCCGCCCAAATGACCGAGCTTCTCACCCTATATCTAAGGGAGATCCCGGCCACCCTGCGGAGGAAACTCATTTTGGTTGCTTGTATTTTTAATCTTGTTCTTTTGGTAACTACCCACAGCTCGTTAAAATAGGTGAGGGTAGGAATGTAGATAGTCTCAAGTTGGTTCTTGGTTATATTTGGGCTATGTGCGTACTGAGTGTATAAAGTCCCTCTTGAAAAAAATCTTTATTTTAGTTTTTAGTTTGAATCTGCACCTTATTGCTAGACCCGACCGGAGGGGACAGAGATGGAGAAAAAAATAACAAAGAAAAAAAGAGAAGTGGGGGTGGGGGAGAGAGAAAGAAAACAGACAAAAAAAAACACCATGCAGAAAACAATGCAATCCATCCAGTAATCCAACTGGACTACAAACAGCACACTACGCAAATACACACACACGACCGAGAATATTCCATGCTTTTGCAACGAGGCAAAAGATTAATAAATAAATAATTTATAATAACAAAAACAATATCATTATTACTATTATCATAATCATCACCACCAACATCGTCATTATTATTATAAATAACAATAACAACAACAATAATAACAACAGCAAGAGAAAGAGAGAAAAAAAAGGACTAGCTTAAAAGAAGCAATACATCTTGATACCAAAACAGTAAGAACAGTAAGAACACACAGAGAGAGAACTAGCTGAGAGTATCCATTGGTAGATAAAACTAAATGACATAACAGTGACTGTAGCAGCATGCCGAATATACAGAGTGGAGACGTTCAAGGAAGAGTGGACATGCAGAGTGGTCATGCAGATGCCACCCTGCCCGCATAAAGGTCAGAGGCAAGCCAGCAGAACCCCCAAACCCGGGCAATCGGCGGCCGCCCCGGACTTCGGACCCCAACCCCTGCACCACTGAGAGACCACACGCCCGGAAGGCAGCAGAGGGAGGCCCCACCCGGAGCCCCCCGCAGACTTGGGGCACCGGCCCTGGCAGGCCGAGATCAGCAGCCGCCATCCCCGCCGAGCAGTAGCCACCCGGGACGGACAGGGCCCAGGCCACCAGGCCCAAGAGCCCGGGGACGCCCCCCACCCCCAGAGGTAAAGGGCCCGCATGCCACCCGGGGCAACTTAAGTTAAAATCAGATGAGAAAACACAGGTGAGGCCACCAGGGAAACTGCAAACAAACCCACTTGGGTCCCTTATCTGCTGTCCAAATATAACCCTTATAGGCTCCACATGGACACGCTGACTGGGAAGCCACACAGGACCACATTCCTGACCCGAAGAGGACACTCCACCCTTTTCCGGCTGAGGACTGTGGTCTCAAATTTGGAGGTTCTAGTTCTCATCCCAACCACTTCACACTTGGCTGAGAAATGGAGATCCCAGCTTGATGAAGCCAAAAGAACCACTTTATCTGCAAAAAGCAGAGACCCAATCCTGATGCCGCCAAACCAGACCGCCTCATCACCTTGGCTGTGCCTAGAAATTTTGTCTATAAAAGTTATTAACAAAATCGGTGACAAAAGGCATTCTTGGTGGAGTCCAAACTTCACTGGAAACGAATACGCCCAAGCTCTGACACCGGTTGTACAGGGACTGGAGAGCTTGTACAATGGGTCCAACACTCCATGCTCACGGAGTGGCCCCCACAGGAATTCCCAGAGGACATGGTTGAATGCCTTCTCCAAGTCCACAAAGTACTTGGAGATTGGTTGAGCAAACTCCTATGCCCCCTCCAAGACCGGGAAGAGGTCTAGAACTGGTCCACTGTTACATGACCGTGACGAAAATCACACTGAACCTCCTCAATCTGAGGTTTGACTATTTGATGGACCCTTCTCTCCAGGACCCCTCAGGACCCTACAGACTTTAGATGGGAGGCTGCGGAGTGTGATCACCCTGCATTTGGAGCATGCTCTCCAGTTCCCCTTCTTGAAAAGGGGGACCACCACCTCAGTCTGCCAGTCCAGATGCACTGTCCCCGATATCCACTTGATGCTGCAGAGCTCAGAGCCTTTAAGAACTTGGGTGGATCTTGTCCACCCCCAGGCCCCTGCCACTGAGGAGCTTTTTAACCACCTCAATGACCTCAGCCTCAGAGATAAGAGAGCCTCCCCTTGGGTCCCCCGACTCTGCTTCCTCATAAGAGGACATGTTGGTGGAATTGAGGAGGTCTTCGAAGTATTCCTTCAACCGACCTACAACGTCTCAAGTTGAGGTCAGTAGCCCCCCCACCTCGACTGTACGTAATATTAATGGTGCCCCCTACTGTGCCGCCGGATGGTGGACCAGAATCTCCTTGAAGCCACGCAGAAGTGATTCTCCATGACCTCTCCAAACTCTTCCCATGCCTCAGCGACCTCCGAAGCCATGCTCCGCTTAGCCACAGATCCGCATCAGCTGCCTCCAGAGTCCCATGGGCCAAAAAGGCCTAATAGGACTCCTTCTTCCGCTTTGACAGCATCCCTCACTGCTGGTGTCCTCCAACAAATTCTGTGATTACTGCTGCGACATGCACAGATGACCTTATGGTCACAGCTCCGGTTGGCCACCTCAACAGGGGCGCAGAACACAGCCCACTCGGACTCAATGTCTCCTGCCTCACTCAGGACATGGTTTAAGCTCTTTCTGACAGGAGACTCCACCAGATGTTCCCAGCAGACTTTCACAACACGTTTGGGCCAACGCACCACCAGGTGATGATCAGTTGACATTTCTGCCCCTCTCTTCACCCGAATGTCCAAGTCATGCGGCCAAAAGTCTGACAATACAACTACAGAGTCAAACATCAAACTGTGGCCTAAAGTGTCCTGGTACCAAGTGCAGATGTTGGCACTCTTATGCCTGAACATGGTGTTTGTCATGGACAATCCATGACAACCACAGAAGTCCAATAACCAAACACCACTTGGATTCAGATCAGGTGGGCTCTTTCTCTCCATCACACCCCTCTAGGTCACACTGTCATTGCCTACGTGAGCACTGAAGTCCCCCAGCGGAATGAGGGAGTCCCCTCGTCGCTGGGCTGTGTGTAGGCACAAACAACAGTCAGGACCCATCCTTCACCAGAAGGCAGAGGGAGGCTACCCTCTTGTCTACTGTGGTAAACCCCAATGTACAGGCACCAGATCGGGGGGCAATCATAATGCCCACACCTGCTCTATGTCTCTCACAGGGAGCAATTCTGGAATAGAAATGGGGTCCAGCCCTGTTTCATAGCCCAGGACATGCGTTGAGATGAGTCCAACTAGATCTATCTGGAACCGCTCAACCAGCTCAGGCTCCTTCCTTCAGAGAAGTGACGTTCCATGTCTCTACAGCTAGCTTCTGCAGTTGAGGATCGGACCGCCATGGTCCCTGCCTTTGGCCACCACCCACTGCACCTGTCCCGTACAGCCCCTCCTGCAGGTGGTGGGTCTACAGGGGGGTAGGGCATGTTACCCTTTCGGGCTTAGCCCGACCGGGCCCCATAGCCCCACTACCAGGTGCTCGCCTCAGTGCCCCACCTCCAAGTAACTTGAAACTTAAACCTAAAAAAAATAGAAAAAAGTTTTTAGGTTGTAGCTTAAAACTTGAAACCTAAAAACTTTTTTCCATGTTATTTTTATTTCAACATACACCGACAAAAACCCTTCCAAGAGACCAACATACATTTTACACCAAGGGCAAGACCAGATGAAAAAATGTAGACTGACACACAAAATTATCAGAATTTTTTATTTAAATTTGAGAATTTACTTTTATTATGGTTAAAATATCTTTACAACTCCCTTTAATTCATCCAGAAGGATATGGGCTTTACAAGCAACCTTGCATTGCCTCATCTTGGTGCAAAAAACTATGTTTAAAAATTCTGTTTAATTGGTTGACTACTTGCATGATTGCACAAGTATACACCTGCAGGAGAAGGAATGGCTATCAGGAAGTCAGCAGGGCTTGACAACTTGTAAAAACTAGCAGGATGTTGCTATCAGATGAAGAACTTTCAGGATGTTCAGAGACTTGTTTGATTTACACCTTTTCCAAAGTCAGAATGACTATTGCTCAAACATTCCAACATTCATGACGTGCAGTGACTGGTGAATTGTGTGCAGCATAGAGTATGTCGGCAGCAGTACGTTAACATTCATGCAGACACTCTGAATGCAACACATAAATGCCATCAAGACTGGCTGATATCATATACTGTTACCCTCATGTACCCCCCCCTAAATTGCCTGTTTAAATTGATTAACCAGAAGTCCATTTTCCGTGGACAACTATATATTAACATTGGAGGAAAAAAATAGCAGAAGCAAGGTTTATACTAGCAGCCCAATAACAGGCAGGCTGTTATGCAAGTGTTGGCATGACCTGAGCGAAGAGGATCGTAACAGCTGTAATGAAAACCAGAAAGAGAAAGAAAGAGTAAGCAAATGAAAAGCAGCAACCCTTCCATCACAACTCCAACCACTCTGAAGGAACTGAGGAAGGATTTCACTCCCCTGGTATACTTTTAACAGTTATGATGTCTTTTCCTAAGTACTCATTTTCCCCGTTTCTCTTTAAGCCTCCGCTTCACATGGTTTCTCTCTGCATGTCTCTCTTGTTTTGGTCTTTTTCCTTGAGCATGATAGCATGGTAAGTTTTTCTCCCTTTGAGCGCTAGCAGAGCAACAACACATTCCTGTCCACATTCCAGCCTCAGGAAAAACAGTGTCCGGAACATAATAAAAGGCCAAGCACGTCATTTGTTTTTAAACCCACTTGCTGGCTGGAACAAAGCTGTGCTGAGGGCAGGATTGGGCAAATGTGTTTGTGTGAAAGAGACAGTCAAAAGGATGTATTTGTGTTTACAAGAGTCTGTGTGCATGAGTGTTTTCTGTTTTTGTCTGTGGTAATGACATTGTGATGAGCTTACCCTTCCACCTACTATATACAAAGTGGCCTCCACCCAGCCACACGACCTGAAAGGATCATATGTTTGTCTCTTCTTGTTATTAGTATTTTGTGTACCTTGTATAATTTTTCACATGTACCCAAATTACCTTCTGACCTTGCTTGAACTATCTGGACTTCCAGGTGTATCCTGTATAAGCAGACACACTGTACACTTACACACAGAGACACAATATTCCCCACTGGACAGCTGATAAGAGGAGCACTGGACATTTATAAGTTGTCTCTTTTTGTGTTTGTTGTGGAAACAGCTTTTCATCAATGCACGTACATGCACACTAAAACCTTGAAAATTATCCATAAAAACAACCTTCAACAGTGGTGAAGGATGAAGGTTGGAGCAGTTTAAATATTTTAGTGTTTTGGCCCTGATGTATCCTTGGTCAGAGAGCCTCTTGAGCTCCATGTCCCGCTTAAAGCTATTTAACACCCCATCCTTCAATTTAGCACCACTCTCCATATCTATAAATGATTTTGGTGCAAAAGCCTTTGTTTTTATATTTGCAGTCATTCAACCCTGTTGTTTTATTGATTTATTCCATCACGTCTGTATTCGTTTCAACCAATTCCGAACTCTAAATATCTGACAAGAGAGCATCCTTCGTCAAAACCAATACTCTATTTTGAAATCTTCAGAGAAAATCATCCAGATCTGCACCAGAATTTAACCACTTTGTTCTTTACTTATGCTCAGACTCTCCAATTTTCTCAGCTTGATAGTTTTTACGTAATGTTGCAGACAATTAGAAAAAACCAATACTGTATTTTGAAATGTTTTTCTGCAGGAGTTAGAAGCTGAGAGTTCCTCCACTGACCAAGCCATAGCCTTGTTTTTTTTTTGTTTTTTTGGCTCTAGTGGCCTTTATTGAAAGTGGCTGGACAGGAAAGGGGGTTATAGAGCAGGGAATCACACGCAGCAAGGGGCCCAAGGCTGGGATTCGAGCCTGGGCTGGCTGCACCGAGGAGCTATAGCCTTTGTACATGAGGTGGCTGCTCAAGCAGTTGAGCTACACGCCGCCCCAGCCATAGCCTTGTTGACCCCATCCTTTCCTTTCCAGCTCCTTCAGCTCTTCAGGAAGCTAATGATCTCCTTCCTGCATCCAACACTGATTGTGGTGCCTGACAGCAGGCCTTATGTGTGAAGGATGCATGAGTGTACGTGCATGTGCAAGTCCAAGTACAATGATTATTCAGCCATAACGGAAGTCATAAAGACTTCCGCTGATCACTATCAGTGTAGACAGAGGGAGTGGAGAGATAATAGAGCCACAGGGTATATATGCAAAACTACACCAGAGTTGGAGTGACACCTAAACAAAGCTGCTGCCTGTGAGGATGAGAGATTCTTCATCCAACTCACATTATTAGTAAATGTCACCAAATGTCAGTTGACTACGGCCATGCTAATTTAAAAAACATGATTTACAGTTCCTGGAGGAGTGCATGACACTACCGCTTTAACACATGCTATGAGTTTTCTAGCCGTTGAAACTTCCCCCTAGTGTGAATTGTTACAGGTAAGCGTGTATCTTCCTGACACAGAGTGAATTTCATGCATTTCACAGTAATATATTTGACCCACCACCTGGGCTCAACCAAGTTTTGCTTTCATTTCATGTCAGCACAACCTCTTATGGTAAAGGTTATAAATGATCCAAGGCTGCATTGTTGTTTTTCTTTTAAAAAAGTTACCATGCATGCATAGTGTACCTTATGATACATAATAGACACCTGTGACAGGCATTTATTATGTACAAATTTTAAGATTAGTATCATGAGAGAGGGTAGAATTGGATAAAGATTAAGGTATGGACAAAGACATTTATGTCTTACATGAACTAATGGTTGTTTTAAATCTTAAAGTGAAATGAACTGCAAACCATTGAATTTGAAACGAGTGAAGTACAGCCTAAGTTAAGACTGATATTTTCCATGTTTAGTTTTTTTTTTTTTTTACAAATAAATCCTTTTATAATTCGAAAATTCTCATTACTCTCATCAATGAACCACAACTGTGCATTGTTAGCATGAGCATGGACTCTTCAGTTTCAAAGTATTTTTCTAGCATTGTGCCTTTATTTGTCTTATAGGCAGGATTTGTATGGATATGATACTGTAAAGCTCAATGGTGGGCAGCCTGATGTCTGGAATTGTAATAATGCTTAGTCCCAAAATCAGACATAAGATTAGTCAGGCAGCTTGACTGATTGATGCCTCTGCTGCTGCTTGAAAAAAATGGACTGTTCTCAACTTTACAGCACAAGCTTCAGTTACAAAAGAGAAAGACCCTGTTTCTGTGTTTTGCTCAAGTCTATTCATAGGTAACATTAGAAACTGTTATTTACTCAACAAAAATTTTATTGATCTGTTATATTAGCTTTAAAATGATGGGAACTGCATTCATGGGTTAAACAACCTGAATATGTGAATTAACTCAACAGTGACATCAGCAGTTCTTCTTGTGTTTGGAGAACAGCTTCTCTGTATTAAGAGGTTACAAAAAAACGTTTCGAGGACTATTGATGTCAATATTTCTTGTAATACCATTACAGAATGTGAAAGGAAACCTCCTCTAACAGCAACAGAAACTATGAAAAATTGATTATGGTCCAAAAAATATCCAATGGTAGTTCTTGACCTTCATCAGTCTAGAAGTCTAATTCTTTTTTCACCTGAATCAGCCTGTGATGTTCCAATAAGTCCCTCTGCAGTCGAATGCTGCTCAAATATTTGCAAACATGAACACTTTGGGTGCATTCACACCAGCCTTTTGATTCAAATCTTCATCCATTTGCTTGGAATGTCCAGTTCATTTGGGGAGTTGTGAATGCACAAACTAAGTCTGACTCAATTTAAAGAAGTGGACTCTGTCCACCTACACATGCGAATCTTGGTCTGCTTCAAGCGGATCAAATACAGGAAGCAAACTACAAAGCAAAGTGCATTGTGGGTTCAGCACACTGCATTGTGGGTAAACACAACCAAAATATTTGCTTCTGTGGGACAATATGTCGCTCAGGCCTGGATAAATGGCTGGCAGTCAGACATGGATGAACTCGGTAAAAGTTCGGATGGAAATATGATCAGTCCAAGACCGCTAGGATAGGATGCAGCTCCAAGTTTTTCTGTTATGTGCTAGAAATCGAAGTTATCCTCCATTAATTAATAGATGTACGAGTTTTCTTCTCCTTTGTGTGTTTTGTCTTCTCCTTCAATAATACTTGATGCAGCGCCAACTTTGGCAGGAAGTGGAATACCTCATTTTAAAGGTCTGATTTGTCTGAGAAGTGCAGCGTAAATGCACACTCAGTTTGGAAGAATGTTGCTCCCCCCAAATATACTGAGTCCAATCATACTGAGTCTAGCGAACTATCCTGGTGTGAATGGACCCAAGAGTGCTGACTATGCACTTGCTTGGATACATTTTCTTTTTCTTTTTAAATGACACAACAAAGAAGCGGAGAATATGTCACTGCAGACAACTGTGTGCATTAGATTTGAACAAATTGTTCAGTTTTGTTGATTTGTATCAAAAGTCCTGTTAATCCAATGAGAACCTGTAAGGCTGGTTGCATTCGGAGCTCTGGGTGCAGCTTACTCAACTCAAATCAGCTGTGAAGTGAGAGACACCTTGTGTAGTGTGAACTATACAACCGTCCAAAGAGAGTGAAAATCCTGTATTAAAAGCTTAACTTTAGTTAAGTTGGCAGAGAAGGTCACAGCACAGTATTGTGTATTTCTGAAAGATGGAGCTGGCATGAACAAATACCCCACACTAGACATGTTGTTACATTACAAATCATGCCTCTGATGTGAGAATGATTGCATGCTATTTCAAAACTCATAATGAGTTAGCATGATGCCAACTCTGTTTGGTTCACTGTCAACGGCAATAAGGAAACACCAGCAGCATAAAAAGGTATTTTTTGTGACATGAAAAAGCATAATGATATATAAGATGTCTCAAATATGAAACATCAAAGAGTCAAAGTTTAATAACTGACCAATAACCAGCAGTTCTTACAACATGGTTTTATATGACCCAATATTACAGTTCCCATCTGTTAGGACTCAAGGGACCAATAAATGAAGTCATTAATGACCACTGTTTATCCTGCCCCTTGACCTGGACATTTCTCATAAAACAGGAGGTAAAAAGTCAGCCTCACCCATTTCTATCCTTTATCTGCTATTCAAGCAAATTTCTGCACAACATCCGAACATCTTCTTAATCGTGCATGCTTAAGTTTTGGCCAGCTAAGCTTTGCTATGTTTCTTTGTTTTAACCAATAACACTTCTTCCATTAGAATGAAAACAGCTTTTTTTATTTTATTTAGTATCATATTTAGAAAAAAACTGAAGGGAAAGAAATTCTTTCTTGTGCTCTTGGTTTCCCCTCACACTGCTTCTTGTTTTCCCTCTAGTGGTCTTGATGTAATCCACACCTGGACCGGCGCCAATCATGTCTACAGACACCTGCGTCAGACTGAGAAAAACAAGAGTGAAAAGAACAGATTCCTCCCTTCCCCCTTTACCCATGTTCCTTGTCTCCCTCCCTGTTTGTCTGCACTTTGCAGACCCCCTCCCCCTCACTCTCTATGAGTTTGAATGGGTCACGTGACTTCCTTCCTGTTGTTTTGACCCTGGGGTCACTCTGCCTCAGGGTCAGTGTATGCCCCCCACATCCACCCCAACTACTCCCCCTTTGCTTATTAAACACAATCTGAAAATCTCAGTCTTCTGCTTTCTGTCTCTCAAGCACACAAACACACTGGCACAAAAATATAGAAACACAAAGCAGGGGAGACAGAAGAGAGAGGTGGGCCTCTGCTGAATGTGATTGAACTTTAGAGGAACTCAGCGACCGCGCTCTCCTCTTTATGGCGCTCGACTCCAGCTGACCTTTCTGTCTGTGGAAAATGGCAGACTGTGGGGGGTTGGGTGCAGGGCTCTTGTTATGACTATCTGAAAAGAAAAAAAAGAAGAAGAAAGGAACACCATGTTTTGGGTCCAGACATTGACTGGTGATGGAGACTACTATTAACATCAGTCAGCCTTTTCCTTTGTACAGACAGAAGTAGATCACAAATTATTTCCACATTACCTACAGCTCCGTCATGGGGACATCAGTTGTCCAGGGTAACCATTATTTTTAGAAGGTTTTGAGTTCAGTATGAACAATACAATCCGAGGCCATCAGAATGTAAAATGTTCCCCAAATCCCACTGGATATTACCATGTAATCTCCTGAATGATTGAAGATCCTGTTATCACACAGTTTTCCTGCGGAAGCCTTTGTTGTTGTCTTAACATGACACTTTCACAAGATAGCAGATTCAGAACAAGCGTCAGAGCATCCACAGTGGATTTAGTGTTGTCATGGTTGCAGATAGGGCTGCATGCTATCACCCTCTTCAAATATTCAAAACACATGACCGTGAATGCTACTTCTGTGGTGTATTTTTGAATGTGTGTGATTATGGGTATTTGTACTGTATGTGTGCAATTGCACATAGCAGCTACGGCAAAGGTTTTAAAAACAGAGCTCTTAAGAAGAAAAGAAGGTGCGTCTGTTCTGCATTACTCAGTGAGAATTATACCTACTGAGCACCTGCCTGTGTCTGCCTAGAGAAGATCCTAACCCACTTTCCAGAAATAAATGTCATTTTGCATTTCTAGAAACCACTGGAATGTAGGATGACAGTGCTTGTCACATCACACTATTTAACATTTTTTCAAAGGTGCTCTGGGAATGGGCATGAGTGTGAGCTTCATTAACTAGTAAACAAGCCCACAAAGGGCCACAGGATGCTGGAGGCATTAAATAGAAATTTGCTTGGACACCAGAGTTCAACTACAATAAGAGAAGACAAATCAATGTACAGAATTGCTTTTACTCACTGTTTGGTTAGGAAACTTGAAAAAACCTCCCCTCAACAACCTGAAAATAAAATGAAAAAATTAACAGTTTTCTCTGCTGTGAGACTTTAGGGTCATGTCATCAGAGGGTGCTGCCGATTCAGCCATTGAAAGACCCCTGGGCTTAAAACTTCCGTCCCTGATCACTGTGCAGTTCTTCTGGTACACCAAAGCGGCAGAACATTTTATTCACCAGGTACTCAGCAGTAGTGATGGAGCTCTGATCAGGGACGGCATTGGCTTCAGGCCACTTGGTTAAGTAGTCCATAGCTACCAGTATGTAATGGTTACCCTGTTAAGTGACTGTAAAAAGCCCTAAAACATCCACGGCTGCACGTTCCATTAGAGCCCACACCTGATTATACTGCAAGGGGGCATGTGAGCGCCGGGTAGGCGCCTTCTGAGCAGTGCAGATGTCACAGCAATGCACGTAGTGCTCCACATCTAGACGGTATCCTGCCCAGTGATATCGTTATCGAAGGCGCTGTAGAGTCTTGGTCACACCTAAGTGGCCAGCCCCCACAGAGCCATAAACCAGTAGGAGGACTTGCAGCCTGAGACTGCATAGCACCAGAAGCTGGAAGATGTCTTGGTGTCCACAAGGGGTCTTCCAGTGGCGACAGAGTAATGCATCAAAGCAGACAAGACTGGACCACTGTGAGTACAGGGCCTTGGTTTCTGTGTTGTGGTGATGGTGTCCAGCTCTGTGGGGAATTTCGTAGTCCTGTAGTGTCCCCAGCCACCGGGCAGCTGCCCTTCAGGTTCTTTAAAGTTGAGAAGCCAGGCTTGTAGAGGTAAGGGCGGAAGCAGCGAAGGGCCAGGAAGACAACCCCCGATGGGTGACACGATTATTCCTCTCTGGGCATCTGAGGGCATGACTGAAGTACGTAATGACCATTTGTCCTTGATCCCCTTCCTGGGACAGCACTGCTCCAAGGCTCACACTACTGTCATCTGTGTCCATGATGAAGGGTCACTGGAGGTCAGGGTAGGCCAACACAGGTGCCTTAATGAGTGGCAACCAGAGCTAGGAGAAAGCTTGGACACAATCCTCACTCCACTTGAACACCTGTCTTTTCTGGGTCAGTTGATGTAGGGGGCTGACAATGGTTGCAAAGTCTCTGATGAACCGTCAGCCAACCCTAGGAAGCTCCGCGGCTCACCAATATTGTGGGGAAGAGGCCAGTCCCTCACCACTGCTATCTTTGCTGGGTCAGAGACCAAGAAAGAATGTCTCTCGCCGAAACAGATGACATTTCTTACACCATATTGCAAGCTCAGGACTTCACTTAAAAAAAGAAAATTAAACCGTTTTAATGTCAACAGAATTGTGCTCTTTTAATAGTTTCACTGAGCAGTACACAGACACGAACACAGTGAAAGAACAGAGGATCATTAACTGCAGTAGCAGTCTCCCTCATGGTGCAACAGCAACACAAACTGACAGACTGACAGAATCAGCAGGCATGCTGGGAAGTTCCACTCACCTATCTCCAACATGCTACGATATAAGCAGCTTTATGTAGAAATAGCCTATTGATTACTCCCGAATTTGAACAGCAAGTCTGCAGTCCGGTCCCATGAGCATGTCAGGATCCACATGCTTGTGATGTAGTGGCTAAAGGGGAAAATTGTACACCTCTGAATACATTTTTAGCTCTTTTTACATACTGTTCATTTTACAGTTTGTCAAGCAAATTGCCACCTGCTGTGTTCAATCACATTCAGCATCCTTTTAAGATCAGTTGTATCGATGGAGCAACTATGTGCATCCGATTAAAAAATACCTCCAGGTGAGTCTGAAGCTTGTTTAGTAGTGTTATTAAACAGGGGCCAGGGCATAACCTTGATCTACCACTAAAACTAATCATTATATCAAAAAGCCACTTTTAAATTAGTATCTACAATACTAATGCAAACAGTAAATTTGAATTAGTAAAGACAGCATTCAGCAGGTGGATCTGGGACTTGCAAGTGATGGAGTGCAGCTGAGGGAACAGATCTGGTGAGGTTGCTTAAATGCACAAGTGTGTAGTCTATTGCACCAATGTTGTTAGGAAGACCAGCAATAGAATTCAGTCCCATCTTGACTTCACTTGTTCTTGATTGAATGAAATGAATGAAAAATAATGTCCCCCTGAGGAAATATTACATTTATGAAAATGTTATATATTAAATAACATTTTCACCTTGAGGAAAATTCTAATGTCAGGACACAATCTGCAATACCTAGCTATTCAATTTAAAATAACAAAATGCTTTGTTTATCACCAAAAGTTGTTTTAGAAACCTGACAAAAACATTACTGTATTTATATTTTTGTATTTTAAGTAACTGAACTTCAGAAGACAACACAAACATTGATTTTGTTCAAGTATGTCAGCACTCAAATGCCGTATTTGTTCTTGTCTAAGAACAAATCCTAGATACCAAGATTTTTGTGAATGCCACAATCTTCGTAAAATAAAACAACTTAAAAACAAATCTATTAGTAATTAGGTTGGTAAATAAGGCCAGATCTCCAAAAACAGGAAGAAACCTTGGACAGAACCAAATTTCAAAGACAGATCTGTATCAGAAGGGAACAGGAAGAGAAAATAACACTGAGAAATAACCGACTTTAAACACAAGCTTTTTTTTTCTTTTTCTTTTTCTTTAAAGAAATATTGCTTCATTGCAAATATGTGCCAGGCCAGTTTCCATTTAATTCCACAATTCCACAAACAAAGCTGTGTAGTGTCATCTGAATGTGACGGTATGGATGGCATTAGAAATGGCCGAAATAAACAATAATAGTAATTGCAAACTGTATAAAAACTTTAAAAGAAAAAAATCAAAGGCAAACCGAGTAGCCTTAATACTTCTCATAATTGCTCATATAAACAGGCAGATATTCGTAGAAACACAAAAATAGGAGGCCAAAGAGGAAAATGCTTAAACTATGTCATAGAAACAAAGTTAATGTCATGCAATGTGTGCATGCCAGCTTCTCTCTGTGGAGTTGGAAGAAAGAGATTCTTTCCATGCCGCTTTGACAACTCTGGAGAACACAGGGTGTTAAGCAGTCCAAATTAAACCTGCCTGCAGCTGCAAAACGTTCTGTTCCCAACCCGAGTACGACGAGACCCCTGGTACTGTGTCAGGCATAAGTGTGAGTGCTTCTCAACACCTTATCCAGGCAGAGCAAGGTGACCTACTAATGTCATGTCAGCCATTTGTGGAACAAGAAGAGCTGAGAGTACTTTCTCCCCATGAATGCTAAGGATGTGTGTTCCCACTCAGGTGGGTAATAGAGATACACACAGGGATCTAGAAACAGAAAGCCTTTTTTAATATGGGTAATCCTAGATTCAACCACAAGTGGACAGTTTGGGCGTTTTTGTTCCTCAGGGTCTGTTCTTCTGTTTCACTTTTAATGTGTGTAGTTTTGCGTCATTGCCAACTCAAGTCTAGCAGCTAAATGTTTTATCCATTTGGAACTGAATGCACAACTGAAAAAAGGACTTATTTTAAAAGCCAAAAATGATCAGCCATGCAGACATTCCCTGTGACTGTGAATAAAAATCTCAATGTTTTGGACATTTATACACAACAACCTATAAGATATAACCAAATTTTTAGGTTAAAATATGATGCTGGGGGGACCAATAATTGCAAGAATTTCTTAAATTAGAGTTTTAAATCTTAATCTTAGCTTGTCTTTAGGGATAAAGTCACGCAAACACAAATGAAACAGTTACAAATTCCACAAATTCAGGAGTTTAACCCTAAGTATCCATAAGTAATGAGAAGCCATACATTTCTTAGAAAAACTGAGAAATTGCTTTAGATTATAGTTGCAAATTTAGAAGACTAAAAAGTTATTTTACATCATACAAAGAGCTAAACATCGTGCCGTCATTAAACACATGGTAATGTGGGGTGTTAGATTAATTATTAGATCCATGTACTAGCTCGTTTTTGTTTTCCATGAGAGGTCAAACTATTCAATGTGCTGTTTAGCTAAAATGACTTGTTGGGCCTCTGTGTTGATACATGTTGTAGTGTTACTTCTCTAACTACAACAGTTCAAAGAAAGAACTTCCCTTTTTCTGTTCTTTGTAAGTACTGCAATAATTACCTGACTATATTATCCCTATCACACAACCCCTGGCAAACAGGACAACCTCAGCAAACATTAGACATAGTTTGGTCAGAATAAGCCCTCAATGAGCCATTTTCTTCCTTAATTTAGTTTAAGAAATCTGTTCAATTTTGTATTCTATATACTGAGGAGTAAAAGTTGTTAGACAGACTAAAAACAAAGAGATAGCTATGTTAAATGTCCTTGCAAGTGAGCATCCACCCCTAACTGTTAGGTTTCACAACTATTTTACTGTCTCTCAGAGCTATTCACACATGATCCTCATGGCTGCATATAATAAATATTTATTGTGTCTTCACATCATTGGTCGCCACTTAATGTGAATGGGGCCAATGTTGTAAAGCATAACAGTTTTAACTCCAGCACACAAAAATTCTCAGCTCCACTCTGTTACATTGTGTCATGATAATCAGTATGTAAATTATTCAGCAAATCCAACAGTGTTACATTTTTAATGTTAATACATTTTATCTTTACAATATCCAAAGAGGATGCATGGCAGTATGACATGAGTAAGATGATAGAAGACTGTGTGCGTGTGAATGTGTCTTTGAATGCGCTACCCTCCTGTTGATTGCAGAGAAGCTTTGTGTTAGGCCTGCTGTACACTAACACACAGATCTAGCAGAGTGTGCTCATTAGGATTAGACCACTCTGACAGGGTGGACAGATAAGAGCCATCAGCTGTGAGGATGACAGTGCCAGTGCCCACACATGCCTCACATGCTCTGAGAGTGAATGGATGGAGGACTAATGGCTGAATGGAAAAACAGCCCTTGTTTAGTTGCATGACTGCTATGCTGTTCTGTAAACAAATGAGATGAGGGTGGGGTGGGGGTTGTGTGGCATTTTAAACAATGAGGAAAATATTTTCTGATGGATTCTAAGCTTTTTGGATGAATTCAATAAGGCATTTTATATATTTTATTTGACTAGGACATCCACATTTCAAATTCAGATATGTTCAGTTTTTTGTTGTTTCATTGTGTTCCCCTTTTCATTGCTTTCATTTCTGATGAAAAAGGTGACAAATAATGTGCAAAAGAAAAAATCAAACTAAAGCTCATCATTCAAAATTCATATTTAAAATATATTTTTAAAATGCTTGCAAAACAATTATTTAAATGATCTATTATAATGTGAAATTTTCCATATTCATGGAGTTTGTTTGGAGCTCCGGGATTAAAATTTTTTAGAAAAAAAAGTGTTTCTTGGGAGGAATCTTCATTGACTATTTATATGCACTTTTAAGATGCTATCTGTAAGATCATTCATTTAGATTTTAAAAGTAGTTAACATTTTAATACAGTGTTTTACAGTTTACCAAGATTGTGCATGTATTATGTTTTGGAAATATCTACATAAATTATTAGGCTCACCAACTGCTGTCACTTCCTATTTGTCCAAATAATAATGTTTTGCCAAGATCAGTTGGCGTCACAGTCACACTGTACCACATTGCCTTTCCTTTACACTGGCTTCACTCCAGCAGTGTGACGTGTGCTTCTGCAAAAACACCATGATTTTATTTCAGCTACCTTGCTTAATGACTGCAACATGCACACCAACTATGTGACAGCTGAACCTCGAGCCAAGCTGCATCCAAATGTGCCATGAAGAGTTTCGATGCGGCGTCTATTTCAAATGCAATGGATAAGCGTCAGAAAAGTTGTTCTCAGTAGAAAACACAGCTAAAACATTTGTGAGTAATCAAACTGACCTAGTATTTCCAACACTTTTCACATAGATTTAGGTTGTCATCAATTTTGGAGCAATATTAGCTGGATGGAAGCGGATGTCATTCACCAGCTCTTAGGCCACGGTCCTGCAGGTTTTAGATGTTTATCTGCTGTAACACACCTAATCAAAATGAAATGGTTCTCCAAGAGCATATCAAGTTCTGCACCAGACTCTTGATGAACCATCAATTTGAAAACATCTTAAACTTGCAGGAAACTGGCTCAAGAGGTCCTGAGTTGGTGATCCCTGCTTGTATATTCCTTCCAGCATGATGATGCCTTTTGTGTGCAACATGCATGTTACAAAGGTATAAATGCACCCTCATGTCATCAGAGATGCAGGATTTTGAACTTAGCACTAAATGTAAGCTGGATGCCTCTATTCACATTTAATCAGGAGGACAGAGCCTCCATAATTTCCAAAAAGGAAAGAAACAAAGATATATCTGAGTATAGAACAGTTTTCCACTTCGCCTCAGTCCATTTGGTCCAGAGAAGGCAGCATTGTTTTTGGATTATAGTTGCATATGGATTCTTTTGAATCTGAATTTGTGGATGGAGCAGTGAGCTGTGTTCACAGACAATGACTTCTGTATTCCTGAGCCCAAGCAGTGATTTCCAAGACGCAAGAATCATATCTGCTTTTGTAGTGCTGCCTCAGGGCCTGAAGCTGACAGGCATCTAATATTGATTTTTGGTTGTGTTCCCTGAGATATATCTTCAATTTCTGGGAATCTTTTGGTCATGTTATGTACTCCCAATGATGGAATATTCAAAGCATTTGCAATTTACGCCGTGGAGTGTTATTCTGGAATTGCTCCTTTGTTTGTAGATGCAGATTTTTTTCCATACTGCAGAACCTTTGCCTTTAGTTCTTGAGACTCTGCCTCTCTAAGGTGCTATTTTTGTGCTATACTAATCATGTGGTTGACCTGTTTTCAGTAAATTTAACTACTTATAACATGTTTCTCCAGCTGTTTTTTTTACCATACTTTTTTCCAGCCTATTTTTCTTTTCTTAAAAGTCTCATTTTTACTGCAAGGTAGAGCTGGGACCATGTCACGTTATAACGAGATAGTTTTATTTTAAAAAAGTGAAACGTATCACGTTGCGCAGCGTTCCGCTCGGCAGAGAGCTGCAAGAGGCACATCAAGGCCAGGTGGGCCGCGGCCTCCTCCCATTTTATTCAATGGTGTGGTTCACACTGGGTGCGCTGTGGTGCGTGTCCTAGAAGCGACTCATTGCGGCTCTCCACTAAATATAGAAGCCAGGTCTATTTTTAAGTAGCACACATCCAGATTGCATCAAGCTCAGCAGTTCAGATGGGACCACACAGAAAATCAGACATGGCACCAGTGTTAAGCATCCCGTATATTTCGAAATATCTTATACCTTATGCCATGCAGCTTTGCGATCGCTGAACTATGTAAACATTATGTAATTGAAGTTACAACAAAGTAATTATTGACAACAAGAAACACAATTAAACATGTGGAATGGTTGAAAATAATCCATTTGGCTGGAGTTACTCATGGTTGTAGGCTAGCACAAAACTAAAAAAAGATGGATCCAAAAGACCAGGAAATGAACCTTGGACAGGCTTTTGTTTGCATGTAGCCTTTTTATCCATGGGCGTTATGCCCAAAAGGAGGACATCGCGCGTGATCTCGCAATTTTTCTATGAATTCCTGATCTCACGGATGCAGCCGAGAGGACTGCACTTGCAGACATTGCACCTGACATGCATCCAGTATGAATTGGCGCACTGTCGAGGTGAATGAAACCGCAGCACACACGCAGCCCAGTGGAAATGGGCCTTTAGGCATTTCTCTGATCTACTGCATGTAATTGCAGTATATATATAACTTTATAACGTCAGGGCGGATCGATCGGAGATTTAGAACAGCAGGTCGGCAGCAGATATTACAGAGCAGAGTCGGACGGAGCATCGGCTGAAGGACAATGAGGAGACAAAATAGAAAGGGCTGAGGTAACAACAGTGAGAACAACGACCTGGCAGACTGTAGTGATCAGACTGGGGTTGAAATACCTAGACAGCAATGACACGATCAATATCAGCTGTGTCTGAAGACCTGCCGCGCCGCGATCCACAGCTCCATCTCCAAAACAGACACGCCAACGGACACCACACACACACATACCACACCTGCCTACCAGGATCTGCACACTCATAGCACTTAATTCTCCCAGAGGTGCATAGTCTGTATAATTTAAATTTTCAGAAGACAGCTAGACCAAAAGCGTAACTACTAGTAGCCTAAATGTTCACCAAAAGCTTCACACACCCAGACACACACAGGCCTGTCTCATTGCACACAGGCAGGTGACATACCCTGTTACTTACAACTCTTCCACATTCCTATCTACAACAATGAATCATTAATAAAAGAAATTAAAGGTTTCTGCTTGATGAGAATAATCTCAATAAAAAGTATTTTGCTCCAATAGGCCTAATCACAATCTGTATATTGGCCTATGTTGGAACGATAAAACTAAATTTATAAAGTGATACGTTTCACGTTTTTACAATAAAACTATCATGTTATAACGTGATAAGGTCCCAATTTCTTTTTATATGGATGACAGCTCTACGCCGTACATTTTCAACGTTTCCAGTTATTTTGTGAAAAAAATGTTTATTTATGGGATTTGCAAATTGGTGTATATTGTTCTTGTTTATATTTTTTGGGATCTTAAGAATATAGAAACAAAGCAGATATGCATGATCTTAAGTGTTCTTTTTGTGCTTAGTGGCAATACTGATTTCAATGTAGATGTTCGTTATTATGTCCTTTATGGTCCTAATGCTTTATTGTCTTACAGATAGTAAATGCAGATTGCCTGTAGGTGACTCAAAGGTAAATTAGGATGGGCCAGGAAGCTGGTTGGAGCACCGTTCAGCAGCTCTTCTTTCACCCACAAAGAGAAGCTAGCCATGCTAATTGAATTACTCATACCTCTTAAGTAGGGCAATTATCAGATTTAATTGGGTGGTAAATGGTTGATTAGATAGTTAACTAATGCTTGATTAAAAAGTGTTGCAGCGCTATGTGATGCTGATTGTCCTCTTTCTTTTGGGGGAGGGTGGAGAGGAAGCAAACTAGATCTTTTTGTATAAATAAATATGTGTTGGATCAAAAGAGAAGTGTAGGGTTCTTCCTCCCCACATTTGTCATTTTGTCTCCCTCCAACATTATGAGTATAAATGTGTGGTGGTGCAGGGTTTTCTCTAATCTTTCATTTTACTGCTGACAGCAGAGATAAATGAAGGAAAAAAGCTTGGCCACCACACAAAGAAAAGGCCCTTGGGACAAAGCAGAGAAGCATCTGACATTTTCCTTTCTGACCAGGCTGAATTGCTTGCAGAGCCTTTTACCCATTTACCACAAATATCTTTTTTTACGAATTTGAGAATACATGATAAATATCACCAATAAATGTTCATGGAATTGATGGATATTTACAAACAAATGCCTCTATGTACTAATGCTGGTTGGAATGACATGAGAGCTTCCTTTGTTATCACTCCACAAACAGCATACAGTAAATATATTGTTGTTAATGTCACTATGACATATAGCAAAGAAAGACAAAGAAAGTTATTTGGAGAAATAACCCGGGATAGAAATTCAGCATTGTGGGACAAGTATTTTGGTCTGACAGGGCTTAAAGTTTCCATGGCAACAATACACAGGTCATTGACATAATTTCAAAGGGTTGCCAAAAATTTTAACTTCAGATTAATTTGTTGGTGTCATTTATTTCTGTGGTAGATAGACTGGTTCCAAACCCCCCCCCCCCAGTCTTCACGCCTTTTGATGGGACATCAAACACAGACTACAGAGTTAATCATGCAATTGCCTTTGACTTCTGCTGTCATGCTTTTCTGTGTACTTAAGCTTACATTGTAAGTTTACATTGTAAGCTAAAGTGTTGTTTATGTGTAAAATCCTGTGTCCATATGTCACTGGAAAAGTGTGTCAGTCTGTCAGACATTTCAGCAGTATTGAGCTTCGTTAATTGCCCTGTTAATTAGCTTCATTAGAGACAGCATCAGACAGTCTCTGCTGACTGTTTGCTAAAAGGAGTGCAGAAAGAGGATGATTCAGCTGGTGCAGCCTAGATAGAGAGGATTAATTTTGTGTTAGAAATTTGCTGTCAATGATTTATCTATTATGTTGTTTTTATTTTCTAAAAGGAAAAATAGTATCATGGTGTGTCAACTCTATGTTTATCAAGTTTAGATGGGAGAAAAAATTGACATAGAAGGTATTTTCGCTGTACAAGTTGAGACACTGACACAATGCTCACATCACTGTGGATTCAGATGGAATTTGAATGTGCGGAGGCTTGTCAGAGAAGAAAAGTGAGAAAAATACAATTGAGCAAGTACTGTGACAATGCTAAAAGAGTTCAGTTTCATGATACATTGTGATTCTTCTCTATACACAGAATCAGTACATACAGTATTAAGATGTTTCCAAGATTCAAGACGAGCTCACCCTCATTTCATATAGAATATAAAAAAAAAGATAAAAAAAACTGTCTTCAGACCAAAAAACAATAGTCTGTCAGCACTAGCAGTCCAAACTGACAAAAACATCAAAGGACTGGAATTAAGATTTATCTTACTTGAGGGAGTACGGTAGCCACGACTACAAGGCCTCATTACAAACTCATCATTGATATTGAGATGAGGTTGTTATTGATGGCTTTTTTCTTTCTTTTTTTTTGACAGACTCACAGAGTTATACTTTTAGGCAGGATTTTTTTTAGATTTTTTTTAAGGCAGTGGAGCATGCAGTAAACCCAACATGACTTAAGTTATACCTTTCTGTGCATAATCTTCAAATCAAATCTTTAACTGTTTTTTTCTTTGGTTTAGGAAAAAAACACCAAAGACACTGTATAAAATTTTATTTCAGATCAGTCACCTATGATCTGAAAATCACTTCAATATTTGATTTAATTGAAAATAAGGTAGAACTTTATATTACAGCTCAGTAATAATATGGTAATTGGGTGGTAACTAATTCTAGTACAGCAGGAACAACTGGGTATTACCCTGTAATTACCAAAGTAACAACCAGATTATATCCTGGTAGTAATGCTGGGTACATCATGGTAACAATTGATTAGGTTACAGGGTAATAAGGGGCCTGGAACCCACAGAAATTTTATAGCACTATTTGGTATTAGTATGGTAATATTGAAGTAATTATGTGTTAACTGACTACAAATGTCTACAAAAGGTAAATATATTCAAGAAATAACTCTGATAAAGAGACAGAAATGTCATAACAACCTGATAATAATTAGGCAGTTTCTATGTAATAACCATAAATCAGGGCTGCAAAGTGATCAATTACATTTCTGTGTCATTCTTTGATAATATTATATTCAACCAGACAACAACAGGAATAACGGTAACCTGGAAAATTTAGTAGTAGTTTTTAACTTAATAACCATGAGACATGGCTTAAAGTAATCCATTACATGTTGCTGTGTCATTCTATGGTAATATTACATTTATCAACGTGTAAAATAAACTGGAAACTGTGGTGGTAATTTCTAAGTTGAGTTGGTGTAAACAGTGATGAAGGGCCTCTAAGTGAAGATGCAAGTATTCTTGGTCAATGTATCTCTCTAAAAGGTCAACTAATGTGATACTGACATCATTGCAACAGTTTATGAAGTTACACAAAGTTAAACACTGCATCTGATACAAACAATAGCGGGCTAATTAGCTAACAGCTTTTAGTCTACACACTCTTCATACACTTCTGAAACTGTTGAATAAAACCCAAACAGAGGTATATACCTTCCACCAGTCTTTTAACGTCCTTTACGAAGTGGTTCATTCCTCATCCACTATGGCTGGGCGAACTGCTCATTTCTCTGGCAGTCTCATTTACTTACACGTTTTAGAGTCCTGTCTCTTCATAGCACACAGATCTAACTCAGCATATTGAAAGATCCTGGAAGACATTTAAGGAAGAGGTTGGTTATGACATAAATACTAAGAAAAAATTTCCAGGTAATATTTCTACCTCTTGATGTTTTGTTTCATGTAATACCGTAGAATGACACAGAAACATGTAATTGATCAATTTGCCACCCTGATTCATGGTTATTACATAGAAACTACTACCAGTGTCTCCAGGTTATTGTTATACCTACTGATGTTTGGTTTCATGTAATATTACCATAAAATGAAATGAAAAAATGTCATTGATCACTTTGTAGCAGTAATTCATGGTTATTACATAGAGATTGCCTTATTATTATAGGTTAGTATTGCATTTTTGTCACTATATTAGAATTATTTCTTAAATACATTTTTACCTTTAGCAAACATTATAGTCAGTTACCATGTAATTACTACAATATTACCACACTAATAGTGCTATAATATTACTGTGGGTTCCAGGCCCCTTATTACCCTGTAATCTCAGTTCTAATACATCTTTACCATGATGTAACCGACCAGCATTACTACCAGGATATTATCTTGTAACTACTTTGGTAATTACAGGGTAATACCCAGTTGTTACTTTATTACCATCATGTTACCACTCTGTTATCATATTATTACTGAGCTGTAATGTGAAGTGCTACCAAACAAAAGTTGAAAGAAAACATCAAATGCTAAAATTCTGAAAGATTATTCTTTATCTAATTAAAGTGCAACTTGCAAGTTAACAACCCTCAGGGACTTAAAGGTCATCTTGGATCCTACCTGTAGTGTGAGCTCTCTCCGGACAGTAAAAAACATTTTTTTTCTCGGCTCTTGTCTTATCTCTCGTTCTTCTTTAGCTCTCATTAGTTTTCTCTCTTCCACCAATAATGTCTTCTAATGTTTCTTTGCTGACTCCGCCAGCAGGCATTCAAAACGACCGGTTTGTTTACATTTGCTTGCTAGCATGTAACGCATGCGCAAAGTGAAACTCAGCAGGCGGTGTCCCAGATGTGAAAGTACTATAGTGCTGTTTCTCAGCCGTTTCTTGCGGTGGTGCTGGGCCGTGACGGCCTGAGAAATGCATATAATAGATGTCACGGCGCCATGAAACAAGTCCAGAAAGCGGAGTTTTAAGGTCAAAAAGTTATATAGTGAGTCTTTAAAGATATTTTAGTATCAGAGTTTTGTAAACTTTAAAAAAACCTGGAAAAAATAACCAAATTTACAGTCACAGTGTGAGGGGGATCCCGAATGAGTTTAATGATAAGAAATTTGGATCCTTACAAGAGTATAGGATCAATTACATATGTTTTCCTTTGTTTCTAACTATACTGCAGTTTATCAAACACAGTGAAAACTATAAATGAACAACATATTGGTGCATTTTTCACAATTTGTCACAAATCTGAAATCCAATCTGTAAACCTGACTAAATGCAGGGTTGAAGCATTGTCTTTAATCGGCAGTCCAAGATGTTCTCCCCAAATGGCATTAACTCTAAAGAGAGGTGTTTTATATTTTTAGAAATTTATTTGAATTTAAACTACTGTTCCTCTTAGATTAAATATAATCCAGCAAGACTGCAATTGATTTGGTGATAATAAATCAGACCTGGAAGATAAACATCATGTTCTAAAATGTTTAGCTGGCAGGAGATTTAAGAAGGCATATATTTAAAAACACAATATAGATTGTTAGTTTCTCAGTACCATGAAATTTACAGGAAAAATATTTAATAGTACAGATGGAGGTCATAAAACCAGAGCATTGAGATGCCTTTTTGAAGCTGGAGACATACAGAGATAAATAAAACCATCAGTAGGTTTGTCACATAAACGGCCATTTAAACAAAAGTGCTCCCCTGAGAAGATGATTTAGGTATTTTCTTTTACAGTTGATAATGTGCAAATAGGATATGAGATGTGTGAGGGCAAGGGTCACCTCACGCCAGTTTGTCTACTCTAATACTGCATAGGTTGATCTGATGTGATGGATGTGTCTGGAGAGACAGACCTCAAAGTCGTTAATTGAAAATTGAGGCAGTGTTAGATGATATTGATTTTCACACTTAACAGTGGGCAGCGCATGGAGGGCCATGCCACTGCAAGAAATGGGTGAGGAGGTGAACAGGGAGCAATCACTGGGGTCAAAGCAGGATAGTCAAAACAAGATGTAGGCGGAGGAAGAGCAGCAAGGGCAGGCAGAGGTGAAAGGTATATTGAGGGTGGACTGCAAAGTGGGGTTGAAAATGGGACATTATGGGGCCTTTAAATGCTTGGAAGAGGGAAACCATCTTTCATGTATATTGCAGGAATAACCCTAAACCTTTGGCTGTCATAAAGTCGGTGAATGCTCACAGCCGAGGGAGCAGCCGTTCAGACTTGTGCCTTTTCCTTACAGCATCGCTCAGATCGGAGCTAGCCGGTCCCCAGGCTGTTTACAAGTCAACATAAACCAACCAACCCTCCAACCTGTGCTAAAATAATCAATAAAGTTGGGAATCCTGTTTACTCTTGTGTTTCAAGGCCTTTGAAATGTCTCAGATTGAGGGTCTCTTACAGCTTTCATATGCTCCTTCTCACTTGATTTTCCCTCCATTTTAAGCACAAGCATATAGACACGTAGACAAACAAGACTGTATGTCATTCTGTCTAGGGTGGGGGCCTTTCCAACAAAACAAGCAGATATAATCAATACTTTGCCTCTTTCCTTCCCACTGTGCAAGCTACAAATACAAGTTCCCACACCCACCCACCTTTCTAAGAAGTGCTGAACTAACAGTTCTTAGAAAAAATAACAATCTGGTTCCACCCAGAATACTATGATATAAACATTTAATAGAAATACTTAGTGGAGATGTCATTTATTTTTGTGTTTGAATGGCTGCACACCAAAATACAATGGAAGGGGAACTTTCTGTTCAGTTCAACAAAACACATCCAAAACACACCTTCTGTTACTGGAGCATCGTGCCTGTTATTGACACTACTAACAGTCAGTCTGAGATCCTTCCACCAAAAGAAATATAAAACTAAATTCTGAAATGCTGTTGATGGTGAAAGATGTACCATGCAAAAATCCTAAAAAGTCCAAATCTACAAATAGTATCAAACAGAGGCACACCATTACAAATGTAACTATGTTTTGCTGCCTGAAATAATACCAGTGTATTATTATACATAAAGAATCAGAAACAAAACGTGTTGCAGTCGTTGTATAACCCAATCCTGCCTATTTGGCCTCGGTTACGGTCAGACCTTCAGACTTGGGATGAGATTTAGTGTCACTGTATTTGTCCTAAAATTGTGCAAAGCAAAAATATACATTAGCATCACTTAAAACATTAGCAATAACATTTTGTGTTTAACTTGATGTCTTTCATGTCATTGTACACTGTTATATGTCTCTGGTAGTCAGCATCCTCACCAGATGATGATCCATATTTAACATGTATGGAAAAAAGACCCATACACCTTTTGACAGAGTGACATGGGCTCAGCATGCATTAGGACCAAGTTCCTGACACTAAAAAGGCTAAGTGGAATTTGTCCATGACTTATTAATTACTTATTATTTATAGATGAGGTCACCCTATAGTCTCGTTTCAGTCACTAAGTACCAAAACTGCTTTTTTTCCAGCAGTTTTTGCAAAAAAAAAAGAAAAAGAAATAAAGTATTTACAGTATGTTGAGGTTTCTTATTTCATTCTAAGACTAAATGTTCACCAAAATCTTAAGGCTTTGTGTTTTTAAATTAAAACAATTATCACCTAATACAATTCATTGTTTTTTTATGGTTCTGTTTTTCTGACCTTCAAACATAGACAAGTACTAATAACAGACTGCACACACCTTGGTACAAACTGCTCTCTGAAGTATCCTTGAGGGGGAATCAGGAGAAATAGAATATATGGCAAAGGTCACCAAACACTTCCAGTGGCCCTAAACGAGAGGATGGTGCAGTGTGTTTGATTCAGGGCTTACTGGTGTATCATCAGGGGGCAGTTTGGTCTAAATCACCACGTTGCCATCAGCCCCCTCCTCCTCCCATGTAATGGCGGATCTTTTCAACACTGAATAAATAATAGAATGGCCATGCTGATACTTCTAGTGGTGGAGATAAATTAGAAATGAACCGCCTCTACAGATAAATGATCAAATGTAAGTGAACACTAACCTTGACCCTGTGTTGATGACACGTTTTCTTCTGAAACACAAAAAGAGACAGAATATTTTCAAAAATAAAAACTTTATGGATAATAATAGAAATACAACAAATCTGTGCTGAAACTGAGAAATTTCATTGTAAGTTATCTGCTCATATTTACTTTTATTCCAGCAAAACATTTGAAATAATTTGGGACAACTGCAAAAACCTGGTGTAACATCTCAAAACTAACTTGGTATTATTTGTTAAACAGACAGTAGCATGTTTGGGTACAAAAACAACAAAGCTGAGGTAACGATAAGGAGTGTTTTTCCTTATGTAATGAAGTTTGATTCAGTTGTAAACTTGACTTTTCCTGCCATTCACTTCAGCATTTGATTGACCTCAAAAGTGGGAAGTCAGGACTGAAATTTTATTTTCCAGTTAAGCTATTTTATTTTTTGTTGTTTTTTCTATTAGAAGGAAACTATTGAGTTCTGTGTTGCCGTCAAATTCAGTACAGATGCAGCAGGAAGTGAGAGACACACTGCAGTCTGTCACATAAATCATAAATCAAAGAAATAGAAACTTAATCCAACTGTCCACACAATGCCATGTGAAGGTGTTGGAACAGATGTGAGGATTCTAAGAACAAAGCAATCAGTCACAAGAACATGGAATTCCACATCTACCCACTACAGTTGGTTTCTACTCATGCTGTGTTTTTGTCCTGTGCAACACTGTCTGTTGTTTGTTGATGGGAGTTCAGGGGGCCCGGTCTGTGGAAAAGAATTTCCCCTCGGGAACGATAAAGTATAAAGTAAAGTAAAGTAAAGTATCCTCTGCCCAGATTACTAGATTCTAATGGGCCTTATTTACTTTAGCATGTGTCTATGTGGAGTTGTTTTTCAATATTTAGCCTAGTATGCTTTGAAATATATTCCTCATAATGAAATTGATTTGATTATCTATGCCTCTTCCTAACTTTGAAGATCCAAAAAATCCTTGGAATTTTCTGTACAATAGAAACAAGAATGAAAACAGAAACTGCTTCTGTGATGTTCATGCCCTCAGGCAGCATCGCATTTAAAACAGACATGATTCTGTCGTGGGAATCATTGCATGAGTTTAGGAACAGTTGTGGAAAATAATGCCTCGAAATCAAATCCCAAATGTGAACAAGTACAAGTTCCAGTAATGTCTCCTTTTTAGGACCTGAACTCTGTTAAGATGAACTGAGAAACAGTCGGAAATTCAGTTGTTTGCGCCTTTATGTAAAAAGGAATAAAAAAAAAAATTAAAAAAGAAAAGAAAAAGACATCAGAAAAAGCGTGAAAAACATATCACGGATTGTGGTAATTAGACGGTTTTATGGAGAGAAAACTATGGAGAGAAAATAGACTCAATATTATTGTGTGTGTGTAATACATGGTTTGTAAACTGTGTGAACTAATTTGTGTGTAAACACAAGCAATTTCCAATTACTTCTAAAGGGGTGTGTTGTCTCTAAATATGGTTAAATGAGGGCGTTTCTGAATGCAAATGATCATGCATGGGCACGAGCAGGTGATTTAGAACAGGTGGGATTTCTCAATAGCTGATCATTCATTAATGTGCATACAACTGGCCTCCACACGATTGATAAATCCAGATTCTTTTTGTACTTATAACTATTCTAAATAACAGTCGTGGGATGACGTTTAGGACAGTTTCTACGCATGGTTGATAAATGAGGGCCCAGGTGTTTACTGTGCACAAGCTACTCATTTTGCATCTGTTTGCACACATTCACACATGAAGTGTGATTGGATGTAAAGTTAACTGAAACCAGATAGTCTCTGCAGGTGCAGCCTGAAGCATCTGAATTGCGATGTCTTCCAAGCATCAAACTGGTAAGCAAAGGGTTTCTTATTCCCCAAAACACTGGCAATGAACTATGCAAATTTTTTTATATAATCAAGCAACACTGCCAAATTAATAGTCTTATGACAGATTTTTCCTAGCATGCGGATCGATAACCTGATAAATTAAACTAATAAATTTGTTCTATCGGTTGCGAAGAGCCACCGATTCACCGATTGGTCAATTTAAATGTATCATCATAAATCCTAACAGCTCATCAACATTTGAAGAGCAACACAAGCGGTTTTCTACAGATACTGTGTGATTGGTTTCTTTAATGGCAACTCATTTGCTTTACCTTGTGATAATGATGTGCTGATTTTACAATGCACATGACATTTACAAATGAACCTATAGTTCACAATATAGTATGTATAACATACTAATTGTAAGAAGGTATCTTTGTTTGAAAACTGACATCTTTGCTTTGATTCTGTGTGCCGTCCTAAGTGTACACAGGACGTTGGCAGATAGGGGAAAAAGATTACTTTTGACATGAAGAGGATACCTACAGCAAATTTGGAGTGAAGAAGGAAAAGCCATCTGCTTCAACTCGTTGGGGGCTGAGAGGACAGTGACTGGTTGAGAGAATCCTCAGCTGTAAAAACACTTATGACATTTGCAGATCTTTAACCAGACTTGACATTCAGTAGCACTGATTTTATATCAATAAATCTGATTTACACATCTTAAAATTGTATGTAATTGCTTATATTTTGTTTTTCTTCTTGTGATTTGAGATAAGCTCTGCTACACAATTTTTTTTTGCTCACCCCAAAAAGATTTCAAAACATTTCTGTACTCAGTTGATCACACAGCGTATTGACCACTTTTATGGCTTGTGTCCATCACAGCATCCCTCTGTAGGGAGATTATAAGAGTCTGGGAGGACTTTGCAGTGTGAGATGAAGCGGAGAAGATTCCAAATAAAACGAGCTGTACCATACATTGGATAAACGGTTTTGGGTGTTGGACTCTGCTGCCATCATTGCACTGGGTTTCTGGTTCAAACTGGATTCTTATGGTCGTTTTTCTTGCAGCCAGGCTGCTAGCATTAGCAAAGTGGTGTTGACTGTTGTGAATCTTTACCACAGGGGGACCATCAACAACCTATCACTAAGAAATGCCAGTGGGATCATCTTTGCCTGCTGCTACTGTAATATCATGTTAACATATTGTTGAAGCTGAAATCTAAATCCTGACCCTCGCATGATGTGATTCTCTTATCATCCTGTCATTTGTGTCATTGCTATAAAGGATTTTACACAGGAAAGGCTTTATTGAAAATACACTGAAAAGTGAGAAATGAGCTGCATGAATGTTTTATTTCCCAGCTACACTGTACACGCCTGGCCATGAGTCAGCAACCTTTAGTAGAAGCAGTTTACAGTGACACACATTGACACATAAACTTCAACATCGACTCCCACACTCAGAGGTGATGCCTCCCACTGACTACTGCTTGGAGCAAACATTCCCATCAGTGAATTAATTATGTTCAAAGCAAACAGATAACTGACTTGTGCTTGTCTCAACATGATTTTTAAAAGAAACCACAGCTGCTTAGTCAATTCTTGGAAGCATGGCCTCTCATGCTGGAGGGTGTCACTTCATCTGGGTATAATGATAGGCTATGTAAAACATAGCAGTCTTTTACACATGCACCCCAGGCCTGAGCTTATAGAGAGGAAACGTAAATCTATGAATCATTTACATCAGATCTTATGCAGACTTTATTTGAAGTAGGTAACTGTATGGAGTACTTATTATTCACAGTGGACAAGTTTGAGTGCTGATCATAAGTCCTTTATGCAAACAACATGAAACAAAAGAAGTTCAAACATCTGATGGTGAGGGGAAATTGGTTTAGTTGAGTGCTGTTCTCATCATTTTCATGTGTATGTGTATATTTCCATTTTGGAATTTTTATGCATATATGTACTTTTCATCCCACTGAAATTACAGTTTGGTCCAGAAAATATTGAACAGTTTTCAACTTTAGCTCACAACACTGCAGTAAATTTGAAATGAAACCAAACGAACAGTTCAAGCACTGAATGCATGAAATATTTGGGAATTTGAGACATTTTTTTTTAAATAAATAGTTTAATAAGTAAATATTAATTTCATCACTCTGGAACCCACATGCATCTCTAAAGAATGTATTTCCCTTCACATTGCTGCTCTTGGGGCTTTCTGCCTTTAGTTTTGTTTTTTCAGTTGCTGATGAAATTGCAAAATATTTCAGATTCATTTAAAAAAAAAAATTAATCTTCAATAATCCTGGGTTGCTTTGGGTCAACTTTCTTGCCACTAAACATTAGTGACCATGTGGCGTTGGGAACAGTGTCCTCATACAGCCTCCATGTTTTATAGGTGAGGTAATATCTAACAGTGGTGATGAGATGATCTAAGCGTTGTCCACATATTTTTCTGTTACAGGTTGATTTTACTTAAATTGATTCTATAAATCAATTATTAATTTAGGCAAATACATATCTAATCTTTTCAATTTTTAAAATAAATTTTACTTTAAATAAGCACTTGGCTATTTTTCTATCAGTTAAAGGTTTAACTCAGCGGTTCCCAAACCTTTTCCGCAGGGCCCCCTTTATTCAACAATCATGTCAAGCCCCTCCCGATCACACTATTAAATGCACCCGATGCTTACACAGAAACTTACAGAGAAATGTGCCATGAAACAGTCTTTAGTTTATTGGCTCTTATTTCATCAAATATTGTCAAAACCATGTCAGAGGCAAAAGGAATGATCAATTCCTCTGCTACAGTTTGTTTTAAACCAGGAGACTCTGCAAACTACAAGTGAGTTGAGCTTTAGTAAAACATCTCTGCCACAACAGCTGAGTAGTTTATTTCTAAAGTAATCAACAGGCACTTCTTTGTGTTCAGGATGAGAAATTTATCCTGTTAGATGCTAGTATTTTGAGACTTACAACCCACTGTAGTTGCTCTTCATTACCCAGCATTGACAATTACCATTACCATGTCAAGCTCAGGGACAGATATGCCTCATGATATGTTATTATCTTCTTTTCTTGGTAGTTGAATTTTCTGTTGTTGATTCACAGTTGTTAGCCCATTGATACTTTTCAAAAATTTGTCAATGTTTGGCTAGCAGTGCAAAAACTTTAAAGTTTTTTTCAACCTTGCTGTGTCCCCCCCCCCCAGACATAATGCCCCTTTCACTACTCAGCCCAGCCCGGCCCAGCCTTCATTCAGCCGACACCACACCACCCCGGTTTCGTCTGTTCACATTACAGTGGCGGCCGTCCTCAGTGTGGGCGGGGTCTTCATAGCGAGGTTTCATGAAGTCATTTGTTTGCGACACACGCGCACACC